>VWZO01003221.1:1114014-1468041 GCA_013396975.1 Bucco capensis
GTTGATTGTTCTAAGCCAGTGTTAATATCCTTAAGCAAGAATAATAGACATTAACAGTATTCAACTTTTTCCTGTTACCTGACCCAGTTAGACTTCCTTCATGAGAGAATGAAGGCAATGGAACATTGCAGAGGTAGACATACTACTATTGTTCCTGTCATTTTTGGTCTGAATTTAATTTTTTTTTTTAAATAACCCCAAAACAGGAAAGGTCAAGCAGTATTCTTCCACTGTTGCAAGATTTTGTGGCAGCTTTCTTTGAGAATACATGCCAACAGCATGGTCCCATGGATCTCCTAAGGTACATCTAGAATGTTTTTTTCTACTTGAATTTCAGTAATATTGGTATTGTCTTGAGAAACAAGACAGTCTGGAATTTTTAAACTCCTGATTTTTAGCTTGACAAGTTTTGCTAAAACTTCAGTGAATTATGAATTGGTAGTTTATAAGGTTTATACTTGCTGTTTGTGCATGTACACTAAATTGTAAAACCACAAACATTTACAGATGAAACAGCCAGCAAGTGTAATGTCTGCATTTGGGGAATAAAGATCAAATCATGTATGCCAAAGTTGGGTTTTTTGGTTTGGTTTTTATTTTCCCCAAAGCTAGGAGCCTAAAATTGCATTCCTATAATCCTCTATTTAGGCACTTGTGAAGGACCTCAGTCTAGAGGTCCAGAATGCTATTAATCAGCTTATTATGGCTGAAACCCACACGTTAGTATCTAGCCTGCTGATTTTCCACTTGAATTATAGGACCTGGTTGAGAGACTTACTGAAGTTCTGAGATAGGCAAGTTTCCTATTGTCAAAATAGATGCCTCTGAAGGCCTTCAAAGAAAGACCACCTCTGCTAAAGCTATGCAGATGAGGCCTTGAAATGTTTTTATCTCCAAGTTAGGAGTTAGATTTTATTCTTGCTTGCATTTGTTTACATAAAATTTAGTACTGGCAATGCAGATTAGCTGACAGTGTGTAGGTTATTGTACTTTCTATGTGGGGAGGAGGAAGTCTTGAGATATAAAGCAACATTTAACTTTTTACATAAGGAAGGAATAAATGCATTCTATATTAATTATTTTTGTGTAATGCTTATGTATAAATTGGATACCAAGTTGAACTAATGTCTCAGAAAACTGCATCTTTTTTCTGAACTATTTTGGAGCTAAATCTTAATACCATGTAGGATTCTTCCATGTAGAGGGATATTCTTTTTTACTACCTTTTTTCTCTTGTAGATATCTCTTGAATTTTCCAATGCCAATTGAATTTACATCACCTCTCTATAAAGAACATCTTACAGATGACGTTGTAAACCAGCAAATCCCATATCTGTGGCAGATCTACTGGTGAGACATTCCAAAGTATTTCTGAGAAACAACTATTGGGTCTGAGTAAACTGCATGTTCAAAAGCAAAACAGGCATTATTTGCTGAAGGGTATATCACTTTGAATTCTATCAGTAAATGATCTGCCAGTCTTTAAAGAAAACTACCTGGCTGCTGCACAACAGAGACAACACATCAACCTAAATTTTCCACTTGAGAAATCTTTCAGAAATTCTGCCCTGTGGGAACAGTAACAGATGTGTTCGTCTTACAAAATGGCTTCCTTTTTTTGTTTTGCTTTTGTTTTAGGTTGCTACTACTAGTAGTGTTCTTTCTTTGGACTTTCAGTTGTCTCCCTTTTATTAAATAACAGCTTCCCTCACCCTATTTAACTCTAGCCCTGGTCTCCCTACTTTTCTTGATGCACTTTTTCAGCTGTTCATAGAGCTACTATCAACAGACTGTAAAAGCTGGAACTACTTACAGATGCTTCTCTGTAGGAGAGTAAATACAGCAAAATGACCTTTTCCTCTGCAAAAGATTGCAAAGGTGACAGATCCTTGTCACATACATCATCTTTTTTTAATTCCATGATTACATTTCATAGCAGCAATATCCAGGATTGGCAAGCACTGAAGTATTAGCCATCTGTAGCTTATACTAATACAACTGTGGTTACTGAGATGTTCATTTAAGCTGTTAAAAAAGTTTACCACTTCATGATCTGAGTTTTTTGTCAATGTTCACAAGTAGCTATTTGGCTTCTCAAGTAGGTAAAGGGTCCAAGATAGTAATGCTTCAGATACTGAGTGAGGAATCCTCAGAATTCCTTCAGCAGTGTTGCTTGTAGTTTTCAATTGGTGGACAACTTACAAACAGGTAAAATGTATGGCTTTCCAGAAAATTTTTATATAAGGCTTATGTTAAGTTATCCTAATCTTTTTTGTATTGTCCATTAATGCCAATTTAAATTTTTTTAAATACCTCTTTGCAAGTTCAGTTTGAAGTTTGGCATTTTCACAGTAGAAACATTGTTAGTAAGATGCTTGAGATCACTGTTTAGTCATTAGAGATGTTAACTCTAAGGTCAGATGCTCCTGTATTTTAGCACCTGCTTCTAAGAGGAAAATCAGTGCCCTTGAAATAGATGCTTTATTTCAGAGCTAAGAATTGAATGTTCCTGCAGTTGAGTTTTGCTACAGTAAGTGCTTAACTATTTGAGCATATGTACCTGGCACTTTTCAGATACAGAAGACAAAAAGTGTAAGTTGATTTTCACCAAGTGAAAACAGTTTGAAATCAGCAGAGCCAGAAAGCTCAAGGAACAATGTTTTACATAGGTCATTGTGTGAGTGTACTCCTGTATGTGTGCACAAATGTATACACACAGTTTTGTAGAAAGAGTAGCAAACTGGTGATTTACTTTATAGTTCTTTGGGAAAGCAGGAATAGAATCAGGCACTCTGGTTATGTGACCCTAGTCAGGAGCATTCTGCAGTGAAGTAGCAACATTAGCCCTATCTTATTTCACATTTCTGTAGTCTTTCTCGTCATGAGTTTTGTTTTTCACCTAATGACTTATTGAAAGTCTTACCTTTTTTCACTGTTACTTTACATTTTGAAATATGGCTTGTTCACTGAATCTTGGTCAAAAAATGTGTTTACTTCTGTCTTTGAGGTCTTATATGTTAGAATCATAGACTCATTAAGTTGGAAAAGACCTCTAGAATCATCAAATCCAGCCACTGACCCAGCACTACCACACCCATTAAATGGTGTCATGTCCACCTGTTTTGAATATCTCCAGGGATGGTGACTCCACCAATTCCCTGGGAAGACTATTCCAATGCTTAACCAGGTAGATTATATAAAAACTTCCAATACTTCTTTGGAGCCTTTCAAAAAACAACTGATGAGGACTTTTTACTTAATACAAGGCATCTTAAACTGAGGCAAGCGCATCTTCCTAAAGCAAGTTCTTATGAACATTTCTGCTTGTGAATTTACCACACAAAAAATACTGTGCCAGAAAACTGTAGCTTCTGATATGACAAAATTCACCCATGAGCTGGGAAAATGTGCTTTTATTTCAGAAGTTGCTGTACTCCTTACTTAGACTAGAGAATGGGAAGCTATCTGACAATGTCCAACTTTTTAAAAAGAATAAGTCTATTCCTCTGAAGAGCTGTGTTAAAAATGAAGGCATTTTTTGACTGTTGTTGTCAGGGTTGTTTTTCCTGACATGATCAATATATTTCTACCCCAGATCCCCAGTAGTATTTGTTTCAGAGCACTAATTTTCTCGCCACAGTCTGATACCATTTCTCAAGCGGATTTAATCTACTTTGACACTTACTGTTAAGGAGCTTTCCCAAAGGGAACTCAAGACTTGTCTCTGTTCTGTAGCAGTCAGAGCATCACTATTAAAGAGATTAGTAAAAGGGTACTTTTACAAGAGTAGAAGACAATTAATACTATTTAATTTCTGTGTAAGGTGTGCATTTTATACTGCATAGTATGCTGTATTCTTCATTGTCTGCTGTTGAGACTGGCCCATTTGAATACATTGAGCTGTAAATTACCATAATATTACTAAACTGCAAACACTGGTTTTTCCTTGCATCTCAGAACGGGAAGTTCTTCATTATTTATTGCTCTTAAACAATGAGTGTTCTTACATATGACATACAACACTTCTTAACTTTTAATATAAACAGTTTGTACCAGTCTCTTCACGCGAGTGCTGGGGAGGCAATGGACGCTTATGAAGCAGCTCTGGGGGCCGTGATGCAGCAGGAAACTGTTCAAAACATCTGGCTGGAGTAAGTTTTTAAGGGAGGAAAGCAAATTTATTTTCATACTTTTAAGTGAGGCTACCAGAACCAACTTTTCTTTTTTTTCTTCCAGTTACCTTGTTTTTATCAATAGCAAAGTTGTTGGATCCAGCAACAAAGTTCAAGAATTCAAGCTTTTTACTGACTTAGTGAACAGATGTCTGGTTACAGTCCCCACACGATACCCGATTCCTTTTAGTACTGCTGATTATTGGACCAATTATGAGTTTCATAATAAGGTAAACATGTCTGTGGACAGTTCTAAAAAAGACTGATGACCCTTTAGCAGGTACCTCTAATTTACTTGTACAAATACAGCACCAGTAATATATGAACACCGAGAACTAGGAATCGGAAAAAGAAACAAGTATCTGAGACAAGTAGTCTGAGAAGATGAGGATCTAGTAGTGACCTTTTGAATAGATTAAGGCAAGGAGAAACTTTATTTTGGTATGCTTTAATACTGTAAATACAGCTGTTAATGACAAACTTCTTTCCTAGAGAAAAGAGTGTGTAAGGGATGGGTGAGATAGTTGAGCAAGAGGGTCCTAAAGAGCTGTAACACTGGCAGATGGAAACAGTATTTAAGATGTTAATTATAGAAATTAGTGATCAAGAAACAGAAGGAATAGAGTAGGAGTAAAAACAAGTTGAGCATTTATGCAGACTTAAAAGCTTAGAAATCCTGGGTCCCAGTTTGCTAGCATCAGTGCATTTCTCTCTACTCACTAAATGCAGGCTAGAACTAAAATATGTGGTCTTAGCAGCTTGACACATAAATTGATTTCTGTACCCTTGAGGGATAAGTTTTTTAGTTTATGAGATTTGTAGGTGGTAAATCACTTCAGTTATAATGTTCATAGTTTGTCACTCCATTATTATTAGCAAAATCAGACAGCTATAAAGTGTATTAATGTTTATAATTCAAATTCTACAGGTAATTCTTTTTTATTTGAGCTGCATTCCAAAATCTCAGCATTCCAAAACTTTGGAACGGTTTTGTTCTACCATGCCTGCTAATCCTGGACTTGCATTGAGGTATGTAAAAATATTTGTAATCAAGACAAACAGCCGGTTAACGTAGCTACTGGTTTTTATGCAAGTCATGCATAGTTTTCTTTCTATCACAAAAGTAAAACTCTTACTATATTATTGCATGCTGCTTGAGGCGTATTGTGCTTTCTGACATGATCTCAATCCTTCTTGTATTTGACAGAGTTGTGTTGTATATATAGAAATGTTATTATACAGGAACAAACTGCATTGTACATGAGTACAAATGGTCAAAATTTCAAATGTACTGAAATGAGATGTATTAAAATATCATTGTTACCTCATAATCTATAAGAAATATAGTTCCAGCATAGAACAGATAAAAATAGGTACACCAGTGTATGACAATGCTACCTTTAAGTGTTAACATGACTATTATTTAACAAAGACACTATTCTTAATTTTGAAAACAAAATAAACCAAAAAACTTATTGGGGGGGAAACCAGTTAATGTTAGCATCACATTGGTTCTTACTTGAAGAGTATTTCAAAATGTACTCTTCCAGCATTGGAGATTCCAGATTTTACTGTATTCGGCTGCAGTGAGTTCATGAATGTTTGAATAATTTTGAGAAGTCCCAGACACTTACTCTTCATCATCAGCAGTGACGTCAAAGAATTCAAAGCAAGACTTGAAATAAGTGGGTGTGGTTGGGGGCATGGGGAGAGTATGACACCCCTCCTTTGGCATACCAACTTGAATGGCTGCATTTTAAACCAAGCTGCGATTCTGTCTAGATGGAACTTGCAGCTTCCTTACACAATGTTGGTACTACATGAAATGGGTGAGCAGAACTGACTGAACAATACCTTCTAGCCACATGACTATAATAAACTAATGAGCCTCCTTTCAAATATAAAGTTACCTTCTGCATGCTAAAAATGGATCTTCTGATGTGCAGAGATCATATTTTCACTCTTGATTTCACACTTCTTAGTTGTTCTCTGAAAGTGTATCATAACTTTTTTGTTTTGTTCTGAGAGCATGTTCAGTCAATATTTTAGTGTGGCTTGTTTTTTTCCTACTTGAAACTCTTGGCTCAGATTAGATATATTTCGTGTCATGTGTCTGTATCTTTGGATTGCTTCTCCTTTCACAGTGATTAGAGCAATATTCCTTTCTCATGAATGTCTTTTACAGACTGCTTCTGCGATACTGGGAGGAGAGCAACGTTCAGATTCTGAAACTGCAAGCCAAGATGTTTACATATAATATCCCAACATGCCTGGCCATCTGGAAAATGTAATGCAACAGTCATACATCTGTTTTCATAGATATTGCTTTTGTTTGTAAGGTTTGCATCACAAAGGTAAATCTGAAACCTCTTTCCAGTTGGGCTTGTACTGGAAGTCTCTCTTTCATTTAGCTTGTTATTTAAATGGTAACTGTTAAAACAAAGAGAGGTGCTGTCACTTCTCTAAAATGAGATGGAATTTCTCTCTTGGGGAAACTTACGTGACTGGATATTATGCAGATAAATACGAATGATTTACAAGTTGCCTTTTTAATTCAACTATTGACTTCTGTCTCCTCCTCTCTACCCTCCCCTTTATATATCACAATAGCAGTAATCTCCATTATCCAGTGATGCTGAATTGATCTTTTTCTTCAGTGTTTGTTCATAATGGGGAACCACTGAAATGTCTTGCTCATGTAAGGTTGTTTTTAAAAAATGGCTATTTCTATCTTTTCACTGTAGATGAATGTCATTGAAAGTTAGTTTCTTCAAGGAGTTTAATTCCATTCCATAGTTAGTATTTTGCCACTAATGGCTTGACAATCATCCAAGAATAAATATTTTTATGTATTTCTTCTCCTCAGAGCCATTGCTGCCGAATGCTTTCTAATGGGACAAAGAGAAGTAAGTCAATACAGCTTACTGAAATGAGTAATCATAATGTTCTGTGAAACTTCTCATACCTTGGCTCTATCCAAAGCAATGATCATCTCTTAAACCCAAGATTTCTAGATAGTTGAAATACTCTCTGTATAAAAACCGAAGCATTTGCCTCAAGTGTGAGAAATATCCTTGGCAATCAGGGTAGAATGGATTATATTATGAGTACTTGTCATACTGTTTGTGTGTATCTTTCCCTTACTGGGGAGTTTGCTAGCACTTCAAATACAGTAGAGGGAATAGAGGGAAGGAAGGATTTCTGTGCTAGAAGTTGCAAACACCTATCTTTACAAATAGTTTACACCTATCTTTACAAGCTGAAGCCAGTATGTGTAGAGAGTTTGAGCAGTTCTCAACCCCACCAAAGACATCAGTTCTTTTTCTCCAAAAATCCCAAGTTTGCTCATTGATGCATTGGAGAGGGACATATTTTAATCATTCTATGTACTAATACAAGAGGATTTTGGCACAGTAACTTGAGCCACTTCTTAGTTCAAACAGAATGGATCTTCCTGGTATATTTGCTATCACTTTCAAAATACTTTTCTGCTTGTGGAATGATTGGGGAGATCATGAGGCCCTGGGTTTGTGACTCACCACTTGGTTGTGGTGTTTCTGAGCTACTTCTGCTGTATCTTGTTTTTTGTCAATCTTGTAGTGGCTGACTCTGAGTCTTACTTTCCTATCAGTCTTCCTTTGAAACACTATTAAACCTTTAACTGATCTGTAATGTGTAGCATGGCTCTTGTTAGACTTACAGAGGAAACCTCTTTCCTTTTTTACTGTCTCCTAGAATGTTTAATAAGAACACCCCACAAGCAGGGAGTTATTTGATTTTAAAGATCAAATAGTTCAAAGTCAGGAGATCTCAAAGGCATGGTTGCCTCTTCAACCTTAATTCTGTCTCTGTGTTGATGGTTTGGTGTAATCTGTAATTGGTCACAGATCCCTGCTTCAGTCATTGTATTAGATGGACTGTGTTATAAGGCACCGCCTATAGGGAGGCTAGTGACTTAAGAGATAGCTGCTTTGTTTGGTTAGAAAGTTAGAAAAATATTTTTTAAATGAATCAGAAAGGGTCCTTAAAGGAAATGAACCAATTAGAATGAAAGTCTATGTAAAACATAGAAGCGGGATTACACCCAGAAGAAATCTTGTGGTTTTCTTCTGCAACCACTTGGCTATATGGTGTGGAGTAAAGTCACTTAAGCTGGCATATGCAGTGCAGTTAGGCTTTTTTTTGGGGGGGGGTGCTTAGTTTGAGGTGTAGTGAGCACTTAGAGCTGTTGACAGAAATCATCAGCTCCTGCACCTCCAGGAATGGAGCCAGCTCTGAATCTTGCAGCTACTTCAGAGCTTCCCATGGCAGTGACTGTTCCAGATAGCTGTGGTTTCTAGTAAACAGGTAGGATATTGTTTTAATATTGAATTGTGATTCAGATTCTGTATTTCCTGGTCCTGGAGAACCTTTCATTTATTCCCATCAATTGTCAGGTAAAGGTTTGCTAAAAGAATAAAAAAATGGGTACAAGTATTTAAAATGCCAACAAATACCTTCTCTAATGACTCTGATTAAAGTTGATACTTTACTCAAGTATCCTTCAACTACTAGTATCTAAATATTTGCATTAAGCATTTTTGGTTTTGATTTCTGTAAAAAAAGTAAAACCATCTTTTCTAGTGTATTTTTAGGACCCATATTGACTGTTAAAGCATGGATAGGTAGACGCTGAACTAAAAAAAGCCTATGAAACAGTTACTTTCATTGCAGGGTTGGTATATAATAAGCAAGACCTTGAAACTACGTATTGAGTGATGAAAGAAATACTCAGTAAGCTGCTTCATTCCCTTGAGTGTTCCATTCTGTGCAATGAATGAGGCAAGAGTCTTGTGAAGAAAAAGAATGTCCTCATGTAGTTAATCGTGCATACAAGGGTCAGAATTAAGGTCAGACATAAACTTGCCTTTGCTTTTGGTAGCAGTTTAATGCTTGACTTTGGAACTTTTAAAAAAACATTTTAAAAATTATTGGAAGAGATTTTTTCACATCACTCGAGTGTGTGAAATTGTGCTGACTTATAATACTTGTTTTTATTTTACAGGTCCATCATTTATATCAGAGAGCCCTTCAGAAGTTACCTCTATGTGCAACACTGTGGAAAGATGTAATGTTTTCTCTTTATGATTCAGTTTGAGGTTTCATATAAATTTTCTGCATATCCCATATCCATAGATGTGGTGATGCTCAAGCTCTGGCTAAATCTTATATCTGCTTCCCCATCTCTTACAGCAACTCTTGTTTGAAGCATCAGGAGGAGGTAAAACTGATAACCTGAGAAAACTAGTTTCCAAGTGCCAAGAGGTTGGAGTCAGCCTAGATGAGCTTTTAAATTTAAACACTTACAGAACAGAAAGCAAGAATCACTGAACACTGGGCACAGTCAGCCATAAGTCCTATTAAATGCCAAAATCAGTTGAAAGATTCTTCGGGCTGAACCATGCCCAAGATCTGTGTAAGGCAGATGAGTATTGCTGAGCATATCAAGTCTCCAATCTTCTTTCATTGAACCTGGAAACAACAAACATGATCTTCCTGGAAAAATGAACTCCCTGTCTGGCCTTGCTTCTGGGCCCTGCCAGATTCTCATAACATCATCTACGTAAGTATAGTTAATCAAAATGACAGACATTATTTTTTTAATTGTTTTTTTTTTATTTTATGTTTGTTTTGCTGTTCCTGATTCACTTGACACTCTCTCTGATGCCTGAGAGGTCTGTGTTTGGGATTAATTTACTGGGCTGTGTTTACAGTAAAAAGCAAGTAGTCCATTTTGGGTTTTTCCTTTTTTAAACCTTTTTTGAGACTTTTTCATTACAGGATTTAAAACAAAAGCAGCTGCTCTTAAGGAAAGTGTAACTGCCGTGGCCACAAGTATGCTTCTTGCACTTGAAGGCACTAAGAGGGTTGCTTACTGCCCTTTTCTGCATTGGACTCACGGCAGAGACTATTAAACTTGAAGATTAAAGAAACTATTGCAAATGCCAGTGCATCAGAACCTAAGAGTGGTCAAATATGTGCAATTTTTTGTAAAGAAATTTTAATTTATAATAAAGTTTAACAATTTCAAGCAAGTTAACATTGATCTGTTTTTTATTGCCTTGTAATATTGCAGGTGTTTTTACAGAGATACTTGCAATATAAGCTGACCTTTTTAAAAGAGAAAAAAATGTTGTCTTTGGTTATTTTGATCCAAAAGGTAGGCAAATGTGGTTGAGTCTACCTGTTGTGGATGTAGAGTAAATGACATCTCAACAGGTTTTCTCCTGTGCTTGTCTCAGATGCACAGATGCTTGTCCTGTAACAACTTCCTGTCAATAATACCACTTCAGTAATGGGAAGTATATTTTGTCCTTTTCACATTTAATGAAAATGAGGCCCTCTTCCCAAATTTGCTACATGGGCATTGCAGAGAGAGACTGTCAGTTCACTGAACCAGTGTTGGGCCTGTTCAGATCAGGTTGGCTTTCCACCTGTTGTCCCATCTGTGCAAAAACATATCAGAAGAGGGTTATAGCCCCTTTTGCATAGGTGATTTGTGAACAAGTGATCTTTGTGTTTGAGAATGAGACTAAGTGTTTTGTGACAAGTAACTTGCAGTAACTTTGGAAATCCTTACTTTATCTGAAGTTACATGAGACAGCTCTCTTAAAGGAGAGAGAAGTGGGAATGCTAGTTTTCACCTAGGGTAATGGGGAGTGTTTCTGCACCATATAAGTCCTTTTAGACAACTCTCACATTTAAGAGTGAATTACAAAAGAAGTAAAACTTCAAATACCCAATGTAATGACCAGGTTTTTCTGCAGACTATGAAACTTCTCCTGGTGGCAGAGATGGCCAACAGCCTCTTCTATTAGGAAGAGCATTGCCAACAGGTCCAGGGAGATGATCCTTCAGCACTGATGAGGGCACACTTGGAGTGATATAGTGGGGTCTGGTTTTCCTATACAAGAAGATTTTATCAATATGTACAAAAGAAGAGTGTAAAGGGGATGGAACCAAGCTGCTCTTGGTGGTGCCCAGTGACAAGGACCAGAAGTAATGGGCACAAAATGAAACAAAGAGGTTTTGGCTGAATGTTGGGAAACACTTTTTACTGTGGAAGGACATAGGTTGGCCAGAGAGGTTGTGCAGTCTTTATCCTTGGAAGACATTGAGGGACCTGGGCAGCTGGCACTAGGTGGGACAAACTGAACTCCTTCCTTTTAGTTTGAAGGACACCATTTCTACATCCTGACCAGCTTGGATGGAGTACAAAGATGTAGCAGGCTTGACTTCAAAATTTTTCAGCATATTTTAAATCCTTTGAATTAGTTTACTGAGGTAGTTGTAGTGCATAGAAATAGATGGAGCTGTATCTTGAGGAATCCTGGCTAAAACCACAAGATATCCTTACAAGTTCTGCCATTGCACCTGAGACTGGGGGTCATTCTACCATTGGGGTTAGGAAGGGGTCAGCAATGAGAAGAGAGCAGAAAAGGACAATTTTCCAGAGCTGGCCATTATTTCATGCCAGAGGATATCTGCTGCTCTGCAGAACAGAGCAGGGGTGTTAGCTTACTCTCATCTGTAAGGTGGCTTAATGTTTGCAAGGAACCCAAGATCAAAATTTGGCTTAAAAGAGGATATAGACGTTAACTGCTACTTTTTTTATTACGTACTGCTATTTATTGTTGTTGTAGTTGAGCAGCAGATAATAAAGCAGAGTATGGCTTGTAACCGAAACTTAACCTTGTAAAATTCTTGGCAATGTGTTATCTATATGTCTGTTTGCTCTCTGGTAATGGGAACATAAAATCCAATCATAAAGTTTGTGGTGCTGCACCTGGGGTTCTGGCAGGAGTGACTGTAT
The DNA here is from genome assembly GCA_013396975.1 of Bucco capensis. Classification (NCBI taxonomy): domain Eukaryota; kingdom Metazoa; phylum Chordata; class Aves; order Piciformes; family Bucconidae; genus Bucco; species Bucco capensis. The sequence continues at coordinate 1,126,039 of VWZO01003221.1, forward strand.
CACGCCTCAGAGAAATGTTGACAAAGAGTAAATAGGATGGAGCTTTTTAGTGCAGACAGGAGGGCCTGGCCTAGCAGAAAATAGCCTAGAAATGCAGTAATGTTGTCATGTAAGTGACTTGGTTCAAGGAGACTGAGCTGGGGAAGACACTGCGTCTTTTAAAAAGGGACTGATTTTTAACTAATTTCTCATTGCTGCTGCAGGTGATCTGTAAGGAACATTTGCTCTTTGATATGGTAGTCCTCATTGGTTTCTATGTCTGCTTTTTATTATTGTGACAGCTGTCAATCTGACTCTCATTTGTGACCTTTGTACTTAGGTCAGTCCCCTCCCCCTTTTTTTTTTAAATTTTTGGTCAATCTGAGAAAACTATAGCTGAGGAACTTGCAGGTACGAGTCTTGAGGGCAAGGATGCTTCCTCTTGTATTGACCAGAATTAATACAGTGTGAGTAGGAAGGTAGAAGAACTGCTCCTAAAAACTTGTATGAGGAAGTTTTAGTTAGGATGATGTGATGTGGGAATAACTCATATTTTTCAACCTCTGTCTCACATAATCACATCAGCCTTTTCCATCACAGAACGTTTGTTAGGGGTTGGTTCCCTTCCAGCTCTGCAGATCATCTAGTCCAAGCCCCTTGCAAGAGCAGGATAACTTAGAGCAGATTACACAGGATGGTATCTAGCCTGGTTTTGAATAACTCCAGAGATGGAGACTCTGCCACCTCCCTGGGCCAGTGCTCCACCACCCTCAAAGTAAAAGAGTTCCTCCTGATACTAAGATGGAACTTCTGTTTACTAGTTTTCTGTTGTTGCCTCTAGCCCTTTCTTTCACTAGGTACTACAGTAAAAAGACTGGTCCCATCCTCCTGATACCCACCCTTTACATATTTGTAAGTATTGATAAGGTTCCCCCTCAGTCTGATTTCATCTTTCCCTCCTGGGGCTTCTTTCTTCCTCTGAAACCTTCTGTGAACTTCCTTTCTCTTCTAGAAGAGATGTTAAGGCACTTTTTTCTGCTAGAAGTGGTTGGACAGATTTTGGTGGGAAGGTCACTACCAAAACCTGCACTGTTCATATCTCTGTACAGTCAAGAAAAGCAAAATTTTGTCTAATCTCTTGGTAGGGCAACAGGAAAGAATGGTAGTGTATTCCTTACATCACCCTAGAGAGACCAACAAGACTGAAGCATGCTTTTGAAAGGGCAGTGGCTCTAAACTCTGTGATTGCAGGTATGATACCATTATTCTTCTAAAGTGGTTGCTGGGTTATCAATTAAAAAAAAAAATCTATCTACACAGATGACAAACTTACTGGTTTAAAAAGTGAATATTCATAGAAGTCTTAAGACAGGTGAGGCTATGCCTAAAGACAGCAGTGCAGTTTATGCCGAAGGTTTGATGATGGATGCAGGAGATGGTGTGTAGCAAGACCAGACTGTGTGCCAGATGCATACTTCAGTACTGCGTGGACAGCACTGACATCTCTTTGCTTCCTAGATCTCCAACAGAAGGGAAGGTAGTGGGCTCAGGTGTACCTGGGTACTCTGAGGCACTCATTAAATCCTCTTTGAGGAGCCTGTGTCTCAGTGTTATTCGCTAAGCACTCTATCATTTATCAGCAGTCCTGGTTAACCAGAGAGGTTCCAGATGACTGGAGACTTGCCAATGTGACACCCATCTACAAGAAGAGTTGGAAGGAGGATTTGGAGAACCACAGGCCTGTCAGCCTGACCATGGTATCAGGGAAGGCTACGGAGCAGATCATTTTGAGGGCAATCACATGGCAAGTCCAAGACAACCAAGGCATCAGGCCCAGTCAGCATGGGTTCGTGAGAGGCACGTCTTGCATGACTAACCTGATCTTCTGTGAAGAGGTAATGCACCTAGTGGACAAAGGGAAAGCAGATGATGTCATTTACTTGGATTTTAGTAAGGCCTTTGACACTGTTAAGTCTTGAAAACAGGCTGTCCAGGACAGGGGTGGAATCACCATCCCTGGAGGTGTTTAAGAAACATATAGGTGTGGTACTTAGGGCCATAGTTTAGTGGCATGTTAGTGATAGGTACGGTTGGACTTGATGATCTTAGAGGTCTTAGATGATCTTAGAGGTCTTAGATGATCTTAGAGGTCCAACCTTAATGATTCTGTGAAAAGGAGCCTGCAGAGATCAGCATCCATGCCTCAAACTTTGGTGCCAGCACTCAGTAGGACAGACTATGCTGTCTTTGGGAGGTGTGTGCAGTATGCGCTCAGAAACCTATGATAAACTTGAGAGTATATAGACTAGGGCTGTAAGATAAATGTGCTCCTCTGGGAACAGTTATTCACAGTAGCATTTGACATTCCTTGTCCGTCAATGAGGGCTCAGCCTCTTTGCAGAATATATGTTTTTTATTATCCAAAGGATTTTCTTGGTCTCTGTAGTGCATTCATTCCCTGTTGGTTTGAAACCATGGTGTGTTTTTGTGCTCCCTATTACACAAACATGATAAAAACATGGTTGACTATACAAGGCACTAGTGGGAAGAATATGGTGTAGATGCATATTTTCTCTAAGCAGAAGTTAGGCAACATCACAAAAACAAGCACAGGTTGGTGACAGTGATTCTTTCTGAGAAAGGGTTAGGTGGTTTTTTTGGTTATTTTAGGTGTGTAGGGTTTTTTTCTTCCTTTCTTTCCCCTCATTTTTTGTTAAGTTGTCAGAAGCTAAATGTGGTAGACTTGGAAATAGCCAAAGACTGAATTATGGGTAACAATCTTGTTTAGACTGTGACAAAGAACTGTTCCTTGTTTTTACAGTGGATCTATTTGCTCCAGCTGAGCAGGGGGACTGGCATGTGGTGCTTGTGCACAGGCTCTGATGGGAATGAGTAGTGTTGACTTGGTAAGCAGGAAGTCCTGCTTCCATATGTTTTCTGGTTGTAAAGCCCCAGTATAATGTGATGGATTGTCTGGAGAATAGTGTGGAAAGATACCGCACCATAAATAATGTAAGTGGATTTATAATTGCGTGATGGGAGATAGGAAAATGACCAGTGGAATTCATCTAGGGGGCAAAGAGCCAGTGTTTTTGTCTGGAATCAGCACATGAGTGGGTCAGTGTCTGTTAAGTGCCAATGAACACAAAGCCTGTGCTTTTATCACAACTTGTTCAGTATAATCCTTCCAGAGTCCTATGTTGAGTTGTTTTTGAAGGCACTGTGCCAGGACTTTATCAGATCAACCTAGATCAAAGGTTAGGCTTGATTATTGTATTTGTATGTCTTTCTGCCTTTTTTTTCTGTCCAATTCTACTAAGCAGTCCAGAAGTTTTAAATTCTGGAAAGTGTTTGTTGAAATGCAGCAATGAAAACTCTTTCAGCATGGCCTCTCACCTAGCATCTAGATAGGTGGAGAATGTGGAGGTACAACACCAGGACCTGGGCTCAATCCTGTATTGTACACACTCCGACTTCTGATCTGGTGGAAGTCCTAAAGCATAATTTGCTGCATAGAGAATCCTCCATAGAAAGCTGGAGCCAAGAAGCCTTGATCTAGTCATAAAGCATCTACTAATGGGTTGCTGGGCCTTACTCAGAATAGTTTTGTGCTCAGTGAAGGAGACTGGAAAGTCAGAAATTCATCTGGTTGCCTGGGATATAGTGCTTCCAGGTCTGCTGGATACACTACTAGGATGCTGAGCCTAAACCCTGGGCCCTATCCCTCTGAACCATTTGATTTGTGCCAGAAATGCCAGAAACATTGGTTGTTTTAATGAAATTGGGCAAGTTATTAACCTGTGCTTCAGTCCATAATTTAACATACTGTTAGCAGGCTCTCTGGCATAGATTTGGCCCATACAACTTCTCTCCCAGGTATTGTTTGGTGAAATAATGTATTCTAGACACTGTTTCCAGTGTTTTATGGATGAGCCCACTCTATTTTGAGGGAAAGAGGGATTGGATAGAGTGTTAAGCATAGACCTGGCTTATGCTTTGAGGCCAGAGAATATCCCCACATTGTGTAATTGACAGTACAGGTGTCTGTACATCTGCTCTGCATCTAGAGGCATAAGTCAGGTTGTGTGCTGGTATTCTAGAGCCAGAGGAGTTCATATTGTCACCAGAGCCTCCTGGCTTTTTGCTGGATGGAGCTGGGATCTTGGAAATGCATCCTTGTTGCAATTCACCCACCTGCATGCCTGCTGGGCTGCAGCATCTAGGTTGTGCACGTGGGCTGTCATAGTGGGCTGCTGTATTGACTATTCTCTTGGCTTCTTCAGCACACTTTATAATGTCCCACCTGCCTTAAGATTTTGGATTTGGGAACTGTAACACTTCAGTGGGTTCAGGACATCCTTGTCCCATTTCTAGCCTTCCAAATACTCAGGGTTTAAAGCTCACTTCTTAGATATCTGAAGCAAATAGGAACATGTGCTTTTTATAGAACAATAAATGCATAGATATTAACAAAAGTAAGTTCCAATGCACTTAGTTTCTTTGATTTTTTGACCATTCTTCTGTACAGACATCAGAGTCCTCTGTACATGATTTCCTAGTCTCTGTTTTCCCGAATCTGCTTGGTTGGGGTCTGTTTTCTGTGCCTTTGACATTCCTGCCATAATTTTCCTCATCATGGCTTATGAGATCCTCTTCTCTTATAATGCTGGAGCACTTTGATTAGTTTGATCAGTTTATCTTGTTGATTATTTCCTTTCTGCAGTTGAAAGTATTTTGCCATGGCTGTCAATCATCTTTCTGGTCAAGGATGCTGTGTTTTAGATGGAAAGCCATTGAAGCCTAAGTGCTCCTATTGCCAGCCTTGTGCCCATCTCCATCACCACCACCATGGGAAAGCTTGGGAGTGTCCAATTCCTAAAATCTGCCTCAAATTGTTGCCTCAAATTGTCCTTTGGATCCTTCCAGAAGAAGGATGACTTACTGAACCAGAATCTGCAAAAGGAAGTAAGTGTTTCACTGTGGGAGTGAGGCACACTTGGGTACATGATGGTACGAGGTGCCTGGCGAAACAAGACTGACTTTCTCCAGCTGGCCCTGACTGCCTGTGACCTCAGATCTACAGCTCTGATAGTAGATGCAAAAGCCTGAGTATTGCAGGGCAAGACAAAGTAAGAAATCTAGGTTTGCAATAGGATGTCTGGAAGTACTCTCTTAGCAAGTGTCTTCCTCTGTCTGTCATCTGTCGTATGAATTCTGCTTCTGGTCATGTTACACCCTCAGATCCCTTGGGGCAAGCTTTTCCTGTAATGCTTTTTCATGCCTCCCTTGCACATAAACCCAGGGCATGTTCCTGCTACCTTATTAAAAGATCTGATGTACTTATTGAAAATCTTGCTCATGTGAAAAAAAAAAAAGATACTAGTTTTTTAAAAGGTGATGGCTTAACTTTCAGTCTGGGTCCTTCTTCAGAATCTCTTAATGGCTGGCTAACATCATGTTGGCAACCTAAACTTCTGGGCCATAAAATGTGGAACTTTTAAATTTTTTCCTTATGACAGAGGTATTTGAGGTAGAAAATCTGAATGACACGAAAGCAGAAATTCGCCAGGGAGCTCTAAGGGGGAAATAGAGCTGAACAATCTTTTTCTAATTAACTTAATAGAGTGCCATTATCAGAAATGCTCTGTGCTCCACTGGGAGAGAAAGTTATGTTAATAGGAAACAAAGATATTTGATCCTTTGTAGATCAAAGCACTTTTATGATGCTGCTGTCATTATAAAAGGCTCTTGCTGTAAGAATGGTATTTAGTGGACAATGGCTCTATTCTTTGTCACTTATTTACCTTCTAAAAAAAAATTAAATCAGACCTAGTGTATCATTTATGAGGCCCCAGATTGAGAAATGTTTCACTCTACCATAAAGCAACAGTTTTTAGGACTATGCTATAGTGCAGTGTCTAGAAATGTGAAAAGTTTCACTGTGCAAAAAGGAATATGTGGTATGGAAATACAAATTTGCTGACATTTAAGTTCAGAAGGTCCTTGCAAAGCTTCTGAATTCCACACTGGAAAGGCCTGTGGGCTTTCTTGCCAATCTTTTCCTTTCTCTTTATGTATTGTCGCATTCAGAGTTCAGCTCTCAGAGCTTCCAAGCAGCCTTTTTTTGTATTTATGCAGTACTTAAGAGTGGTGGGATGCTGGCCCATGACCAAAGCTCCAAAGCACTCTCCTAACACAGATAATAATAAAAGTAGAGATACTGATACTGAGAGCAGTTCACTATGGCTAACAAAATGGGTTTCTTACTGTTGTAAAACACTCCAAGGAGGGAAAAAGCACTCAAAGACCTGGATTGTGTAAAGACTGGTGTCAAGAATATGGGAAAATGAGAATGATTTTCAAGGGAAGGCCTATGAATTCTTGCAAGTAGAAGGCAATATTTAGGGAAAGAACTAAGTAATTGATCCTGGTAATTTACTTTGACCTGTATTTCAGTTCTGTACAAGCTAGTATCACTGATTCCTACTTAAGTAGAATGAATAGCTAGAAACCGCTGGGGAGTGTGAGTGACCAGGAGTGCTGTGAACAGGGTGGGCAAACGGGGCATGGTGTGCCACTCTGCATGGCAGCCTGTGCAGGGAGGGCACTGTATCCTGCTTGTAGGTTCACAGCCCAGGGAAGTGCTCTAGGTCTCTGACAAAATGGTGGGCACTCACCTCAGAGCTAAAAACCACTGTTCTTACAATGAAAGCCTGTCCTGTGAGAAGTATTACATACCCACCCAGCTGGACCTGGCCAGAAAGGATTCTTTGGTGCAGGTGGTAGGTTGCAGTGAGTGCTTAGACCCTTCTGATGCAGAAGTAAGTACCTGCAAAAGGTGTGCACATGTTGTCAATGTTTTACATCAGGTGCCTGAGTGGCAAGAAACAGTTGTAAGGCTGCACACTATTACAGGAGTTGGGATGGAAATGGATAGGTGGTTTCAAAGCCACCTTCCTGTAGCAGACACCACTGAGAAAGAGGCACCTTGGACCCTGGTGACCCAAAAAAGTAGGACAATACTTCATCTTTCACCCTCTTAACATCGCCACCAAAACCAACAGACACCCATGAGCAAACTCTACATGGAGAAACTTCAGCAGCACATAGTGGATACTGTAAAAAGAAATGATGTGTGCTCCTAGTGAGCAACTCTCTGCTACTGGGTACTGAGATGGCCATCTGCAAACCTGAGAGGGAGTCATGAGAGCCTCCTGGGAGCTAAGCTCTGAGACATCGCTGAGAGGGTGCCACAAATAGTCAAGAATGCCAACTGCTACCCTTCCATGTGGTCATGAATGATGCTGTGAGCCAGAACCTGGGCAGAATCAATGAAGACTATAAGGCCCAAGGGATGTAAGTGCAAAACACTGGTGCTCAAGTTATCTTTTCCTCCCTTCTGGCAGCTGGAGGAAAGGGGGCAGCCAGAAATAGACAAATAATGACTATGAACTCCTGGCTACATGGCTGCTGCTGTCACGAGGGTTTTGGTTTTTATGACAATGGGACATTATTTTAACTTGTTAGAGAGAGATAGAATACACCTGTCTTGAAAAGGCAAGGGAATCTTTAGCAGCAGACTGACCACTTGATGAAAGTCCTTAAACTGAAGGACTGTGGCTCTTTATACTGGAGAAGAGTGAGAGGTGATCTCAAGCCATATCAATATCTAAAGGGTGGGTGTTGAGAGGATGGGGCCAGTGGACAAAGGACAATGGGCACAAACAAGAACCCAGCGACATCCACCTAAACATAAGGAAAAACTTCTTTCCTTTGAGGATGACAGAGCACTGGAACAGGCTGCCCAGAGAGGTTGTGGAGAGTCCTTCTCTGGAGACTTTAAAATCCCACCTGGATCCATTCCTGTGCAACCTGATCTAGGCAAACCTACTGTAGCAGGGGGTTTGGACTATATGATCTCGAGAGGTCCCTTCCCACCCCCACCATTCTGTGATTCTGTGACTTCACAGAAGGCTGTGGTATTTCCTACAGGAGGTGAAAGCTCAGTTTCTAGTAGAACAATCTCCTCTATTTCTTAGAAGGCCAGAAAAGCTCCTTTCTCCAGCAAAAGCTCAGTTCATAAACTAGAAATGCTGATAATAACTACAGTGACATCTACAGCTAGTCCTGAGAAGCTGTTATGCATGGAACCAAATTAATAACTGCAGACACCTGTCAAAACAGTTATTATGTATCAAGAATGACAACAGATGAGAAAGGAGATGTTTGAAACTTCCTTCAAGTATTAGTTTTGCAGTCCTGAGACTTTCAAGTCCAGTTGGCTAAGAATCTTGGTATGTCCATGCATAATACTTAGTGGAAGTCTTTAGATTCACAGATGGACAATTTTTTCCCTTGTAAATGATGCATATTTTTTCCTTAACAAGTGGAAAATGTTGCCACCTGTGAAAAGATTAAATACAGATTTTGAGTGGACTCTTTGTCTGTAACTGAATTTTTTAGAAATCCTGGCTTTGGGCCAGCTCTCAAGAGGAATACTCTTAATGTTTGTTTTTTCCTATGACTGAGATTGGATCCTTAGATAATTTTGACAATGCCACAACAAATTGTTTTATAGAGGGAACATACATTTCCTATGTCTCTAGAGTCACTGGAGCACGTCTGTGATTCTCATTATATGAACAAGATGTTCTTAATGTTGATACTGCCTTTTCTTCCCATACACTTACAAGTGTTAGGTATAACACATGGAATTCCTTCTACTTTATTAGCACTGGTATATTTACTTTTTTTTATAAATTTCTAATCTCATGTAGCTGTGACTTCAAGCAAAGACAGATAATGAGTTGAATCAATTTTGTAGGCTTAGTTTAGATAATACACAGTAGTACATTATTTTTTATAATACTGTTGCTATAGAAAGACAGATTTTTTCTAACACTTTTGTTGTTCTGGTCTTTGTTATTTTTCCTGTATTCATGTGCTTACTCTCCTGCCTCCACTTTCTTGTCTTCCAGTGCTTTCCTACAGGAAGAACATTAAATTTTGCTGCAAACATTTTTAATTATTTGAGCCTTTTGAAGGGGTTGAGTAATGAGGTTTTCAGCAACATAAACTAATGACAGAGGAATGTCTGATTATGACATTGTTGCTCTATTACAACTGTCAGAGGAACTAAGGATCCATGAGTGAAGGTGGTAAAAGACTTAAGTCTGTGTAGAAACACTATTCTTTTTTTTTCCACCCTGGGCACCTAACAGGAGCATGCAACCTGTAATTTATAAGTTGCCAAGAAATTCGGATAACTAGGGAGGTTAGTTTAAGTATTACAATAACTTGTGAAGGATTAACTGAGGATGCACACAGTTTTATGAGGTGCTAGGTCCTGATTAAATGCTCTTAACTGGGTAGTCACATTTTATTACAACTTACATATATTTGGAACACATAGAAAAGCATGTCACCTATTTACAGTCACTACACATTTACATTATACTATTTACAGATAACGAATTTAGTAATATATATGAGCAGAAAATATAGCAAATATCAATATGAAACTGTACAGGGCTTAATCTCACATCCTTTACTGCAGTTGCATTTCACTGTAATAATAAATACAGTTCTATATTTACACATTTTACTTAAAAAAAAATCTATTAAATGAATTTTAACAATTTCAAGTTTAAAATATCTGATCAAAATATTTCAAACATGCTTATAAAATTAAGACACAAAGCCTTTCAGGACTTTCTGCAAGCTAAAAAAGTTCTGATAAAAGAAGCTTTCTTTAACTAGTCTTTAGAATTAGAACATTATTTTGCTTCGCAAATCACTTTACAAACTTCTTAAATATAGTGTGTTGAAAGGAATTTCAGTAACATTAAGCAGTGCAGCACAGATGGACCCCACTTAGCTTTAATTTAAGTAAACATGATAATATAGGTATTGTGCAATGGTTCACTGATCTGTTTAATCCAAAATTGTTTTGGGCATCGTTTTCCAGCTGTATGCTGCACTGCTTCAAAAGCCACAAGAGATAAAGGATTAAGATAAGTACTCAGCTGACTTTATCACACATAATTTGGGTGTTGGTTCATTTTTTTTTTTCCTGAAGGATGAACATATCAGCCAAAGTCAACTGGTGCCATCTGTAACAGCAAAACTAAAAATATGCCAGTGTGAATGGACAAGAAAATCAAGGCACATCTGTTGTTGGCAACAAATTTGTCGTGAACATCCGTCCTTTGAGACCCAGAAGTTTTATATACAGTAACAGATGAACAACAGAGATCATCTCTAACTGATTACCAAGGTTAGGTTAGTCCAGTAATTAAGGTAATGTTAAAAAATTATAGCCTCCTTAACTTGGAGGTTGAGATGCTATTAACTGAGCAGTGAGTACTGGGCTATTAAAGTTACTCCTCAGGGAGCTATTTTTAACAACAACAAAAATGTGCAAATTTGTGCACTTTGTCTTAAATGATCAGCTCCCCAAAATAAAGGGTTCCAGCTCTGACCAAACAATAATAGGACATCCCCTGATGGGTTGGCCATGGTCAAAGACTGATACTCTAGGGCAGTGAAGGTGGCTCTGTTGTCTGAGGTATTTTGACAGTAGACTTGGTAAAGACCTGTCATCTCTCTAACTGGATGCTTTTGATGATATGTGCCTTGATTCAGAAAAGTGTTAACAGATTTAAAGCCAGAAAGGAACTCTGTTAATCTAATCTACCCCTTTTCCAAAATTAAAGCCATCACAGGTCCCTGAATTCCAATAGCTACTCCAATCTCTTTTTTTTGGCAATATATCCAATTTGAATTTATGGGGTTTTGGTGACAGATAGTTCCACTAGCTAATGATCATCCTTGTCAAAAATTGCACCTTTATTTTTATGCTGCATATCCCTCATGTCAACTTCCAGTTGATCTTACCAGATTCTTCTCCTCCCGAGTGATTACTCCTCTGCTCTCAAACTTCTGTTTCCCAGAAGTAGCTTCTTACAAACTGTGATCAAATCACACATTAAATTGATTTATATCCATTTCAATTTCTCAATGTTCTTTACAGCATGTGAACGCAAGAACTGTTTGAAATATCCCACTAGTGCTTGCCTCAGCACTAGGAACACAGATCTTCACTGCTGCTTGATATTGCCTTGGCTAAAGATATTGGCTATCCTTAGCCAAAAGGACACAGTGACCTCTGAATCTTCAACTGACTAGTAACCATGAACTAGAAGCTTTCTAGAATCACTATTTCACATGACAGAGGTCATGCCATGAGCAGGATTACAGTTTTTGTTCCTAGACAAATTACCTTAAGCGCATGTTTTTATATGTGTGCCTTTGGTGTCCTTTAATTGCCCTCAGCATGTCAGTTTCTTTGTATTGGCAACTTTGTAGTATTTTCCACCTTCAAATTGTATGAGTTATCTGCCAATCTTATTAGCAGTAATTCTGGAAGTAATTCTACTGGAATAGTAGCAATTCAGGACCAAACTGTGCAGAACCTCACTGGAAAAATATCCATGTGACAATGGCTTGCCATTTACAACTAAAGCACTTCAGATCTTAACTTTTTTCACATCATGTTAATTTTGTAGGTTTAGCTGACAATAAAAAATGTTTTGTCAAGTCAGACAAATTAAAAACCCAAACCCAACGCCAGTTAAATTACTAAATCAGTTTTATCAAATAAGGAACTTTATCAAAGTCCATTCTGCAGAAACCTTCAGGACTTGAAAAGGACTACTCCTTTGTTTAGATACTTTGCTGAATGAGGGCCATACAGATGCTTATAAAAACAATCATGGCACTGGAAAACTATAATTAAAACCAAAGTACAATCGATAGGAAAAAACTCTCAACCTCTGAAAACTAAATGTATCAGATGATGCTTTGAAAAAAAGCTTACCAATTTAATGTTCCATTTTTGCTCTTGAGCAACTGCTGCAGTTTCTGAGTAGTGCTACTTTAAGAGAGAGCAGCTGATACAACTGCCCAAACTGCAACAGTTCTCAGCTTCTCTCTTCATTCCAGCATTTTGGAGGCAAGTTGAGAAGGCTAAAGTGTATTGGCTCTGCAGCCTGCTGCAAGTTTTGTCATCCTCTGTTTTCTGATGTGTGTAACAATAATTCAGAGGCACACTCCCAGCTTGTATGCACACATCCATACTTACTTTTGGAATAAAAAAGTTTGTAAACATAGGTATTTTCTGTATGGCCACTGAAACTAGCGACATGGAACAAATGCAACTGATGAAAGATTACAGCTTTCTGTCATTTGACAAGATGATGGCATTAATGAATTGCTGGTAGGCATATCATATGATATGCTGGCACTTGTAAAGGTTACCAATGCTTGTGTTGAGTCACAAGATTGTTTTTCTAGGTCTTCTGAATTCAGAGAGATCAGACTAGCATGTTTTGATCGCCTCCATAACAAAGTTTGCTTTCGCAGACTTCCCAAGTCCTCCTTAAAGTGTGGATTGAAAAATATATAAAAGAGTGGATTTAGACATGCAGGCAGTGGGACAATCACTAGCAGTATTGACTTAATCACTTCTGGGCTAATAAAAGTGAGGTTTAGTAAGGAGGAAAAAGATAAGAAGGCCACAGGGCAATAAAGAATGCAATTAGTAAAAAGTAGCAAGGCTATATGTTTGACCATAGAACAATCCCAAGTGTTGTCTAGTTCTCCCTTTTCTAAACTACAGTAGAGCTTCGTATATGCAATAGTCATTACCAGAAAACAAAGGGAGTTCAGCAATACCAGTGCTACCATGTACCCCATAGCAGTGGGTTCTCCAAATGGTAATGGTAAACAGAGTGGAGAAACCCCATACTCGCTGCCAGTGAGGAGTGGTATCACTGCAATGATCACTGCCAACAGAAAGCAAAAGCTAATGGCAATTTTTACACTAGCAATGGAGGACTTTGTTTCAAACTTTGTAGCGTGCTTTACAGAGAATGCACGTTCAAGTGCAGCTAAGGTAAGGAGGAAGATGGAAGCCTCTGAAGCAAAAATGGAGAGAAGTCCAGTTATTTGGCAACCAGTTCCACTTTCCCACTGTGCTCCATACTGAGCAAAGCTACCAAAAGTTGATGCATCCACGCTGGCCAGTACTCCACTGGCCAGACCCATCAAGGAATTTACAATAGCTATTAAACCAATCAGAAGTTTTATGGAGGATATATACATTGGAGATCTGAAAACTGTAGTAGACACCAATGCATTGCAAACTAAGGTCAAACCCACTATGGTCCACACTCCAATTCTGATCAGCCAGCTACCAAACAGATGATCACATGGTTTGAAGGGACCTGAAATGACAAAATAAAAAGGGCAAAGGAAACCCATGTAAACTAATATAAGTAATTCTGCATTTTCTAAGCTTCTCATTTTTATTCATGACGTTAGTGCCCTGCTGCAATGCAATGCTGCAGACAGAAACATCTCTCTTAAGACATGAAATTTCAAGCTTTTTGCAGGTTCTCAGCATAGCCAAGCAGTGTGTTTCAGTCCAAAAGGGGAGCTGGAAATTTCCTTTTCCTTGGGAATAACCTGAGATGTTGACAACATGCTGCTAAACGCATGCTGCATTAACTGGTGCAGGAGTCTTTGTCCCTCAACCCCAGTAGTCTAGGGGTTTCTTTTTGTGCCTAGCAGTATAAGTGCACTGTGAATATCCAGTCTGTAGTTTCAAGAAATGCTGTGATATTTGTCAGTGTGTGAAAAAAGGATGAAAAAGATACCTCTCACTAAACTAGGGCAGGTTGCTAATGAGTTGTGGTGAAGTGTGATGTAATGGACATAGACAGATGCACTTTGGCTACCTCAAAACATGTCATTACACAGTCCAAGAAAAATGAGAGCGTTTCTGCTGCTGCTGCCTTTTTGGAAGGGCCTCTCATGACCCACGGCTGAAGTCAGGTCATTATGATCAAGGGTTACTGTGCATTCTCATAGCACTGAGATGCATATGCTGTGTGGTTGAAGCTGAATGCTCTGCTGTCTGAGAAATTTCTCTTGGTAAGAGACAGCTATGCTCTCTCAAAGCAAGTCCTTCATAGTGGTCTGTGCTTCTCCATAAAGACACAAACCCTGCAGATAAGATGTGGTCCTTATGACTACAGCTGTTGCCTCAAGCTGGCATAAGCATTTACTGTGTAAGTTTGCAAGTTTTTTCTAAGACATAATTGGAAAGATCAGCACAGAAGCTAAATTTTCTCCTGGGTCTGGTGATAACTTACCATGAAGACAGTGATGTCCTGAACTTAGTAGTTAAATTTAGGCCATGGGAGAATTACTTTAGCTTTGCAAAAGACTGAGCAAGAAAAGATACTGCTCCTCTTTATCATCTGTGTTTTGGTGGAACAGAGTCTTTGCGCTCTCATTCCCTTGAAAAGAGGATCAATTCGTGTGAAAAGTGGCCCAAAGAGAGGACCAACTTGAGGACTGGGCAAAACTTCTGTTACACTTATAGATTAAGTAGCTGAATAGTTTTCTGGACTTCAATGCAAAATTTTATACTATTGTGAAATGTATTTGTATTAATCTCATCAAATTATTGCAAAACATCATGTTACTGCCCTAGTATCAGATTCAGAGTTTGTTCTGCATCTAGAATACCTGGTAATACTGTGCTTGGATTCTTATCTGTCTGCAGTTTCATACCTGGAGAAGGTGAGCATTGCACTGAATGATGAGCTTTCAAATCTTCTTCAAAGTCAAGAAAGAAATCTTCAAAGTCACGCTCATCTGTGGGAGTGAAGATACCAAGATACAATATTGAGGTTCCACGAAAACTTGTTTTAGTACAAACTGCAAAAGTGTCTGTGGTATTTAAGACCTGGTCTTGTCCCTTTGCCTGCCAAACTGTGAGCAGAAACAGACACATACCTACTTGGTTTTGAATTGCTGTACTAAGGATTATTTGAAAAGTTGGCAGCATCACTTCTTTGAAAACCATCACTTAGAGGTACGTTCCCTATTACCTAATTTTAGTGTGACAACTGCCTAGGAAGGAGTTTAAAATACATTTTCTGCTGTTGTGCCAGGCTACTAAGAATTAACCCAAGTTTTTCTGTTTTTCTTATGACATTACTCTACCATGTATTCTTGGTTGTATTCTTGCTGGGACTAGCACTGAACTCTGAGACTTCCTGGTTTCCAGGAGCAGAGAGAGCACAGAAAGCAGCAGGATCGTGTAACACGTACATGTGCAACTATGTAACAGGTTAAGTAACAGACTTTGTGCTGAAGGGGAAGAAAAATACAGTAGTACTCTGCCCTGGAGAACAGATGCACTCTCTGGTACCCAGGAAGTGCTGGGAAAAAATACTGGCAGCTATGCCAAAGTAGCCACGTAAGCTTTGTGACTCATCCCGAAACAGAGTGACAGGAGAGCCAAGGACACGTTGCTACTTCCAAGGCTGGCAAGAAACTAGATCTTTGCTGGCCTGCTCTTGTATGGGATTACATACAAGTACCATTCCCCTGTCTCTCACATAAAGGGAAGATTTCACTTCCCACATTATTATAGTTATTATTTGAACAGAACCATGAATGAGATTTTTTTGAAAGGCAGACCTGAAAAAATGAGTTTGCTAAGCACAGGAATGCTTGAAGAATATATTACCAGGTAAGAGAAAGGCAGAGGCTGCCTCTGTGACTGTAAAAAGAGTAATGGATTTGTTTAACATGACAGGCTGCTCACAGCCTTCGGGTACATTTAAAGGCCAAAGATGACAATTACCTTGAATTTGTAGCAATCCAGCATCCTTCCTGTGAAAATCATCAATGCTGCTATTCTCATCTTTGTTCCACTGGCTGGAGATTTTGTAGTGGCTCTCACAAGTTCCAAAGGCACAGCACTGATAAGCATAAGGCATTTCCATGACCCTGCAGAAGAATAAGCAAGCATGCCATGATGCTGGTTTAGTAGCAGAGTTACTAGATTTTACTCTTTTCTACTGCTAGCACAAAGGAACTTGTTTAAATAACCATGACTCAAAGTAAAAATATCTATGGGTAAAAATCAATCATGATAATAGAAAATGAGGACTCACAAATAAAATTGCACATCAGAAATGGAGATGATTTCTAGGCTAATTTTAGTAAAGATACAATGAAGTTTTCCTATGCATTTTCATGGGAGATATGAAAGTGGAATATACATGGCTTGCTTTTGAGTGAATGTTACTTAGACTTGTATTTATGTTTTACAATTTTGAATGATTTTACAGTATAACTCAACAGTTTCTCCATGCTACTTTCTTAATGGTTTCTTTTAGAAAAGCAGATACAAAGATCACAACAGCATCCACCTGCTAACAGGCAAATCTAAAACATCGCTTCCCAAATGGAATTTCTCCAATTTTGAAATCTTTTGGAATTCAAACTTTATCCATGTCTTTCCACATCCAACTCTTCTCAAAGTAAGATGGCAAAAAGGAGATTGACTTTTGTGCATAGATCAAGAAAGTAGTGTTCTAAACCAAAAGGTGAATGAACCACAAAGCACTGTATGTGAAAACAGATGTCACTAAGGAAAAGGTTTTACTTTATTAATTGTCTTAATTGCTTATTCCTAACTCTTTTAAGATCATTGGTATTCCTAACACATAACTGAATACAGATCAGTGAATTTCAATGATAT
Source organism: Bucco capensis (assembly GCA_013396975.1). NCBI lineage: Eukaryota > Metazoa > Chordata > Aves > Piciformes > Bucconidae > Bucco > Bucco capensis. Next base: position 1,142,642 of record VWZO01003221.1, read on the forward strand.
TGATGGCTTCTTTTGTCAGAAAATTGTTCACTTCTGGTATATTTTGAATTCTTTTGTGGATGTGCAAATTCTGGGGTAGCATGGAAGAACTACACATTTTCAAGTTTGGTAGACTACTTCTTCTGTTCCTTAGATATATTTTATGCTTTGGAAGCAGAGATATTTAGTTAGTACAGTTTGCCAATAGTACATAGTAACACCTAACAAACAACTCACCTTAATTCCAAACCCCAAAAATTCCAAGATAAAGAGGTGATTAGAAGTTATTCTGACATAAAGGCAATAAAATAAAACTAGATCCTCCTATCAGATTACTTTCAACAAGTTAATCACAGTAACACAATAAGCATTCCAAGCAACCTCTAACTCCCTGGGAAATATGCAAAGAAGTCACTCTGAATAAGGCCCAGTGCCAATAGGACTTAAACTTGTGTGCTAGCCAAAACCTTGGTACAAAGGAAAACACAAAAGTGTTTTTTTTAATTAGTGTACTTTGGGGCATTTAGGTGCTATATAATTACATTTCTGTTGGAAATTACTATCAATAATCTGTACTCTTGTACTCAATACAAAAAGCTACATAAGGTATTCTTAAGGTATTTCAATAAAAGTTCAAGATAACCAAGATCTATCAAGTACCCTCCTGCCCTCAGATTTCAAAATTGAGTTTCTAACTAATTTCTGTGCATGGCATCTTTTAGAGTAAAGAGATTATCTCAAAAGTTTTTGAACATGTTTCTCAGAATCCCTTCTTAAATAATGTTATTAAGCCCATAGATTACTAGACTAATGCATAGCTAGTCACCTGGGTTTAAACCAATCCCAATCCCCAGAGGTGTTCCTTTTTCTGGGAAAAAAAAAAAAGGTCCCCACAAACAACCAAAAAAACTTATCAAAAGGAACACTGACAATTCTGCAAGGTGATCACTGCAACTTATGCCTGCAGACCTTTTGGAAAACACTGACAGAGGGGGAAATAAATGGCTAGTGCATATTTTAGGCTCAAAGGACTAACAGAAATATATTCTCTGCTTATTCAAACAGCTCTATGTACTTAATAACGACAGATTTCTGGATGCTGTGGTGCTTCTACCAGCCTGCTGGCCTGGAAATATGTACCTTCCTCATTGTACCAGTCCGCTACTTTGATGAAGTAGCCAAAAACCCCCCACCACTACTTTTAAATTAGCTTTAAAGAGCAAGACTCCCATTTCTTATCTTCTTTGTAGGTCTTTCTACCATCCTTTCTTAAACTTGAATAGTTTAGGGCTTTTTTCCCCCCTGGGTTACTAGGATATACATATAGGCCTCAAACGGGCAAATGTTACTGAGACCCAGGACACAGAGAACAAAATACACTTTGCAGTGCAGAGAAATTAGTCTCAGCTCTTCTTGGTTTCTCAGGAATTTCTGTCTTATAAAAGCTACATTTAACAAATAAGAAAAAAAAATAAAATAAAGCCATACAGTGCTGGAAACAATCTCCTTTCTATAACTGGTGCTTATTTCATGTGGGTGATTAGAACTGGACCTTGTCAAATTAAATACTTTAGAAAAACTGGGTGGTTTTTTTTATATATACTGCTTATCTTACTGGTGATGTCTGTATCCTTGATTTTTTTTTTCTTGTGGTGAGGAATGCCTCTTTTTCCTGTTTTTAGATTAAGCAGCACAGAACACAAGGTTGTTTTCTACTTCACAAAGGCGTGGGGTTGATGGTGAATGAGAAGGCCCAGTTTTGATGACTGGAGCAAACCACTGAGTTCTTTACAGTGCTGAACAAAGCATCAGATAAAGAAGGAAGGAGTGGCTGGCAGCTTGACTTGACTTCCTCAAAGCTTGCCATAGCAGGCTGGGCTCAGCCTCTGTAGAGCATTCTGATGCCATTGCTGAAGGTGGGGCAGAGGATGCTCAGCTCTTTGATGTGTCTATGTGACCCATTTAGATGAGCAGGAATCTTTTTATACAGGAATTTGTCTTTAATGTTGTAACCAGTGTCTACTTCCAACAATTACAAAGGGTGAAATTCCATTTTGTTTTAGATCTCTTTTCAAGTTTGGTCCTTTATGCATTGTCTGTGCAGTAATCCTGTGTGAAGTCCTGGCCTCATTTTGATTTATGGTAAAAGTCCTGCAGACTCCAGGTCAGGATTTTAGCCCATTCTCTCCTGACTGAATGCAATTTATTCTTATAAAAATGTCAGTCAACTCTAGATACATTAGTCAGTTTTTATACCTTCTTATATAACTTAAGGTACTGCCTGACATGTACTTATTAACTACTTACCCAGACTAAATACACTATAGTGGCATTTGAGCAATGTACATAATTTTACTAAAATCATATAAAGTGTAATTTTGATAAAAGAATTTAAAATCTTAACTGTACCTAATTCAGTTGAATAGTCGATTATTCTAGGACTACTGCAGCACCTCTCATGATCACTATAGATTTGCTAGGTTGGACTAATCTATTTTCTTATCTTCACATTCTTTTAAATGTCACCTGCCTCAACACTGGGCAAAATCACTGAGAAAAGAAAAGCTGTGGCAGAAGCTCATCCTCAACCATTCATAATTTCTTATAGCACTTCCTTCTTGACCTCTGAGACCCATTTTAAGGCCTCTAGTAGTTTGAATGTGTAGTTTCATACACTGTGGTGAAGTCACTGCCCAATCTCCTCTGTGACAAGCTACTACTATTGGGTGTATTATGAATTTAAGGTATTGAACCATTGTTTGCAGCCTCTCAATTTATATTAACATGCCATCATAGAATTGTTCTAGTGTGGATCTTTCCAATGATGTACACAGAGGTTTAATCAGCTCTGCACATCTACTCATGACTCCCTTATTGATAACTCCAAACACTCCAGTCCTTGTCATTAATGGTAACATCTCCTTGAGTTCTCAGCCTGCTAAGACTCACGGGACTTCTCCAGTGCAAAAGGCAAATCTAGTGAAGATATAAGTATGGAGTCTCCATCCTTGGCAATATTCAAAAGCTGTCTGGACATGGTCCTGGGCAATCAGCTGCAGGTGACCCTGTGTGAGTAGGGCAGGGTTGAACAAGATAATCTCCAGAGGTCCCTTTCAACCTCAACCATTCTGTGATTCTGTAACTACATGCACATTGGTTTTTTGTTTCAAATTTTATGATATCAAACCTTTTACAGTAAAACATGGAAAAAATATATGTTGCACTTGGTATTCTCTAATTAAAACAAAAATCAAGGGAGAATTAGATGACACTCCCAAATACCCTAAAGTCAGATGAAAAACTCTACTGTGATTTCTCTATGGTCATCAGGTGACTGGCAGAGCTGCAAATGATCTCTAGAAACACTTCCTTCCTGTATCACAGAGTATCCAGCAGAAACTTGCTAGCATCAAAATGTTTTAAGAATAATGGCAAAGTATTATCTGAATCTTAACAAAATGATTACAGAAAAAACATGTTCAAGCGAAAGAGGTCAAATATTTTGGAACTTCAGGAGTATATTTTTCCCTTGATATTTGCTGTATTCTCATTAAATATAATGGAAGTTCTGTAAGCACAATCCAGTAGGACGTATGACTAAGCTGCTAGCAATATTGTTTTAACAGCTTTTGAAATGTATCACCAGGAAGCAGATGTGGCTCATATTAAACGAGTACTGGGGTTAATATTTCAAAACCCTTCATAGTTTTTTTCAGTTAGAAGTGAACATAATAAAAGAAGTCTAACATTTTTATCATATTTGCTTTGGTTCTAATAGCACAGATCAAAGGCTAACAATACGAAGAAACATGCATTACACACTGACACACCTTTCATTGCACATGAACACAAATGTGGCTTATTAGTTTTAATGATATACTCACTTGAGTTCTGGAAAACTTTCAGATGATATCAAACTCTGTAGAGCATGATTTCCTGTTAATTTTAAATGCGTTAAACCATGTAGACCCATCACAGGAAAAGAGGACAAAAGGTTGGATGACACATCCCTGCATAACAGCAAATAAAAATCATCTTATGGGTTTTCAGCTTTTTTTTCTTCAGCACTAGAAGTGTCACACTGGAAAAAGACTTTTCCAACTCAATCAAAAATTACTGTACTAAACAGAGGCCCTTGTCAGCAGAGCAAAGCTGCAGCCACCACTCAGGGCTATGCACCTATGTGTTTACCAAAAAGCTAACAGTAATACCTAGCAGTTAGCTGAGTCTGTTTTGAAATTTTGACCCCAAACAATCGTAGTCTCAGCTTTGAGAATAGCAAATGAATTTGAAATCTGCTCAACTGGATTGTCTGAATTAAAGGGAGCCAGTCCCAGAACAGTTTCCCATAGTTTAAAAGATTCAGTGGGATGCCAGAAAGCACAGCTGCCCTGAAAGCTCACAGAGGGTAGCAGGTTAGATATATGGGGAAGACATAGGTTTCAGGGTAGGACAAGTCTGGGGTGGAGCACATGAAGGTGACAGTTCTAAGCTGAGATTTGTCTGAGGAGCTGAAGGAAGACAGCAGAAATGAACACAGATATGTATCTGTATAAAAAAAGTAAAGTCAAACAGGTGAACAAAGAAATTGCAACGATCAAGGAGATAGGGTAAACAAATGGGGAATTTCAGTGGTATTCTGTTCTCGATTTCTCCATCTCCCACTTACTCTATGAGCCTTTTCAGTTCTCTTCACAGTTATCTACACTGCAATACTTAAGATTGTCAACAGTTAAGAAGGAGGAAAAGGGGAGTCTGATGCTGCTGAAATACTTTTATGCCCAAGGTTGAACAGCAAAGTTCCTGTCTCTTGGACTCTACTGAAATCCAAGGGCTAAGTATGTTGATGGATTAGTCTTCTGCCTATCTAGTTTAGTGTGTATATCAAAAGGTGAAATTCTGGTCTGACTGCAATGTTAAAAATGACCACGGACTTCAGTCAGACCGGGGTTAAAGACTAGCATTTCAGGAAACACAGGCACACTGTGTCACTGTGCCAGTGTGCGTGTTAAGGGGCTTTTTTCTTTAACTCTCTTCCACAAAAACTACAATTTACTGCTCACCTTAAAAAGTGGGAAAGTTCTGAGGGCCCCAAAAGGGATGTCATAGGCCATATTGTCTTTATGGACATTATTTAGTGCACCTTGACAGAAATTAACAGCCCTTTCCAAATTTATGTTCCCCAGCAGCTACTGGATTATCTGTGAGCAAATGCCCAGCAGTGCATCTTTGTGACAACCACGCAGCAGAACGGACTCCAGAGGATTTTTTTCTCATACACCAAACACCTCTGGGATTCACATTAAGGAGGCATTACAATGACAGTGGAAATTAGGAAAGCTAGTAAAGAATGAGAAGTGCTTGTGAACAAGGCTGCTGATGTTTTGACCGCACACTACTTTGGCTGAGCTTACTAAAGAAGAAAAACTTTTCCATCAAATGAGGAATGATGAAATAAAGATGCATATTGGATAATGTTTCTTATTTAATTTTTAATCCAGTTCCTTAGTCCTGAAACAAAACTAACAGGAAATATTCCCCACTGCTACAAGAGACTGGTAAGAAACTGAATGAAGAAAGGCAAATACACTGGTATTCTTCACAGACCCCAAATCACTCTGATGACACAGTGTTATATGAAGCTTTGCCATAACAACTATGGGAACTGCTGAAGTACAAGAAAGCATTTCTAAATAACATGGATTTAAAAGACCAGAAGAATAGGATAGAGAAAGTCTCTATTTCTGCTGGGGCACCAAGTCATTAAATTTTTGTATGCTCTTGCAAGAAAAATGTGAAAATTGGAATGTAAATGATATACAAATACTTACAGTTTGATCAGAGATGGTAAAGAGGAGAAGGCATTGGGGTGAATAATTTTAATTTTGTTCCAAGCTAAATCCCTACAAGAAAAGTGAGTGGAAAATTACATACCCACTGAGTGAATATGGAAGTTTTCATACACTTGATTAGGAGGCCTAAATATAAAAAAGGTATTAATTACATATCAATATTTTCAATAAGCTCTATATACCTGATAGTACAAAATGATTTTCTATTTTTAAAATTTGTTAGTTAATGGTGTTAGTTATTAAACTGACAACTTTCTTAAAATGTCTTAATGCCTTCTACAGACAAAGGCAGTTATTTTCTTTCTGCCTCACAGCTTCCTAAGGCAGCAGAAAGACAGATGGGCTATATGGACTACTTCTAAAAGGTCTTCATGATGTGACTAAAAACAGCAAATCCATTGTCAACAGGCTTAACTTCCTAATCTCAGTCTTTATCACCCCTGAAAAATCAAAAAGACTAAAAGCAACTCTTAAAAAAATGTATGGGTTTGATCCTGAAAAACTTACAACTATGAGTAATTTATTGACAAAATTACTCAGCACATTCATCTGTGTGAAAACTAGAAACCTGCATATGACTGGACTCCACTTCTGAAGTCACTGTTCTCTATAAAAAGTTTTCATGCTCCCTAGAACTGATTTTTATGTGAACCTGCCAACAGACACTAGCTGTGGCTTAGTATCTCTTTCCAGCTCCATCAGAAACATCCAGAACTAACAGTTTTTAAAGCTGTAAGTTTACATCTTTGAATTCATTGCTGCAGATACTAACTTTGTTTTGGGGCATCTAGCAAGCAGACAATATATACCTCATGTTTTTGAGACTCTGGTTGAATGGCTGTTAAAGTTGTACTCACAGAGACCGAAGAGCAGCCAGTTGCTGAAACGTGTCTGCTTTGATTTCACTGATTTCATTGTGATGCAAGTCACTGAAATAGCAATAAAAGAATCTCCTCAGTTTCAAAGGCACTTGGAGGACACTTTGGGGAGCTTTAGATTGTATTTATGATCTCTTTCAATATAGTGTAAGGGTACATACTTGGGATATGTCAAATCAGCCAGCAATAACCAAGTTAATGATGCTCAAACACATTTGTATATAGATGATGCTTTTTAGGATAGTTTGACGCTTACATTTTTTGGAGTTTTTTACATGCAGTAAAACAAGGTAAGTCTTCCAGCAGGTTATAAGACAGATCTCTGTAATATAGAAGTAAATAAAAGATTAACATCAAAGTAACATTAAAAAAAACAATCTTCCATTGTCTATCTTCACGCTCAATTTAAAATAACTTGTTTTTATCCACTCACACAGAGGAACAGAAACATGCAAACTAATTTATCTCTCATCTGTCAGATTTTCATTTCTACCTGAGGAGGAGACAGGAGGGGAAAAGGCAAGAGGTATTAACTCCATATCATATGTCTGCAAACTCCTTGTATTGTCTGAAGATTTCCTGCCTCGAGTGTAGACTTCTGCTAAGTGTTTTACAGGAACAATACTGGCCCCTCTGCTCATAGGGAATATTGGATTTACATCACAGACTTCATATTCTTCATCTTTACGTTCTGACAAATATTTAAGACATTTAAAATAATCTACTAAACATATATACTCATATTTTTTCAGAGAAGATCCTGTATTTTTCTGGTAATAGTCACAATAGACTTCTTTCTGTTCTGCACTTTTAATTAAGCACTATTGCCTCTGATCTTTCGATTGTTACATCTTATAGCTGAGGGATATGGTTAAAAAAACATTGGAACTAACTTGGAAATCAATCACTACATGAGGTAAAAAAAATCCTTTAAAAATACTTGAGCCAAAACTCAACAAATTACAGAATAACTGAAACATCTGGATTGATTTATAGTATAATACAACTAATCAAAACCAAACCCAGGCAATTTGCAGAAATTGGAGGGTCAAAAAAAAAGAAAAAAAGAGGAACCAAACACCCATCCTCACCACCCAACAGTCTCATCCTACATATATATATATGTTGCTCAGGAAAAACAACGAGAAATTTGCTAGTGAATATAGAGACAAAGCTTATGCCTATAATTAGGAAAAACATCCCTTTCCACAGTTCTCCAATATTATCACAAAAAAAGAGTAATCTCTTTTTACTCCTGTTTCGAGTTCTTTAAAACTAGCTCATCTCCACTCATTTATTTCCTTGGTAAAATTTTATTTTCACTGCTACTATTCCAACAGGGACATTTAGACTATTCTGTATTTGATTTGTGGAGAGGTGCAAGTGATGACCATGTGTGGTTTTAAGGTATTCTACTCTGCTTTTACTATGTACAAAGGCTACCATCAATATTTGTATATTTTTTGTTACAGCATGGAAGATTATGACCTCTCTTTTTGTATATTTCACAGGTACTCTGTGCTCCAAATTAGACAGGACAGAGAAGATTTCAACTGAGCTGGAGACTTTTAGGCCAAGTTAAAAGGTGTTTGGTATGTCTGGCAAACTGACTAGTCTTTTATGCACAGATTTGCAACTTAGCTCTTCTTAGAAGTATGTTATCAGCTTGCATTTTGTACATACTGACACTCCCTCTTCACACATGATAAAAAAAAGATAAAAAACCCAAACAAATCCAAGCCTCTTCTCCCCTCAGTTTCTGTTAAGATCTCTAGGAAATACTTTACTTGTTTTAAGGACTTTTTCCCACTTTGGTAATAAATGAGGCTCTTGGCAGCAGCAGAGGAAAGTGGTTTTGGTTCCCATGCAGAGATGCATACCCAACTGTGCTCAGGGTAGTCTCTTAAGGACTGCTGGGACCATGTTGTCACATACATCTTTACTGTGGGTATATAGACACCCAGGAAGCCTCCATGTACATTTATGCACATTTGGGGAAGTAGTGGTGGCTAGGTAGGATGCACAAATTGTCTTTAAAGATAATGTTTGTTCTTATGGTATTTGTGCAGATATCTGAGCCAGGAAGCCCCTTCAAGATCATGGTCTCTAAGTAACTTGTGGGGTTCAGCACACTGTTATAATTCACGGCACAGGCAAAACTAATGTGCCAACCTAAATGTGGGCTTGGCAGACTCATTTCAATCTGATGGGAAGATGAAAGAGTGACTCTGAGTACATGAAAGTGCTGTTAAATTGGTTCCACCCCTTTTATGTATCAGCTCTAATAATATAGGGTGATACTCAAATAAAAAAATGTGAATTTCCAATGGACAATCCTACTCTACTATGAATTGTACAAGTTATTAATTACTACAGCATTTATTTGCCACCTGTTTTGAGATTATTCATTTTGAATCATATAGGACACAAACTTAAGTCTGTGTAAAGACTTTCTTCTGGTAACAGACTCTGTTTCTGTCTTTTATCATTCTGGAAATTATTACATTGAGTCCATTAACTCCAACTTAATTTTTTCTGGAAATGCTCATGACATCCATGCTGGTATTCAAAAATTGTGTTATAATTAGTCCTATTTCAATGTTGGCCAGGGAACTAATACCAAATACATTCCTAGTGATGTAATATATAGAGGAAAGTGATGCTGGCTCATTCTCAAAGATGTGGATACAATGATTACTTTCATTAGTGATAAAGAAAAACACCAGTGAAATTTCCACACTAAAATAATATTGGATATTTAGTATAAAAGCTACATGCCAAGGAACAGTCTATTAAAATTTCAGTCAGTTACTTATGTCTGGTTGGAAAAGAATCTAAGAGAGAAGCACAACGAGGACTCCTTGCTCAGTTATATTTTCCATTCACTTCACTGAATTACCTGTCTCAGCAAGGGAAAAAACCCCAGACTACTGTAGGAGGGACATAATGAATGAAAATAAGGTAGCTCTGTTGTTTTTGTAAACAAAATAAAAATCCATTTTACCCTTTCCTAAAAATATGCAAAGTAATTATCTTTTTCAGCAACATATGGGAAATCCTGACTGGTAAGTGGGTTGTGAACTTTGAGTAACACAGAGGCCTGCTCCCTGAGCTGAATTCCTAAGAAGTAACATGATACACACAAATAGCAGTAATTGGGTAATTTTGAAATCATCATGATTTCATTTGTCCATTAATCTCTTGCATTAATGTGATGTTAATAATCTTACTGAAACGTACAGCACTTGGAGATTAGGTAACTGGTCACAAGCTGATCTGGGGAGAGAGGTGATCTGTGCTCCTGTGAGTGTCCTGTTGAAAGTATTCATTAAAACACAAATTAAAAAATTACTTTTTAAAGACTGCAAACCATATATATATTTTTAGGACACTTTTTAGAATAAGTCAGTATCACAAAGCAAAAATAGTTCTCTAGCACTTACAAACTCTCCAGACTTGTAGTCCCTGTCAGATCAGGAAATTCTGTTATCTGTGAAGCACCATTTAAAGTCCTAGAATTTAAGAACATTATTTCAATACAGCTGTGGTGAGGGAAGTGTGTGACAATTTTAACACTGCAATATAGAGAGACAATTAAAATAAAAAAAGTAAACACATACAGAGTTCTGAGTTCTGGCAAGTGTTGAAAAGCAGATTTTCCAACAAGCTGGATAGGGTTATCATAAAAATGTCTGCAAAAAAAGGATAGAGAGACACTTCATGAAAAATATTTTAAAATATTAACATTGCATGATTATTTTATAAGCAAATGAGTAAACTCTCTATGATTAATTGGTTGTAGCAGAGGTATACCTCTGGGCTTTTCCCACCCACTAATACTCAAGTAGTCATAGTTTTCCTCATTTTAAAGCCAGAAGCCAGTTAAGAAAATATTCCCTCCCAGGTTTGCACATACAGAAATTCTAACATGAAGAACTTTCTTACGACCTGTGACAAATTTAAGCTTAGCAGGTGAAGACCTACTCAGCAAAGGTTTCTTTGCACTTTTGAAGTCATGCTGCTTTTGCTGACAGAATAATATTGCTCCGGATGAGTCACTATTTTTCTTACATTTATTTTACAAGTACTTATTTTGAGATTTGCCCATTAAATGCATTCTTGTGTATGGCAATGGGAACTCATACTGGAATCCAACAAGAATAACTTTTGCTACCTTCTACATTGCCAGTAATGCTAAGAGACTTAGAAGAAATAGTTCAAATAAAAAGTCAAAGGCGAGAGACCACTACTCAATTCCCTTAAACAGGTCATGCAAACTGCCATTCTTCCCACAAAGTTGCAAAGATATAAGCTTCTTTGCTTGTGCAATAATGGGCTACACAGAAGAGTGTAGCCACTCTTGTTCTACAAGAAGAGTGATTTGACAATTAGCTGCAAATATGATACTTAGTTCCACATTATCTAACAAGAAGAGTCTTTAAAAAGACTTATCACTTACATTGTAATAAGTGATGGATTACCCACAAATGCACGTTCAGGTATTGACTTGATGTTATTGCTATGAAATCCCCTACAAAAGGAAAAATGGTTTACGTAGTAAGAACAAAAAAGTGAAGGTGCAATATGTATTCCCAATGCACAACATTTTTTTTGTTGTTTGTAGTAAGAGCAATGTCTGTATGTAAAGGTATGTCCTTTTCTGGAAGAATCAAACTGAAAAAAGCAATAAAAAAAAGAAAAGCAACAAAATAGCTGGAATTCTGCACTTTTCTAAATGAACAAAACCATTCAGGTGAAGTAAACTGCAAAATGGCATTTTAAAATTCAGATGTTCTCAGCAGGAAACTGCTTTGTAGCTGTATGTCATGTATCTATGAATCTGATAACATTACTAGTTAAATAAATAACAATACATATTTCTTCCTGTACTTATTAAACTGCCACTATTCCTTTTGCTGGGATAAAGATGAATTGCACAAGTTTCTCAAGTAAATGGTTTTATACATTATACTGTAATATGCTGAGTCTCCCCTACAACCACCTTTGTGTTTAAATATTTTAAAAGTGGACATGAACAAACTATCCAACGTAGTTGTGCCTGCTGTATAGAGGCCCAAATCTGTCTCATCATTAATTACTGGATTTTATTCATATGAGTAATTCTCCATTGTGAAAAACAAAAGAAATAACTAAGATTTCAAAAGAACAATGATGACTTGTGTGGGAAACTCCCATTAGTTCAGTCGGGTATGAAAAAGGCTTCCCAGCTTAAATTTATGCATTTAGAAAGCCTCAAATTGTTCACTGATGCAAGTAAACTTGGCCATTACTTGAACAGGTCCCACGTTATTGGTTTTACTTGTTTAGGCGCTGTGCTACTGCTGATGAGCTACAGAGCAAGGCTTTATATCCCTAATTCTTTTCCATACAATAAAAACTGCATCCATGTAGATCTAGACTCTAAGCAACGTAAGGATCCCATTTAATCTAGAACCAGTAAACATACTAGTTCTGTGGCTGTTATGGAATGGGAATCCTTGCATAGCGGAAAAGCTAAGGAAATTGCATGACTGCTTCCCAGGGCAGTAGCTGGCCTTTCATCACCAGTCTGACTTGACTTACAGTGAGGGAGCAGCCCCATCGTGAGCCACGAGCAGACTGCAGTGCATTTATGCACGTAAGAGCCCAAAGCTTGTTTAAGTTGGTTGGAAGAGAGCATGCTCATGGCTGCAACCTGTGTCCTGGGACACTGTACCCAAGTGATACACTCTGTCAGTTCACATATTGAGCAAAACAGCAGTAAAGTCTATCTGTCGTCGTGGCTAGGCTTCGCGAACNTTTTCAGACTGTGCCTGAAAGTCTATCTGTGCCCCTGTTTAAAAAGACTATATTAAGGCCCTACTGGGAAAAGTGCTTCTATAGGTATCTTCCAAATCCAGTCTGGACAACATTACATATACTTAACTTCGTGTAACAGCAATACGCAGTTACTTTCAAGAGATAACTACTCCTACATCTGAGACCTCTTAGAGCAGAGCAAGTACCTACTTAAAGCAGCTTTAAGATCAGTTTGTGATGTAGCAAGTGTACAACCATGTACAACTAGTATATGATTATCTGCTTTTTTCAAAAAATCTATGCTGATGGTGCCAGTAACATGGTAAATAATTCAAATGGAAAGAATTCTTAACATACACATTGATGTGTACATTGTGTGAATATAATGTCATTTTTTTTTAATAATTCAGCTATTTCTTACAATAAACTTGACTGTTTTCTTTTCATGGTCAACCTTTTTTTTAATTCAAACTACATCTGTGCCTCCAGAAGTGTTTTATTTACAGCACTACAAAGGACTACTTGTATTGAGTAGAAACTGCTTTAATTTAATAGAGGAGGGAAGGAGGTAAAGACATTTAAACCTGATGGACTAACAAGGGTGTCACACTTTTTTCTTAAGACTAGGAGACTGTGATACATTGGATTATTTGCAAAATCCATCTGTTATGTTTGTGACTCAATGTGAATGAATTATGTGTATCATTTACTGTATTCCAAGGACAGAGTTCCTGGGAAAAAACCACCACACAATGCAGTAAAAGTTGTCAGAACTTGAATGCCCTAAATTGAATGTTAAAATTGAACTTCTAAACTTCTATGCATGTTGGCATGTTTATTAGTTCTTCCTAGAATATCCGTTTTTGAGGATTACTGATAAAATCACCAGCATTAAAAAATAATCACACACTAGACAAAACATCCTCCTTCCTAATATGAGCACTGTACTTACAGTTCTTTTAGGTTTGTTAGCGTCCTGATAGCAGCAGGGAACTCGTCCAGACTGTTGTAATTTAAATCTCTGCATGAAAATAGATTTTATTATTTACGTTATGGACTGCATAATAGATAACATAGAACTGTTGGCATTTGTAATGAAATACCACCTTCCATGCATTGAATAAATACATGCACCCAAAAGTCAGGAAATCCTTAGAAATGTATGGACATTATCCAACAAACCCTATTTAGGGTATATAATAATTTCTATTTTTTTATCAGGTTCCTATTTTTAGCTATATCTTAGCTATTATTCAACAACTTTGTATGGTGAGCTGCATTTTACATGGCTAATGTATCTCAATAAAAAGATTTTATTGCGTGACCCGCTGTCTAGTTGTATTAGTCTTTTTTTCCCCCCGATGAAAAAATATCTTAAGATATTTTTATCAATGGTTATAAAATAAAAGATACAGTATTTTGGAGTGTAAAAGTGGTTAGGGTAAATCTTCCTCTAACTAAAAGAAGTGGGAAAACATACAGTACATTCAACATTACCATTAACTATTCTTAATTTTAAGATTCGTCAATATTCATAAGGAGAACACAAACCACACAAACTATAAAAATGGTAGTTTAGCTAGGGTAGTGCTGAATGGACTATAAGCCTACTTCTGTCCTCAGCATGACACATGCATCCTTTAGCATTCAGGAGGCACTTCAAACTAAAACTGAGATATGCCAGTTTACTGTGATGCTCTCTGGCAGTGCTTTGTGAAGAACACAGTCTGAAAAACTTGAGCAAAGCCTGTTTGAACTGGCAAAACACAAATCACAGTTTACAATAGATTGAAATTGAAATAGTATCAGGCTGAAGTAATGTAGGCAGGAAACTGCTGTCTGAACTCAACAAGGCTTTCCTTCCTGCTTGTAAATCTCTCTCTCTCCTGCTTATTGACAAAAAGAGATTACAGGCATGTACAGTTTAGTTTTGCCCTCCAGGGATATGTGATTTCCAGACCTATGCATTGATGCAAACAAATGTTCTTAAAGCTGGCATCCATCTTTTACTCTGAAATCTCTTTAGATTGCCTTGAAAGAATCTGGAAACTAGGCTATGCGGTACGCAGTTACTGCGCTTGAGGCAAGTGCTACATTCTCCTATTGCAGTGATATGGTTGCACTTATTCCCAGGTTTCTGACTGTCCTCTATGTTTTCATCCCTCTCATGCCAGGTTGCTGGGACTAGGTTTGCAGTAACTTATTCCATTCCCGTCTCCCCTTCCAGTGCTCTATTAAGGGACTTCCTCTCAACTCACAGTCAGCTAAAAGTCAAAACTGTAAAACTGCAATTCAGTGGCAAGGGATCAATGTAATCAAAACTGGTGATAAAAAAAAAGCCCCAAACTTCTTGCTTTCTGATCTTAATGAAACATCAAAGTGGGCAGTATATAGTTCTGTGGATGAGAAAGCAAAAAGTCACCTTTAGACTAGCATCTGGAACACCTCTCCTACAAGGACAGGCTGAGGGAGCTGGGATTGTTCAGCCTGGAAGAGAAGAATTTGGGGGCACCTAATAGCGACCTTCCAGTACCTAAAGGGAACTTACAAGAAGGCTGGAGAGGGCCTGTAATGAAAGGACAAGGGGCAATGGTTTTAAATTGGAGAAGAGTAGATTTAAACTGGATATCAGAGAGAAGTTCCTCACCACGAGGGTGGTGGAACACTGGAACAGGTTGCCCAGGAATGTGGTTGAGGCCTCATCCCTGGAGGTATTCAAGGCGAGGCTTGCCAGGGCTCTGGGCAACCTGATCTAGTTGGGGATGTCCCTGCCCACTGCAGGGGGGTTGGACTAGATGACCTCCAGAGGTCCCTTCCAACTCAAACAGTTCTATGATTACTCATGATTGAAACTTTGTCTACTTGTTCCTCATAACAGGCCTTTTAGCCTCCATCCTGGTTGGTGAAATATGTAAAATCTCTGAAAATAATGCATCTTACTGTGGCAGGTGCGTGGGGGAAGGATCTACAAGGTTCTGCTGTCCCTGTGGCATTTAGGGATCTGTGGGCTACTCTAGAAGACAATTTTTTTTTTGACTATGTAGTACTTCATTAGTACTTCATGCTGACCATAAGCACTGCATTTCTGTTTAGTATTCTTCTACAAGGTTTTTTTCTTGTTGTTAGAAAACTCAAGAAAATTTTAATTGGCCTAAACAGCACTATGGTGAAAACTTGAGGAGAGTTCAATCTTTACCAGTGCTATTCTCTATCAGAGCTCTTTAAAGACAAAAACTTGGAGACAACTGAGACATTCCTCTTCCCTCCTTGTAAAACACAT
The DNA here is from genome assembly GCA_013396975.1 of Bucco capensis. Taxonomy (NCBI): domain Eukaryota; kingdom Metazoa; phylum Chordata; class Aves; order Piciformes; family Bucconidae; genus Bucco; species Bucco capensis. The sequence continues at coordinate 1,158,430 of VWZO01003221.1, forward strand.
GCATACTTTGGCTACCTGGCACTTTTGCTTATTCCAGGGATAAAAAACCAAAAACCAAACCATCTAATTTTATAACCTTCCTCTACGATGAGAGTTTCTTAAGGTTATAACCTTTCACTGTGACAATTTCTCAACCTCACTTACTAGCTTTATTGATTAAACAAGTAAATAGTACTAAACTAGGCAAACATAACTGTTCATGAATAGCCACTTCTTTCTCAATGCTCACTACAGTTTTCAACTGTCTTTCAAACAATTTATCAACTGACAATGCTTATTAAAAAGGCAAACTAATTTTATAGTCAAAACGAGGATTTGCTACATAGAGTCATTGTAAACTATCACTTAGATCCTGTAGGGATTAGGTGAGCCAAAACCTATATTTGGCTTTTAGGCTATTTTTATTCTTTTAGAATATTAATGAAAACACTCTAAAAAAACAAAAGGAACAAATAAGAGGTCAACTCACAAAGTCTCTAGGCTGTGGAGTCCATCAAAGCATTTCTTTCCCAGGGAGTAGATTCTATTGTTATGGAGATGTCTGCAGGGGAACAGTAAGCACATGGTCAGGAAAGCACGCTGCACACAGTGGACCTAAGTAAAACATTTTGATGGTTAAATCAAAAGAAACATTTTCAGGCATGCACTGATTATATGCAAGCCATGGTTTTGCAAGAGCACATATAGGAGACAACTCGACTCCCCCCTCCCCCATTTCTCCCCAGTATCCTCCCATCCACACAGGCTTCCATTTGGTTTCATAGAAGGGGTTTGCTTTAAACCCACCTAGAGTGTTAAAAAGGGTATATCCTGCCATTCCAGGTTGGGGTTTGCATATCAAATACTGGAAAATTGTAGACATAGTTTCAGAGGTGGTTAATTAACATGTCTTAAAAACCATGTGTGACACGTGAGGTGTATATTTGAAAGATGTCTATCCAGAGGATGCTACAGGATATGGCACAGAACAGGAGCAGGTGAGGAGATAGATAATAAAGCACAGAAAAGGGGCTTTAGGCCTGCAGAATAAAGGAATACACAAAGTCACAGATTCACTGACATGACTAAACTAACCAGTTGAAGTGCCATAACTTGTCTTCCTTTGAAACTATAAAAATTAACTACTTTCTCAAATAGTCAGCAACTGAAAGTAATTTTGTTACACTTTTCAATCCTCCCCATCCTACCCCCACGAAGGCTCAGAGTGTTGCCTACTTTCAAGTCTTTTAGATTGACAACAAAAAAACCTCCTTGTGTGAAGCTCATTAATGTGAGTACCTACAATGTGGAGCCACTTCAGGTTGTTTTTTAAAAAGGATGCCTTTTTCCCCAGTGGATTTTTCCTTTTATTTTATTCTTGACACTCTACCCCTATAGTAGAAGGAAACTATAGGGGTAGCACTGTAAAAGAAAAGAAGGGCTGTGAATGAGAGGCTGCCAGGTACTTTCCCTTCAATGCTTCATTCTGCTCTGAAAATAATGCTAACGATCAGAGGCTCTCTGAATGTTCTGCAGAACCTACAGAAATTGAGTCTAAAAAAAAAAAACTGCACTAACCTTTAATGCTAGAGTTAGCAAGAGCGCATCCATGTTTCAATCTTTAATACTAGAGCTCCAAACCTGCTTCAACTGACCATGCATTATTTTACTGTGTTGAAAACTTGTCAGACAGTACAGAGAAGCAGATCAAGAAAGCAGAATCACACAAAAAGATTCTGATGAGTCAAAAATTTCAGACGTTGTAGATCATGAGGAATGATTCAATTATTAACCAATACAAAGGCCAGGAGATCAGATATAAGCAAGGCAGATCTAAAATAAGGAAACCTTACAGAGCAGAAACAATCACTGTATAAGAAACAATCTTCTCCTTTATTTCTTAACTGCACTCTTATCACTCCATTCCTGGTAGGGATCTAGAGGAAAGTGTTCAAGACTGTCTCTTGCCTTTAGCATTAGTAAGATAAGTCTAGAAGGTCAGTCAAATGACAAGTCTAACACAAATGGGATTGGTACATAATGTAAACAGAGGGCAAAGATCTCATCGCACAAGGCAGCTGTTACTGCCCATTTTTGCTGCCCTAAATGCTTATTTGAATATATTAAGCATTAGGCAGAGACGGTGATTATAAACTGTCAGTAAAGAACCCTGGCATGTGCCAGGTTCAGTGCTTAACACTGTGGCTAGAATATGCTAAAATATGCTGATTATGTTACAGACTGGTTTAAGACAGCTTGTAAAGCTTGAATATATTCTTTCTTTAATAATGCCAACGTTTTCCAAAGTATCCTGAAATAAGTTCTCCACCTCGGTTTCTCCAGCCAGTCTAGAATTTTTTTCCACTTGGTACATTCCCAGAAGATAAAAAGCTGAAACCACACTCAACAGTACACCTTCCAGATTTTGGTACAAGCTACATGTTTCATTTAGTTGAACTGGTATGCAAACATAGTAAAATATAAAATTACATCTACTTTCTATGAAGGAAACACATTTTTCTACTGGACAGCATTCTTTCCAAGTAACCCAGAAACCTTTCAGTTCATTTCCTGTTTCTAATCTTCCCTCATTCAGCCTTAGTCTTAGAGGGCATACAATTAATCTCTTCCTGTTTGTTTTGCTGACCAGATAAGGTAATTTTTTTAATTCTCTTACATAGTTCTTCATTGGAGAGGGAGACTTTTAAGTTAGATCAAAACAAGTGACTGAGCAAATGCTAGTTTATCCGTAAGGAGACGTAAAAAATGTTTCTCAAGATAATTCTTTAAAATTTTGATTTGTAGTACACATACAATTCAGAAAACTTACTTTGTATTTTAAAAAGAATATTTTCTGCAACAAATGAAACTGACCTCTTGGTAAAGGTCTATCACCAAGCTTCATGCAAATACACAAGACTTACAGCCCCAAGCTATCAATTTAATATTAAGACCATAAGACAAAGCAGACTTAATTAACTCATGTATATACCTATTTACTGATCATTTGTCAGCAGGGGAGGGACTAGGGGAATATTTAATTCTTAAAGATTGTCTCAAGCAACATGTAAATTAAATATTGCATCTTTTAGTAATTTATCACAAAGAGGTCAAAGCCCTGCAAAGAAGCTGAGATCGTGTCTTTAAAATAATCAATAAAACTTACAGAACTACCAAACTAGAGAGGTTTCCAAAAGCATAGTCTGGTATGTAATTAATTTTATTCAGTGCCAATGTCATTGCCTGAAGTGCTGGTAAGCTTCTAAAAGCTTGGACGGGAATTTCTGTCAAAGAATTATCGTCTAGCCACAGGTGTCTAAGGGAGACCAAACCATTGAAGCAGTTGGGGGGCACATAGTTGATGTGGTTGGCATCCAGACGTCTAGGAGAAAAAGAAATAGAGAAAATTGACTCTGAGAAAAGAACAGTGGACTTATACAATGACTATCAGAAGGTATCCCCAAAAGTACAACACCAAAGGACAGACAGACATGGTTGCTACACCCATTTTTCATTTCCTGGAGATTCTGTATTTCCATCTTGCTTGCAGCCTCACCTGAGACCTCACATCATGTTTACAAGGCTCCTTGTCAGCTGGCTCACTACAGACAACTCTCATTTGGAACCATCAACTGAGAGCACTTTTCCTTTTCAAGCAGAGTCCCTCTACAGACCAGATATGAATTTGTTTCCTCTCCCAATTATTTAGAAAGTGCAAGAAACTCCCTCAGAGATTCTCTTTCTAACCTGTAAACCACTGAGCTGCAAGAAGATTTGGATTTCATATGCCAGACACCCTTTTTTGTCCAAAAGCCAAAAAAAACCAAACCCCTCACTTCCAAGTCATTGTTCCCATTTTACCCTTTCTTAAGTATTGTTTATTCCAATGATTCTAACAAGCACTTAAGTTCACATTTTTAGTAGTGAAGCAAAAATTCTTTCAAATAGATTAGTGTTGCTAATGCAATATATTTAGTTTGAAAGAGAAATTATTAAATACACTTCAGTTGCTGCAGAGCCAACAGAGGGAGCTCAACTGCACATCATACCTCTTCGAAGTCTGCAAGTAATATCTTGCTCTCACACCTCTGTAAATACGGATTAAATCTGCTGAACCTTTTGCAGATATGGCACTTGAAATAGTGTGTCAAATATTCATTGGCGTTTGTTTTTGCTCTGTTCTGCTTTCCTATTGTGATACACTTCTGCTTTTAATGTGTTGTAGTGACTTCTATCTTTTCAAAACAAGAAAGCCACGATCTAAAACTTTTCTTGAAGATGTCTGTCCAGAGGAGTAATTAAGTGAATAGTGAAACAGAAATAAATTTAAATAGATGTCTGAAAAGACTACAGAACAACCAACCACACCCATGGGACAAAGAAGTAATTCTGTAAAACCTAAGTTCAGTCTCTTTGAGAGAAATGCAGTACTCTTTGTGGCAGGCATACTGATCTCTTTATTTAAAGCAGCTTCCTCATTTTCAGTCGTGCAAAATGTCAGGCCCATTCTATCTCCTGCTCCAAGCTGCCCCTACTTACTTCATGAGAACAAATAATGACTGCTAAGGCTCCATGCCAGGCTGGCAAATAACTGGGACAAGGTCAGTTGGAACAAATTTATGAAGTTCAGTGTCAAAGCCCTTGTACAATTAAATTTTCAATATAACAACTGACATGGCAGGCAGCAGAGACAGAGCTTCCAAGATAACTCAAGGGTCTGTCAACAAATGGGTGAGGCTGGATATGTTTAGAAATACTCATGTTGTACCTCCTCCATTCCCCACTCAACCACCATGCTATGCCTGTGTTTTCAAATAAGGTATAATTTGAATGAGTAGATGAGGTTTCCTTGTGTTCAGTCAGAAGTAAATTTCTTCCCTGGGTGATGCTGGTATGTAAACTAAGAAGTTAGAGCTGCCTTAGTTTGACAGTTACACTGATTAAAGAATGGAGTCTTTATTCAAACTAAATGTGTTACTGTATTACAGTCAACATCTTGTTCAATACGAAGCCTGCCTATGCAGCTCTAATGTCCCAGTTGACTCCACAGGAGTTACTCACAGGATGCCTGGCTTCGTGGTGAAGCCAACAGTAAGTTTTTTGTTTGTGATCATGGGGCTTCAACAATAGTATTTCTGCTGTTATCAGTGAGACTAGGATTTTTATCTTACTGATAGTTGGCACAAATCAAGGAACTGGTTTGTTGTTTTTTTTATAGCTAAAGTTTCCAAATATAAACCCACCAGTGGCTATGCAAACAAAATACAAAACATAGAAAGAAAAGCAGGACTGCCGTAATATAAATACGATTCTAGTAGTTAAATTACTGCTTAAATAAAGCTTGGAAGAAATTAGAAGCTACAATAATTTGTGCTGCAGGTTCTATAAGTGGATTAAGTATCCTGCAAGTGCTTGTAAGAAGTACCGCCTCAAGTGCTCTTTTGTTATCTAATCTTTTTAAAAGTTTCCAAGTACTGTTTTCCCTCTTGCAGATATTAAAAGGTTTCAGCAGTGGTTGTTTCCTGTCATACTGTAGGTAATCCACACTGATGTATAACGGCATTGATCAAAATTGCCATTTTCAGCCAATTGTTTTACATATGTTGATCAAAGTTTTGGCATTTCCAGACATAAACCCATTAACTCACAAACATGGCCCTATTTATAACTGAAAATACATAGATAACATGGCAAGTTTGAAAGCTGCTATTATATTCCAGAGAGAGTCAATTTAGGGAAATGGAAATGCTTGATCTCTTCTGATAGGCAGCATGTAAATAAAGCAGTTGCCAAGGGTTAGGGCTGGGTCAACCACCAACCCAGGGACAGATATTCTCTATTATCCCCCTTTTCCCCTACTCCAGGGAAAAAAAAAGGGGAAAATAACAGAGAGAGACACTTGCATATTGGAAATGAAACTTAAAACTACTTTAACAAAAATAACAAGAAAACAAAAAGTATATACACACACAAAAAACCAATGCCAGAACCAAACTCCCTTTGATAGCAACTACCTCACCACTGATGCTGTAGCAGGAGGACTTCAACAGCAGCTGGGACTCAGGCTTAGGAAGCCGGATCCTGGAACTCAGGAACTCTTGAATTGAGATGGAAGGCAAAATAGGGAGAGTCTTGTAGGAACAGAGCTGGGCTGCTGATCTTCACAAAGCTCAAGGTGCTCAGTCTTCCAGGATTGAGGGTAGAACAGAGAGTCCTGAGGAACAGAGCTGGGCTTCTGATCTTCACAGAGCTCAGGTACTCAACCTTCTAACTAAGTGGAGACCCAGACCTCTCCTTACATATACACACACTAGTTTGTTAATTAGCTGCTAATTAGATCAATTACACACCTCTTTGCTAGGTCTTAGACCCCATGCAACAGACCCCAGGGCCCATGCTTGATATCAAAGCCTCAAGGACTGAATATGATGTATATGGCATGCAATACCTTATTTTGACTCAAATTAGGACAGCAGTTAGTATGAAATTCACCAAGAGCTCACTTAAAATGTCCAAAGCTTGCAAAGAAAATGCTTGAGCTATGTGGATGTATCCCACTGGTGTTTCCAGTGACACACAGCAAATGCTATGACCACGTGCATAAATTATGAAAGTATATTATTCTTATAGAATTGTAAACAGGGCTCATTTTCTAATTTTGATACTCTAAAACGGATGAAGGTAGATGTTGGGAGAAGACTTGAGCTGCATTTTTTGATCAACTGAATATGACTGGATACTTAGATATCTAACAGAATATGTATTTACTTCCTTTTTCAGAGTCTTCTCTCAAGCAAACCTAGCTACAACCTTCGTGTACCTTGTGATCAAGAAATTCCTTAATATATTGTTGGAGTGTCTTGCTCATTTATTCAGGGTCACATCAAATACTAGATATGTGATCAGGAAGGAGATTTTTTTCCAGGTCAGTCTTCCCTGTGAAACAAACAGCTACGTCCTGGTTTGAGCTAGGACATAACTAACTCTGTTCAGTGATTTTACTTTTCAGCTAGGTCTCTTCTAAGTAACTGCACTTTCTGAAATTAACAGCATGTTTTCACAGACAGTGTCTGCTTCTAGTAGTGATGATGCCTGATGTTTAATTACCAAGGATTGGTATGCAGACCAAGGTCACAGTTAAATCTTGTGTAACACATTGGGGATGCAGAAAGTAAAAAGCCACACCTGTTGGGAGAAGCAGACAGTTCAGGTGACCCTAAACTAACCAACAAGGTACTCCATTCCATATACGTCATATTTGGCATAAAGCTGAGGGATCACAAGGGTCAAGATCTCTTCTTCAAGGGCTGGCATCAGAGGAAGACCCTGTCCATTCTGCCTTGGATCTGATCTCAGTGTTCCTGAATCCAGTTCCAGAATCCAGCTCCTGAATCTGGTTCACATCTGCCACTGAGTCCAGTCTGAAATGTCTGCCACAGTATCAGTGGTCACAGGGACACAGTTGCCATTAAGGGGGTTGAGTTTGATACTGGTTTTGTATATATTTATATGTATTTTATTGTTACTATTTTGATTAAAGTAGTTTTTGTTTCCTTTTCCAATTCATATGTCTCTCTCTTATTCCCTTTCTCTCCCCCTTGGGAAGGGAGAGAGTTTAATAGAGAGCATCTGTCACTCATTTAGTGGCTGGCCCAGCCCTAACCCTTGACAAGCTACTTACATGGATTGCCTCTTCCTGCAATGGATATGGACCTGAACACAATGAAGGGACCAGAGAAGAGGAGAACAACAAAGACAGGCAAGTCAAGGACAAAATGTTTCTTCTGGCATTTAAAGGTTAAAATAGGAGAAGTAAAACCGAATGAAAAGAGGCTACAGGTAACAGGTAGGGAAGGCAGAAAAGTGACAGCACACAAGGGCTGATTTTGGACATGGTGGATTAAAGAAGAGGTGTGCTCCTACCATCTTCTTCTTCTCCTGACCTGGCTCTCTTATGCAGGGAGCCACAGCTAAGCCTTGCCATAAGGTAAAGGACAATGATAAACAAGGACTGGGGACAGGGCCTGTCCAGGGAGGGTGTAACAGGCAGGAGGGAACAACCTGCAGCCCAACATTCTTTGCTACCATGTAGGAACACTGACCCTCTCAGGGGTTTGCTCACAGGAGTTTGACTAAAGCCTCATTTAAGTAATGGCAAGTGACATTGAAACTGGCTTTGTAAAGTGGATGTAATGAAAATATAGCTGGCTATTGTGAGCCATATTTTTCAAACATGGCCCTTTACATGGGGTATCCCCTTCAGTCTGCAAGGGAAAATGCTAGGACTACTGTAAAAGCTTAATTACAACACACCAGTACAGCAGTTCCACAGCTCACTTTCAGCTCTGCCCTTCTATGGGTTTCTACAGGACTCATACAAAGAACCTGGTGTGGCAACAGCAAGACCAAAAAAGAAGAGTCACAAGTCCCAGTGTAGGTGCATTTGTTTCTGTCCTACTGCTCAGTTTTACATGAGAAGGTCTCTGCATCTCTGGGAGTTTCAAACCTTAGTTGTCTCTTCATATCCAGACATTGTGCTCAGGTGTTTTGGTAAAGCTGCATTCAAGAAGGTGAGCCAGGATGCATAAAGCACAAACAGCCAATTGCAATGCTATGTCTTATACAAGGATTGGCTTGGATACTGGCTACTCTCAATCCCCACAGGTGAGAAAAAGGGGTAGCCAGCAGGAGTTGTTGGATTTTCCCAGGAATCTGGCTGGAGACCTCGGATCAGGAGTTCACAGCTAGATTGGCATATTTGGTGAGGGAACACACCCAAGTCCTGCAGCCAAATAGCCTGGAGTAGCCTGTTCACACTAGTGACCTCTCCTAGCCTCCCACATGAGGTGGCTGCATGCAGAGTGCCTGCTGGGGATGGTCCCAGGGGTATGCGAATTGCCTGCTGGCCCCTGAGAGCAGTTCAGGCAAATGCTACTTGGCACAGCTTGAAAGTGTGTTTTGCCAGGCTGGCTGTAGCCACTGTCTGTCACTGTATGGTGCCCAGGAGGATCTCCTCAGAAATCCAGTGTGAGCCCCTGTACTGCTAACCATTCCAACAGCAGCTTCTTGTCCTCCTCCCACAAGAAGGAAGTTTGTCTGTGATACCCCTAGTGCCTTTTGATATTACTCAGAACACAGAAAAATCAGATGCCTAGTAACTTCCACTGAATGAAAGAAACATCAGCTAGTGGCCTAGTTCAGACTACTTGCACCCCAACTTTGTTCCGGCTACTGCCTTAAAAACCTCATGCCACAAAAGGAATTGGAGTCCCATGCAATCATCATCTAGGCTCTGGTAGCTGAACTAATTCATTAATCAAAGTAGCATGTGGCTGTTGTTGACCACTGAACTACAAAGACAGACTATAAAACAGGAAAAGTTTTAAATATTGTTTTTTGCTTCAGTGACAGAAAATGTTTTTGTTTGTTTTGAGGAAGCAGTATAAAGGTTTTCTCATAGATTTTTGCTGCTGAAGACGAAATTCACAAATCATAGAGGTTTTTGGTTATTTTTCTTGATGCCTGTTTCTCATTTTATAGTATTTATTGAATAATGTCTGCTGTCTGAAAAGGAATGATCTATTCTAGAGGTAGGTCAAGCCTTTAGAAATTCATGAATATTTACCACTCAAACTTGTCATACCATTCTGCATACCAGCACTATTACAACTTGGACAAGAAAGTGGAAGAAATTGTTACTTCTTCCTGCAATACATCAGTTCTCGCTCTGTGTGCCATAAGCCATTTAACATCAATTGACATATCTATCAATATTGACACCTACACTGTCATTATTCAGCCTGGAACTAGATAATAAAGAGAGCATATCATCCAGAAACATCTTCTTGTGCAAAAATTTGTGATGAATTTGCATAATGTGGAAACTTGTGTGCATATATATACACATGTATTATGCGTGTACACACACACAATTATACATGTATATTCATATAAAAACCATTTTAACATGATTTTTTACACATTAAGGTAGCAAGGCAGTTAGTATGGCTTGCCCCTCTAGGTGACTGTCTCGTTTGAGTAAAACCACAAAAGGAAGATATTTGAGTCCTGTGACCAGTTTCCAGTTGTTCACATCTATACTAACAAAAAACAAAGGGTTAATGAGGCTTTCAGAAATGATGCCACTTGTGTAGTTAAGCATAATAAATACAAAAATTGGTATCTTACAGGAATTGCCTTTGTGAAGGCTTTTAACCTCTTAATTACCCTACTGAAAAGACTCCTGCTATTTCAAAGGGTTTAGGAAATAATTCCTTTTGTGAATCAGAAATCAATGCAAGAACCACCTTGTGAACAGAAAATTCCTAGACTATATGAAACAAGAAATTGAATCTGTGCACACCTTTATCTGACAGGCACAACATCGTTTAAGCAAACAAAAGAATAACAGTTTTCTCTTCCTCAAAGAGGTTTCTTTTGCTGGTGATCATCTTTCAGGTGATAGTAGTTTTTTCTGTACAAACTTGTATCATTCCATCTTGGGTCTGCTACACAGCTGTCTAAAGGTTTCCACTCACCACTTTTATTCTCCCTCTGTTTTAATTCTGCCACAAAATATCAGTCCTTTTACATAGGTTGCAGAAACTGTTTGGTTTACGTCTTCACTCAAGGAAAATGACATTTGCAACAAAGCCTGAGTGAGACTGTAATTTTGTTTAGAAACTGTGCTGAAAATTCAAGTCTCTTTCAGAGCAACAAAGAAACTCTTGTTTAATTGGCTTATCATGTTTTGGTCCAGAATGTGTATAGAGTGATGTGATCTCAGCAAGATTATTTTTGTTTGTTTAGCAGAAGGAAAATCTAATATAGTCACTAGACCAGCATTTTCTCATGACTTTTTTAAAGATCAAAGGAAAGAACTATAACCTCAAAAGCATATGGCTGAGATATTTCACTCTGTGTCTGGTCAATAAAGAAAAAAGGCACTGACGAAACAACAATTATAAGATAATTAATTCTTAGGACTGTTTCACCTTTAGAAACATTAACAAATGCTTTGTATATTGAGGAGGTAAATGTTCAAGACAGACATAAGAACCTGGGAGCTAATACAGTATAATGTATCTGTGTAGTGGTAAGTTATACACAGATGACAATTTTGCTGAAAATAATTTCATTTCATTAATTCTGTTCTTCAGACTTTGGCTGAATTGAATGGATGTAAAAGATGTTAACTTTCTGGTGGAACCTCTTTATAGACAAAAAAGAGCATGTTCAACAGTATATTTCTTAACCAATACATCTTAACTCTAACCAGACTGGATAGCTTGGTACAGATGCTGACTCTAGCCTTGTCATTGTTAGACTTTTACCATTCATGTTCAGTCCACACTGTAGTAACATTTTTTGTGATAGTTATTTGAACTTCCAGATTGACTTCCATATTTGGATCTTGGAACTTTTTAGGAAAATAATTCTATTTCAAAGTAATTCAGTGGTTAACTAAAGCACACAGAAGAGTCAGTTAACATTTTTCTCTTGAGTAGCTACTGACTTGCTAGAAAGAAGTCATGGGTGCAATAAATATGAAAACAACAGCTCAGTGTTCAGTAAAGGTTAAGAAAAAAAAGAAAAATGAAGTTTTGGGAGTTAGTAGAAAAGCAACAAAAAAGCATCCATAATTCCCTTCTATATATCCATGGTGTGCCACCATCTAAACATGCTGTGCAGGTCTGATTCATCTTTGACTCACCTCAAATCAAACACATGAGAATTGAAAAAAAGTTCAGTAAGAGTGACAAGGATGACCAAAAGATGGGCATAGCTCCCACATGAGAAACAATCCTAATGGCCTGTGTCTGAAAAATATGACTAAATGGAGATACAATAAAGGTCTATAAAATCTCACATTAATCAGTACAGAATTGCTGTTTCTACTTTCTCCCAGTGCTGCACTTAAGTGGACATGAAATGTGGTGGGAAGTTCCAAATAACTAACTTCACCATGCTATACAGGGCTAACTGATCAGCAAATAGGCTGCCACAAAAAAACATGAGTGTTACATTGTCTCAAAAAGCAATCATACAAACTCATAGAAGAAAATTCTTTAAGAGCTATTAAATTCAAAGAAGCCACAATAGGCTCAGCGAGTCCCTGTGTGCAAACTCTGGCAGCTGAGACAGCTTACCAAAGGAGTATTATTATATTCTTTCCCAGACTTTCTAGTTTTCGTTTGGCATCAGCTGTTGAAAATTGGATACTGGACTAGGTCAGCTTTTAGCACGACCTGGTACAAATATCCTTATGTTATGGGGCACAGTACATCAAAATAATTTCATTCATACCACAAAGCAGCCAATCCTCACTCTTGGTCTAGCAGTTCTGGCAGGAGTTCTGTTAAAACTGAAGCTCATGGACTGAGTCAGCATGGCATAGTCAGGAACTATAAATATGGATACCTGCCTGAAGCACAGAATATAATTAAGCATCCTCTAGTACACTTTGTTTCATGAGTTAATAGTGTTTTTCATACTGCTTAAAATGAAAAAGAAAAAAAGTAACAAATGAAAAAAAAAGAAAGGAGTCTGTCTTCCCCTGGAAAAGAAACTTAACAAGAAACCATGGGAAAGACTAATGCTCAAGGGACCATATTCCTCTTGACAGACAGAAAGCATTGCAGGGTTAAGGAGTGTCTTGTCAGATGTGAACCAGTTTATAACACAGCAAAGAAGCTGCCAATGTCATGAAATTACTGAAATGAAATCAGTCACTTCTGAAGTTTAATTGAGAATACAATTCTTCTGAAAAGGAGCTCAAAGAGTTGAAAGAAAAAGATGATTCAGCTCATTATTAAGTGATATTAACAGGTAATTAATAGGTAATCATATATTACTGCTCATGCAAGGTTACAAGTTGATTTATCAAGTATACTCACAGAGACTGCAGGCTGCGCAAGTTCTGGAGTGCTTCAGTAGGAACTTGGCGTAGTTGGTTATTCTGCAGCATCCTAGATTTTGAATAGCACAAAAACCAGAATCAACAAAGTAAAGATAATTTCTTTCTGTTGTAAATTTTCTTCCAGGCTTACCTCCTTTGTACTGGTTCTACTTCATGATTACACAAAGAAAACAAACAAAGGAAAGCTACACAAATACTCCATTCTTCTGTCCCTGTCAAACCCTAGTTCTCTTCAAAGCCAACAAATACCTGTAGCATATGAGCTTTGTTAACAGCCACACATCAGCTCTGAAATCCTTACTCAGGAAAATGCTGCTATGGCAAACAGAATTTTTAACTGTATTTTTTATGATTTGGTTTGAATAGAATTTTGTCTCTGTAAAAACTACAGAGTTTTTCCCCATGAAATAAATTTTCTGAAATGGAAGGTTGCTAACAATGACTTGACAAATCTCTTTCGGAAATACCACATCATTTAGCTTGCACAGATTGAAAAATCTTTTCATTCCAGAAGAATCTTTTCCTCCCTTTGAATACAGTTTCATTCCCATTGCTTAATATCCTTGTTTGGACCAACTCCTACATACATAAAAGGATTCTATGTGGGTAAAACTGACCTAGTATATGCTGCCTTCAAAATGAGGCATACTCAATGGGATATTGTAAATGAAATAATTTTGGCAGACCTAAATCTCCTTAGGCCAACAAGAGCTACTTCTGGCCAGCTCAGGAGTAGATGGAGCGGGAAGCTCTTCATACTTCTTTCTGACTTATGTATTTTTCCAGTAAAGCTTTGTATACTCTTACAGTAGCATCTGGCTTGGCTTAATGCTGTCTAGGAGGTTGGTATTCTTGCTAATAATGCAGTTTCTGTGAACTTTACATGGGCAAAGATCTCCTCTAGTATAAACAGTGTGAGTTGTAGCCTGCTAATAATTTTAGTAACTATATGTACTTTCTTATTACTGCAAATAATACAGAATTTTGTAATTTTTATTTTTTTACAATTTATCTTATACTAATTGCATCACGAAGAACACAATATGAAACACAAACTGCATTTTAAATTACATGGTGTTTTACAATAACATTTACCCCCTTTGTCTCTGAAGAAAATGAAAAGGCAATTTACCCCCAGTTTTGCGTGATCATGAAAAGTTTGCTAAGATTTTTAGACTTGAAATCAGAACTTCTGACACAATTAAAGTAACTATTAACCAAACCAGTTTTTACCTTTGATATTGTACAGAGACATCTACTTGATGAGCAAGTTGTTTTTAGAATGCCATTAATGTTTTCCAATCTTTATGTTTAGGATATTTTCTATATGAAAAAACAAAGATTTAATGATGTTCATATGTGTCTTCACTTCAATTGAATCGTTCAAAATGAGCTGATCAAAATATGTAATTTACTTTATCAAAACTCCACTGGTTAATTAGTTCCCTGGAGCATTTAGGAAATCAAAAATATATCAAACAACACACAGTCTACTTACAGCACTTTAAGACTGAAAAGGCCAGTAAATGCTCCCTTAGGAATGTATGTCAAGCCATTTCCTGCAAGACGTCTGCAAAGTTTGAAAAAGGAAAAGAGTGAATACTTTTTCTCTTCATGGGGAATTAACTTGGTTGTTAAAAAGTGCAACACAGCTATGTTTAAGCAACTTATGCCAGAGGCAGTAGTTTAAGAGCCTTGCTTTGTCATGAATACACTTTTTAAAGAAAAAAAAAAAAGAGAAGCTCTTAACTGTACAGCTGATTTACTAACAGTTGAACTGCAGAGACAAAATGCAATTTCATTGCAAATCAAGCTTATGGTGTAGAATGCAAATTCTTCATACTGTTCTTTTTAAGGATTAGAGCAATCTCAGGAACTGAAATACAGCTATACTGACAATTAGCATCAATGGATTTACAGGCACACACTTTTGGAATTGTGAATGTATGATGTCTGTGAACATTTAACTTATTTGTACTAATAAGAAAATATATCCACATAGTAATGACCACAGTTAATTTTAAAATAACTACACATAAAACTGCTGTACTGGTGAAATCATAGGAGCAGACATGTAATAGGTTGGCATAAAGCATTATCTGCTAACATTTGTAGGACTTTTTTCCTTCCTACTTCCATTGCATTTCCTTCTCAGAATGCCTGAAAGTGTTTTACAGACCTAGTAAGTACAACAAATACATCTGCAAAACATGTTACTCTGACTGCATTCTGCAAGGCTTGTGCTGAGGAAAAAAGATCATGTAGTTGATGTGAAATAATGGCATTTCCATGTTCCCTATCAGTTCAAATCCAGAGCATCTTGCATTTAGCCTCCTGACATCTCAATTCAGAATGAATGTTCAGCACAATACCTGTACTCTACCTGGAAAACTGAGTGGTAAGGGCCAGGTTCCCAGTCAAGTTACTTTGTGTCAGTAGTGCCATAGTGTTTGCTCCTAGATAGCAATAAATGCAGGTTGATATGACATAACCCTCTTCTATTTGCAGACCAGTGTAAGCCAAGCGGAACTGGTATTTCCCATTAGCTAAGACATTGCACAGCAAAACTGCAGACAGTTACAGCAGACCAGTTGATGTGATAACAGAGTTGACATCTGATTTGGTGTCTAGCCCCTTAGAAAACGCCAAAGGACTAGGTCCAGAAAATGTCTTGGGTACTAAGCTACCAGAGAAGAACCTATAGCACTGAAGTAGGCATTGGAATTGCCAATACTGTTCGTGGAAAAGGCCAGGTGCTTATGACTGCGGTTCCAAGGATTCAGCACTGACTGGCCCTTAACTTGCCCCAAGTTAATTACAGGGTCCTGAGTGCAGCTTTTCTTTATGCATCTCTTTCATAAAATAAAAATTGGGCCACATGATTCTAGATCCCATCTCCAAAGACTTTTCAGGCTTTTTCAATTTGTAGAAAAGGCTCTTCCCTGTACACACACATCTACTGAGCAATGTGACATTTAACTCTAAGCAAGTGGCTCTTCCTCTCTCTCTTCAATGAATTTAATTGTGCTCTACAGAATTGCTCAGCTTCAGAGCTGCTAAGCTTGTCTCTCCCTTTGGAGTACACGTGTCTGTTGTTCAGTGCCAAGGTTTAGGGCTGGGCCAACCACTAATCCAGTGACAGATATTCTCTATTACCCCATTTTCCCCCACTCCAGGAACAAAAAAGGGAATTAACAGAGAGAGAGAGACTGACTTGTGGATTGGAAATGAAAACTTAAAACTACTTAATGAAAATAGCAAGAAAATGAAATACATACACAAATATATACAAAACCAATACCAAATCCAAAACCCCCTTGATAGCAACTACATCACCATCACTACTGATACTGTGGCAGAAGGACTCAGCAGTAGATGGAAATCAGACTCATGAGCTGCATCCTGGAACTGGATTCAGGAACTCTTGTATTGAAATTGAAGGAAGAATGAACAGAGTCCTGCAACAGCAGAGCTGGGATTCCAATCTTCACAAGGACAGTTACCAGTCCATCACCCCAGATGGCTCAGATGCTCAACCTTCAGGGAGGGTCAAGGCCCAAAGCTCTCCTTTTTTTGTATTTGCTGTTAATTAGGTGCTAAATAGCTTAATCATGAACCTGCCTTGCTTGGTCTTAGGCTTTAAGAGACCTCCTTATAAAAGACCCCCTAGGACCAAGCCTGATATGAAAGTTTCAGAGACTGACCCTCACTTTTAGATTGAACATGACATATATGGAATAGAATACTTTGTTGGTCAGTTTAGGGTCATAACTCAAACCAGGACATTCAGACATCTGGGAATTGGGCACATGCACCTGAATTCCTGCAAGCAGATGAGTGAACCGAACCTGAGTCACTCTTGCTCCAAGAAGAGGTACTCACAGGCTGAGCATATTTTTTTGTCAGATGTGAGGGGCTTCTCCAGGTTCAGCTTTCATTCTGAACAGAAATGACAATGACTTCTGGGTTGCTGCAGGATCAAGTAGGTGTGTGCTAGGTTAGGCACACCAGACTGGGTCCCAGAAACTAAATGCCATTTGTGGATCACAGACTAGGAGAGGCTCAGAACCTATCTCATGCTGATCTTAGTTAATGATATCTTTTTTTTTTTGAAAGACTGAAGACTGCTTCACCCCCACAGTACCCTTTTGCTTTGTTATTTTCCCAGTTAAGAAAGAGCTCTCACCACATTGCAAACAGTGATTAATACTATCTTAAACAATGCTCCTCTGCTTATGCAGCAGATCACGTTCATCATGTGCAACCCTACATATGTCAGTAGAGGGCTATATCAAATGTATCACATGGAAAAATACAGGTATGTCTGCGTAGCTCTCTCACTAAGCAATCCAACAATGTCAGAAAAGGTAGATGACATCTGGCAACAATTATTTTCTATACAATGATGCTGTCTGATCTTCAGTTACCATATTAAATTCTTTCTTCTGACGCTCTTTTCATGACTTTCTGTGGAACCAACTTCAGGCAAAACACCTGTCTATTCCCAAAACACTCCATGAGATCACTTCTGAACACTGGAACAACAGTAGCATCTTTCCAGCCCTTTGGAATTCCCCAGCATTGTGGTATTTGGTAAAAACTGCAAAAAATGAGTGACCAGGATCGTTGTTATGCTGCTTCATACAACCTTATAAATTAACAGAGGCTGAAAAAGTTTATGGGGACCTGTTACCATATGGGAGTCAGAACACTAGGATACTTCTGGCTTAAGCATAGGCTATATTTTTATACTACTGCATGTTTCTTTCTAGAAGATGTAAAAAAAAAAAAGAGCTTAGAGAAAAGCATGTTGCCTACATCCTTTCAAATGTCAGCAATTCATAAAATATCTTTCAACACAGTTCTGTCCAGCTGGCAACCTCTGCTCACTGTTGGAATAGCTGCAGCGCTGCAGCTCAGGTGCATGGCCTATGGCTGGATTTAAGAAGAGATGGATCTGGGTTCTCCTTCGAGCATTCCCCATTTGTTTACTCCTTTGGTGTATTCTAACCTCTCCTGCAATGCCATAGTTCTGACAAATGGTGGTCACCAAGCCAGGAGAACATTCTCAAGGACAATACAACTAATGACACACACAGAAAGCTCTGAAGCTTTTTTTGTTTTCCTTCAATTGTTGCTCGTGTCTGAAAAGAAAACATCATTCCTCAAAAAGAAGCAAACAAACATGAAGTTGTGACTGAGCAGAGTCAACTATTTCCTTTATGTTTCTAGTACAATCATTTTCCTTCACCACTCCAAACTGCTTTGTGTGTGTATGTTTTCTGCATCAGGATTAGCCTTGCCTAATACCAAGTGTCTCCTTGTTACCTGCTGGGATGGAAGGTGAACTTGAAACACTAAAAAATCTTTTCTACAGCTAACAAACTGTGGCATTTAATAAAGAAAGCACTTCTCCACTAAGTGGAAGAAAGCTGTGACAGTGACAGTATGATATGGGTAGTGGCTGCTTTTCTTCTTTGCTTGAGTAAGATCTAGTCCAGCAAATGCTGAACAAGCACCTGTAAAGTGTATTTCAAAGTCTAGTTTCAAAATCTACAGGAAGGACATGAAACGAAGATAACATTCTCCTTGGGGAGAAGCCTACGTCTACAATAATTAATACTCATGCTGTGTTCTAACAAGATTAGCACAATGGAATTTTCTGGAACATGTTACTGATCAAATCTTGCAAGGTGCTGAAATGCAGAATAGACAACTCTGGATCTTGGTGTGGCTCAACATATGACAGGAATACACAGTGTGAAATAGCTCCACTATTAAGAAGTGAAAATCCAGTGAAATCTGCTGTAATTCTATTTCAGAAGAGATACAGTTAAGCAGAACTTCATGACACTCAGCTTTATCATAGATATGTTAAGACTCTTATTATTATGCCAGTAAACTCTAATAGCAATACCAGACTGACTCAATGTTTCTAGACTAGTTCCAGTGCATATCCTTTAATACAGATTAGGTTATATATCAGAGCATCACTTAGGCTGCATTATATTTAAGTAGTCCCCACATACTGCAATATCCTATACAGAATGCACTTGGGAGTGCAATCTGAAATCATCCTTCAACTGTGCTAAAATACTGAGGGATTTCTACAAAAAATAGTTCCGTAAACCACTATCTTGCCTTGATGTCCCTTTGACTCTGCATAGTACTTCTGTTCACTGGTTTGCTGCTTGCATTTGCTAAGACTGCACATGCTAAGAGAATGCTATAATGAATTTAGTTTTAAATATATACATACATATGTTTGTTTAAAGATGAATAGGTTGATATCAGTAATGTCACAAACAGACGTATCATTCCTCATTGGCTATATCACATACTGTAGAAGAAACAAGAGAGTAGTGAAAAACTCTTTGTTTCTGTAAATAGAAACTGGAAGTACAGAATGCTTGAGACAGTGAAAAACCCCAACAGTTCTGCTGCTATGTGGTACTAACCTTCCTGAATTTGGTGCTAAACCACTAGTATGCCATGTAGAAAATTCCATTAAAATTAATGTAATCATGGATTATGCCTTTTATACCATGGATAGAGATAAGAAATTCTCTTCTGTAATTTGAAACTTCTTTTGTAAAAGCCTCATCTGCCTCTCCGGATACCATAATTATCCTGAATAACTGATAAAGATCCATGGTGAAATCTTAGTCTCATTGATGTCTGTGGCAAAATTTGTGCTGACACAAGTAGAAATAGGAGTCTCATTTACATCCTAGCTCAGTACTTTATTTGCCAGCAATTTACTCTCTGAGGAGTTGCACCACTAGCACTAACACCAATCCTAAAACTACTCTCTCCATTTCTAATAAAGGAAATGGCTCTTTGTGAAGGAACAACGTCAAAGTATGACAGCAACACATACATTTCCAAATCTTTTTCTAGAACATCTTATTCTGGATATAAAAAATTAGTTCTATTCAAGGAAGAATAAGCAATCTTGAATCTTTTGCTTCAATTTATTTTTTTTCCTGTCAAACTTAATCAGCGATAAGCAAGGACACATCTACATATACATTTAGTCCAACTATATAAATATATAACCAATAGATAATTCATCTATTTCTTTGACATCATTTTCTTCAGCTTACATATACATCCCTAAACAGGTATCACAAAATGTTCTTCCTTCTTACATCAAAAAAGCTTTGACAATATGGATGCTCATCAAGCACTTACCCATAGTCAATTAAAATTTTGATATAAGAGTTTAATCTAACATGTTTTAATGATTATTCTTGGGCCAGTACAACAGGACTATTAATGGGTCATTAATTCCTGTGTTAATTATTAGTTAATGGATGATATCAACACATATTTCAAGATGTTTTTTAAGGAATTATTTTGTTAGACTAAGAATTTAAATGTTAGTCTGGATTTTAATTATCTTTTTATATTTCAATCTGTCAAGTTAATTAAAACTGCAATCATTATAGCAATATAAAAAGAAATGTGGGTCAAATGATATATTAAAAATTCTGATGCTCAGAGAGATCAAAGAGGAAAATGTAAAGACATTTTCCTTTCTTTAAAAAAGGGAAGCAGGGTATGCAAGTCATAATTGTGCTATATATTATATTTATTGCTACTTGCAGTTTAGTTAGAAATTCAAATATAACACATTCTATTCTTGCTTTAGGGCCTAATTGCCTTTTAAAATGCATGTGCCAAATTCTCACAGGGTGTAAACTGGAATAACTCCAACTGACCTCAAGCAGTTGGAATGAAATGAGTATGTATTTGATCTTGCGCTGGCTTTGATAAAATAGATCAGAGATTTTTGTCAGTTAAGGATATGGTCTAAAATGTACTATTTCTTTCTCCATTTATAAAAGGCAGAGACTCTTTCTGCACCTGGCATAAGTGTGATCCAATAACTGCTAAAGACAACTGATCTCTCCTTTTGTGAGCACTGAGAAAAAATTGTTTTGCTCTCAGTGTTGTAGATGCCACTGCCACAGGGCTCTAACAGGGCCCTTCTACTAAACAGGCAGCCAGGAAATCACATGCTGATTCCCAGCAGTGGATTCCAAGGATATAACCAATATGAGACATAACTTCTGTTTTTGAAGAATGCTGTCACCATATCACTACTCAGAGAACAATCTTAAATTTGTTGAAATTCCTTCCTCAGTGTTTAAATGTTACAGTAAGATGGAGCAACAAATGGTGGGTGACATATATCATATTTCCTAGGCTGAGTCTTCCAAGTGGTATTATCCCAGTGCTGCCACTATCATCAGAAGTGGTTAAGAAGTAGTAAGAGGAACTAAGAACCAATGGCAAGAACTAGTAATAGAAACTAACAGGAACTAAGAACTAAGGGTAAGAACTAATAATAGGTAAGAACTATAACAGGAATTGCTGAAGTCTACTACAGTACAACACACCATGATCAAACTAGCAATAATGAAAAATGTGTTAACTGTTTTGTCATTCCTGTGTAACAGGCAAAGGGCACAAATTATGCGGATTCGAGTTTCAAGATTACTACTGTTTTCTGAGTGGTGCAATGAAGCAACAACAAAGAATTACTGGAGAAATCACTGCTACTCCTGTTTGGAAATTAAAAACCAAAACCAAAACAAAAAATCAAACCAATAACATTGAGAGGAGAAGCTAATTTTACTGTGCTTGTGAACCTATTAGATATAAATGTGATATTGGCCAAATTAATTACTCATAATCCTAAGCAAGTGGAAAATTGAACAGTGTAGACATCAGAAGTGTCTACTGCACTGAAATCAGGCAGTCTACAAATAGGCTGAACTTTCACTGACAAAAAAGTAAATTATTTCTGTGTACTTGCTACTGCAGTAAACACAAGAATGTGTAAGACTGAAATTAAAATCCTGCCTCAGGATCTAGAGATATGTAGCACACTTAATAAAGCACCGTTTCTCCTTAGTTTAATTAAGTATAATTTCACTATCTGTATTGATCACAAAACACAAAAAGCTCTTTAACTTTTCTTGATATTCTGAACTGATTCCTAACGAATATTGCCGGATAATAAATTACAAGTTCCAGAAAGCATTTACTAGCTACAAGCCAAAAATAAACTTCAACACATGCTCAGTAAAAGCAACACAGCAGCACTGACAAGGTTTCTTGGATCTCAATGTAGAACATTTGTTGTTTCTCCTTGCATGCATATCTTACTCTTTTCACTTCTATCTTCCTCCTTCTCCTATCTTCTCCACTTCTGCCCCTTTACACCACAGATGCACAGCAGATCCAGTGTCAAGGTTGTTCCATGCAATTTGCAGTAACAATTCCAGAACAATTGTCTTTCTGCACAGGCTATTCAACAAGCAATGCAAGCAACTCCTATTTAGTAAGGCATTTACTCTGTTTCTCCTTTTTTTTGTTAATCATCTTGTCATTCTTGATAAGAAAGTAAAAAGGGCAGTTCGGAGGGTGCCAGGCTGACACATCTACATGGGAGAGTTCTTTGTTGTTACTGGCTTTGGTAGCATCAAAGGGATAGCAACAAAGGCAGTGACAGCTCCAGAAGATCAGGGCCCTTGTTTTGTGAATGCGAAGGTTACCAGTTGCTGTCTCCTACAGCTGGAATCTTCTGCATTTCAGTTTGTTCTTTTCTAGTAAATCAAAGTACTCTGCATGCAAAAACTAGGAAAGAAAGCAACCATAATTGCTTCCAACTGATTAACTAGATAGATAAACATATTTTCACTGTTTGTACCAACATACGGTCCATTTCAAGATGACTGGTGCATTTCTCTCTGTCAGGACTCTGAGTGCCTCTCTGGCTGTATTAAAGCTAAGATGGGGAGCCAACACTGAGCTATCAATAAAGTCTTTCTTATGATAACAGAATTTACAGTGTGCCACGGGCCACTTGCCTGACAAGTGACAGGTACCTCTCACTGACAAACACAACGAATCAGAGTGGCATAGTCCGAACAGATTGGTCCTACATGTATGCATGTAGGAAGTGAGGAAACCAAATTCACAATTCAGGTGAAGAAATCAAATTCGTTTTAGACTATGGCTGCAGCACTCAGATATGAAATTACCTATGGGATCCTAAGTCATTCAGCAGTGAAAGTTCTTGAAACTTCAGCTAATGGAAGTGGCACAAGTCAGTTTCTGCCAGGAACAGTTCCACTAAAACCTGCTGTGCGAGAACCCTGAAACTGTTATTTAAGTGACATTGGAAGGGAGCATGTGTGAACAGTTTGAGACCACTAGATGATACTCTCTTTTTACTTTTCTTGTGCGTGCCAGTTGCAGGTATTTTTAATTTTTTTGCCTTGAAAGTTTTTAAAGCTACACAGATTAATTTTTGGAGAAGATTTTAGTATTTAAGCATCCTGCCCAAAGACTGTTGAAGTAAATGACAAGATTCTGTCACTTTCTCCAAAGTTTTAGACTATGGCTGCAGCACTTGCATGTTTTCTACTACCTTACATAATAGCAAAAAGTACAGAATCAGTTTTCAGTGCTAGCCACAATGTGCCTGCACCAGTACAAAAACAAAGGCTGCACCAAGATCCCAAGAGCTAATGCTCTCAGTTTTCAAAGATGTAAATGACCACAGAGCTCAATCCTAGCGCTCAAAGCCAGTGGGGAAAAGAATACCTAATCTCCATTAACAGCTTTGAAAACCTCTTTGGGGGAGGAAAGAGAAAACAGAGAAAAGTAAAGGGAAAACAATAAATAAGAACAGATGGTAATGGATTGTGCCTGGTAATTTAGGACTTCGTTTCCATGTATACAGTGGCCTCTTGAACACTTCTGCAGTGTAAAGGCATTTCCCCACAAATCATGGTGAGATTCATGTAATGCATCTGGTTTATATTGTGTCTGTAATTCTTCAGTACTTGAGTAGTGTAGCAAAATGCACTTTAAAAGGCACTTCTGCATTAATCTTAAAAACTTTGTACATGTATTTAATTCCCTTCAAGGTGATTTTAAGAAATGACACAGGTGTCAGTAAACTTCCTTGCACCTCTATGTAGGCTGCAAATAATTTAAAGTGGATTCAATGCTTGATTTAGTGAAATGGAAGTTATTTGGAACTGTTATTTTCACTCTGTAGGTGAAATTATTGTATTAAAACAGTCCTTTGTTGCTGTTTTACTATTTCTAAGTTGCTGGAAAATGGCAATGTACTAAAAATCACTTGAAATTTTGCTTACCTGTGGAATGTTCTTTTGTTTAAAATAAAAGCCTCATATATCTACATATGTATATGTGTGTGTGTGCATGTATTTAGCATATGCATTTGTATTTATGTGTGAAGATATATCTAGTTGGAGATACTTATAGTTAGGTCTGATTTAAAGAATTTTAAATTATTATTGGCTTTCTTCCTCATTCTTCATAAAGACATAGATTTATTTATAAAATAAAACAGTTTCGGGCACTGCTTTGATGTGTCCCTAATCAAAAAATGGTGTGTCTACACTCAGATGTAGCTGCTTCTTAAACTCTTAAAAGAGTCCCACCCTAGGTAGTTCTTCACACTTTTTCATAAAACCTTTTTTCATGCTTTACTGTAACTTACTGCTCTATTAATATGGGCATTCTACACATATTGTAGAATGACATACATCTAGAAAGACTCCATGTGAGATTGAGTCTTGGACTGAGTCATACTGATAAATATCTGGAGTTATTTTGAATTTATAATGAAGAATTTGACTTAATGGTGTTGTACAAGTTCATGCAGAGCAACTTGCTGATAACCAAGCAGCGAAAGCATATTTCTTTCTTAGTGGGAGTTCCATCACATGCACTTCAAGAGAAAATTAAGCCTGAAACACCCATCATTTTCACAAATAAAAGATTTTGCTCAAAACTATACTTTTTAGTTTTTTAGTTTTCAAAGTACTACAATGTTTTCCTGAATTCTTAGAGGAAAACGCACATCAAAAGTACAGCATAGTTTCATATGTCGTACTTCAGTGCTCAAAGTCTTTGGCATGATCATCAGGATTGCAAGAATGCCACTTGCAGAAGTGTCTGAGCTTGGCTGGAAGAGTGGATCAGATTCATCCTAGAAGGTCAGAACTGGGCAAACAGACATGGCATATACATCTTTGCTTTGGAGTCAAAACAATTGGTTTAATTGTCTTAATAAAATCTCAGTTCTTTTAGGGTAACAACTTATCTGTGTTGCCAAACCATGCACCCAGGACGTAACATCTAAGCTAAAACTCAGTGGATCAATCATTGGCTTTTATCAGATTTTTGAACCAGACCTCTAATAAAGGGATTATTAGAAATTTCTTCAACACTAAAAAACCCTAAAAAATGCATTTGTTGTATTTCAAAGTGCAGATAAATACTTCTAAGATGTATTTTACTTTCATGGAACTATTGCTTTGATATAAAGATCTCATAAAATCTTATTTTTACAATGTTTGCATTATGGGCCAAGTTAAAATATAACTTTAACTAAGCCACATCAACAAAACACAGAATTTCTAGGTAAGCTGGGAATCAAAATCATATGGCAAAGCCTGGATGGGCAAAACAATTTTCATATGTACAACCACTGCTCAGAAATGAACATAGGGGAGCATGGAACTACAATGGCTGTACCTCTACTTCAAAACTGAATATCCAGTTCCCTTTCCATTGTCTATGCCTTTTTCTACGTAATACTAGACTGAATTGTATTACATGATGCTGAACATCAAAGAATCTCTAAGCACAGTGGGTTTGAATCTGCATTAAGTAGAGGTAATCAGTTGTCTCACATCTTCAAAGGCTTTGGTTTTCTATGCTCATTTGAAAAGTGAATACAAATCGGAAGGGTTTCACAAAACAGCATCACAATTAAGGAGAAATTGAAATGATTGGCTTGTGTAAAACAAATGGAGGAGCTGACTGCGTGCACGTAAAGCAAAACATCGCAAAGAAATAAATATTTTTCTTATACTGCCCGTGATGAAGGACTGGAATTACGAATTTGGAACAAAGGGTTGTAAGGATAACAGCTTCATATTCCTGATGGAAAAAGTAGGCCCAACACAACAATAAGGTAAGAACACTTTCAAAGTGTGTGATCAGGTGGATGAGTAGACTGCTGACCAGTTTCTCAAGCAGCAACATAAGTCTCACTATTTGAGTCATCCAGCTTTGGACCATAAAATGAAAGAGCAAAGGTAACTTGGCTAAATGTATTAGAATTTCCTTCCAGGAAGAGCCCACATTTTTGTTTTTCTTCTTTACTTTAATGGCTGGAGAAAAATCATTGGGTTGGAAGATTTTAGTAGAGTTATTACAGTTGACAGGAGACTGGACAAGTAAACGTGAACACGATGCAAAAATCCACAAACAGAGTCTTCGTGTCATGAGTCACTTCATATGCACTTGATACTGTTAACACTTGGTGTGTGCATCTCTCCTTGTTATGTTCGTATCTGTGTGTTATTTGAAAGTTGCACCACCAGCAACTTATCCAGATAATGATAACCAAAGAAAAGGTGAAAGAGGGTTTTCTAAATAAGTTATTAAAACTTATTGAAAATAAGCTTTCTAAATACAAATGCTGCCAGTAACAAAAATAAGTAAGGAAAATCTGCTCATAAATAGGTTATAGTTCAAAGTTAGCAATACAAAATTTTTGTTTGTTTTCTTTTATTTTGTTTTAGTTTTTTCCATAGATGCCAGCTGGAAAGACCAGGTGGCAAAATTTAAATGAGCAGTAGAAAGGACACCAAAAGTTGTCAGTGCGATATGCACCTACATTGCAGAGGACATACACATTTCATAGCTTAAAATAGACCATCTCTTTCCAAGAAGGGCAGCACTATGACTCTCCATATCTTATGTGGGTCTTATGGTGTGTTAGCAGCTTAATGTGCTATAAAAAAGGAGGCTTTCACTTTTAAAAGCTTATAAAACACATTTCATAAAAGGCTGTATGACTAGCCAATTCTTTTAATCAACTTTCAGAGGTACTCATGCAAATGCAGGTGCCAACTTTTTCCCACAAGATCTATGGTGGATCAGTTACAGAGTCTCCATCACTCCTCAGGAACCTAAATTTTCTTTAAAGCCTGGGCTGTTATAACTAGGGTCACTGCCAAATCCAAGTCTCATGAATGCACAATACTTTTCACTTTTGGTTAGTCACCATCACTTCAAACCAGCATTCCTCTTTTGATGTTGTGCTTGATTAGCTAGTTTTCGCAGTGTACTTTTTCCCCCTCAGTGAACGTACAAGATAGCATAACTAAGATTTTTTTGCATTTTACAGTCAGCCTTCTGGGATGCTAAATTTAAGAGTAAGGAAATAGTCATTAAAAGTGATTATGACAAGAAGCCTTGATACTATGAAATGTGGACTCAATTGTCCTTGACACAAGCAGAACGAGGCAGCAGGTTTTGGTTTTGATTATAGCTTTACTTGCGATTTTAATAAACATGAGCCAGTGTTCAAACTTTTAATATCCTGCTGCTTAACTATTTCAAAAAGCAATCCAGCTCTTTTAACCAGCCCTTGTTTAAAAATTTTAATTTGTTTGGCTCTGTCTCTGCTTAGAGAAGTTGTAGCCTCACGGTAACTCTTTTATAAGTTCATTTCCAGAATCACAAGCAATTGGGTTTTTTTCAACTAAGTGTTTCCGCATGTGCCAAAAGTGTTAGGCTGACAGCTTTCCTGCATTGTTTTATCTGGTTCCCACAGTAAGTATAAAAGACAAACACAGGAATGTGTCTAGTGCTGACTATGCCCATCAAGGATACAATGATACTTACAGCTCTTCCAGGAAGCGGAGATTGTGCCCGGGGTTTGAGGGCAGCTTAGTAATGTTGTTCATACTGAGATCACTGTAGGGGAAAAGAGACAGAGACTTAATATAGCATGCCACAACTGTGGTATCCAGCTGTTCATTCCACACATTTTGAAGTACTACATTAACAAAAATTAGTTCCTCTGCCAGAACTGATGAATCATTATCTAGTTAGCACGTTAAACATTCCTCTTTTCTATGAGCACAGTTTTGTCAAACCATATACAGGCTGTAGCACGTTCCTTGTTTCCAAAGATTTTTGAATGTTTTATCACGCTCTATAAATCAGCTGGAACACTAAATAACCCTCTAAGTCTATGTAATTTTTATAAACCACTGTACTGTATTAAAATTTACTTGTAGTAGTAAAGGAAAATTACTATGATTTTTGTTGTTGTTGTAGCACCACAGCACACTTGGTTTACTAAAGTAGACATGTAAAAGTGTACAAACTATCTGCATCATTCATACATTTCATGAACATGGAAACATTCTGCTTTTGCTGTACAACCTGCTGCAGGGTCATACTGATTTGCCTTGCCTTACTTTAGGCACCTCAGGTGTCCCCAAACCCCAACTTACTTGAGTCAAAGAAATGACATATTTTCAAATAATAAATATTCCCTTTTTAGAGCATTCTTTTTTTTACAGGTTCTCAAATTGCATTAAGTAAGTGAAATGAACCATAAAATAAGAGTGTAATGTGATCCTGCTCTGTAGCACACTTCCTGGTGGGGTTCCACAGTAGTTCCTGGCACAGGAAACAACCAGCCATATCAGCTGTCACAGCTCATTCAAGCTATATTTTAGACTAAATTTCATATAATACCTTTTTTATTCTTAACATACTTTTTCATTGTTTTCCATTGTCTTCCCCATGCCCCACAGTATCATTATAATTGCTTTACATTAAGTATAAAAACTGTAAGCAGACTGCATAGTAACATTCTGTTTGGAAGATACAACCTACACAACTATATTAAAATTCCTGTAGACTGCTAAAATATCAGGCTTGCATATTTTAAGCAAACATTATGTGATAATTTAAAACTTGCTACTATTTAAACGTCTCTATATTTGCAGCAATGCTTATAGTTTCCAGCTACTTTGGTAGTATTTAGCTTTATTTCTTCCAGCTGTTAAGACCTTACAAGGTTAGTAAGTTATCTGTACTTTGGTGGGTAGATGTCCTAGTCCTACTCCATCTAGTTCTTATTACTCACAGTCTGTTCCACATTATAGAATATATACTTTCAGTCAGCATGGTTAATTTCGATGTTTGATCTTTTGCTGAATTTTAAAATGTAAAATCTAAAAACATACTTCAAGTAGAAATTTTGAAATAAAGGAAATGTGTTAATACTTTACAACAATTATCAAATCACTATTGGGTAAGGTCTCTGCATTCACATAAAAATCAAGTTATAATTTGAGGACTGTGTACTTAGGAAACTCATTCTTTCCTGTAATACTTTATCACCTAATTCTTTCACACCATTTAGCAGGTTATTAACCTTTTACTTTGATAAAGGCTCAAAGGATTTAGCCTGGCAAAGGAACAAAAGCATGGATTATGGTAGTGAATCTTATACTACTAAATATTAAGCTAAACCAAATATTTTAACAATATCATTTTGATAATGAGATTTTCAATACATCTTAATGTTATTTTGTAAATATATCAAATCACATTTTAGACTTAAAAAGCTAGTCTTTGTGGAAGATGGGAGTGATATCATCTTCAGATAGACACATATATAGGGCATTCTACAAAGACAGCATTAATCATTGCTCAGGGAATCCTGAAGCCTGTTTTTCTAGCATACTACTTTTACATTAGTAGTAGGCAGTACTTGTAGAAAGCAGTCTGCTTGTGTCACCCACAGGACCCCATGATGACACCAGTCACAAGTAGTCTACAGACCAGACCCTAATATCTTAAAAGGATCAGAGTAGGGGAAGGTGGCTTTCATTACGTGTTTGATGCACAATAAAAACATCAACAACATAAGCTTTTTTTCTTAAAAACATATTTAAACCACAGAGGTGGATTTACCAACAGTGAATTCTAATGTCCTAGTCTCCTTTTTGGACTCCACTCATGCGGTAAAGTATGTGTTCCACATCATATGATGGAGGAGAATCTTTTCTTTTTCCCCATCTACAGTGTAGCGATTGCTAACTCTCTCTAAATCAACAGTTAAATAATCTCATTTTGTTAAATAGTTTCCTTTTTTTCCAGATTATTCTTTTCTTAGAACATAAAGTACAAAGATGCTTTTGTGCAACAGAACTACTAAACATCTATACATATTTCATAGAATCATAGAATTATTTAGGTTGGAAAAGACCCGTAAGATCATCAAGGCCAACTGAAGATCACCACTAAACTGTGTCCCTACATGCCACACCTACACAGCTTTTAAATACCTCTAGGGATAGTGAAGGTAACAAATTATTTCTAAATTTGCTCAGTAACATCTTTCCAAACCAATTTTTAACATGCTAGTAATGAATACACAGGCCATTCCAACCTATGTTGGCAATATGTTATTGTTGTAGCTATAATTTAAGAATGTAAGGGAGACTACTGTAGGGAGAGGTAATATTTTTTATTAGGCTAGCTGATACAGCTGGAAAAACTGAGAATCTTTCAGGCACACAAACAAAAAAATTCAACTTCTTCCAACCATACCAGTAGGCTAAAAAGACATTATTTCTCACTAAAAACTTCACATTGCTTACACTGGCAACGCAGCAGTTCATCTGTGCTTAGTTTTTAGATTCAGAATACTCTTTGGGGCTGTCCATGCATATACATACTGAAAAAATATCCAGTTACCATCTTAAAACTGAGTAGTTTACAATGGATTCCCAAAAGCCAGTAAAACAAGTTAAGTGAACTAGTTCTTAACATATAATAGATGAGTCTGGAGGCCAAGTTACTAACCTGTTATTAGCCATTATTACAAGAGAGGTTTCAGAGACTATTCATGTTAGAAGATCAGTTTTACACATAATATTTATGTCTTTTAAAGGAGAACAAAAATCTGTCTTGGGATATACGTGAGGTTTCTACTGGCTTTCATCAACCTGTTAATCTCCTACCAGGCTAAACTTCTATTATACCGAATGGTATAAACTTGTCTACCCATTGCAAGGCTAATGCAACAATCCAATATTAAAGACAATTAATATTGTAACCTATCTTCTTTTTAATAGTTGCAATGTTTGATTTTTAGAAAATTATCAAGCTTCATTATTAGGATTATTAATTATGTTTCCTTTAGGCCTGCCTTAGCCCAACAAGATGCTTTAATGATTCTTTTTATGGAAGTCTTTGAAAGATAAAGCACTCATAAAAATACTGACAGTAAACTGAATGCACTCCCTGAGTTTTTACCAACTGAGAACAGCTCCTAAACTAAGCCAACTTCCTTAATCCATTTACAGCAAAATTTGACACTATCTTCTATGCAGTAACTCAAAATAATGGAAAGGGATGAGAATTACTACTGCTCTTGCCTTGCTATAGCTATCTTTTAAATACAGCACTGTTGTTTCTACTGTTGGCAGAATCCTAGCTTCACTGTATGATGGAAGAATATGCTAGCTATTAAGTGCACAACATCTACTAATGCAAATGCTTCACCATGGATATAAAAAATAATTTCATCTGCTACAGCTACTTAAAGCAGCTACACTGTAGTAGTAGCAGTTCCTATTTCTTACAAGTAAATTCCTATGGTATGTTTTAATTCAAGGGTGTCAATAAATAAATGGAATAATAATTACCATCATTTTACAGAAGAAAAGCTAAGACACCTAATGTCAAGCTGACATGCTCATGGTCAAAGAGCAGGTTATGTGCAATGGAGGAACCAACACTGATGATTTGTCCAGTGACCTTTTCATTAGATGACACTGTCCACCCCACAGCATTTACATCATTTTTCCAAATAGTGGTGCATAAACTGTCAAAAGCCCAGTCCTAGTTTGCATTATCTTCGAAAATCAACATGAAAATTGGTAGTCATGTATTTGCAGGTTTAATACAACCTTGCAGAACAGCACAGGACAGTGTATGAGCATGCATAAATAAGGATTGTAAGCACCTCCTGACAAATCATAGCATTTCTTCTCACAACTACCTTCAAACTTCATCTGTGGTTCTTTGACTCTGTAGTAAACTATGATTAAGATGTGATGATTCACATTTGAAGCAATACAACTTTGTATTGGGAAAAAATATCTTCTGGAAAAAAGTGTTAGATTTGTAGGAAGAAGCAGTAAAGAGAATTGTAACAGACATTACACAGAGTAGGCAAACTCACTATCGAGGTATTCACAGTAAATAACAAGTGCCAATATCATGGACATTTCTGCCCTTCTGCACACTGATAATGATAAATGCTAAAATTAAATATTTATAAATTAATAATCTCATGTAATATTTTTTGTAGCAAATAATTATCAGCAACTGATCATTCTATACTTTTAAAAATTGACAGAGAAGTGATGCAAGGCTAAAGCAGGATTGGTTGTTAATCATTTTGTTACAGAAAATTTCTGAAACTGTACACTGAAGTTCACTGTTTCCAGAGACTTTAAACCTTTATTGTAAAACATGCTCTGCAAAAAACAAATAATCCTGTGTGGCTGCATGAGAAAAGAGCCTGCAGTAGGAGTATTGTGCTTGTGCATCTCATGAGGAGCTTTATGCCAGTAAATGGACAGTACTCTCACTGTGTCCCTTGCACTTTCCATCCCTTCCTTTGCACACCAGTGGTGCTTGTTCCAGCAGTGCATTTTCTTACAGAAGCTATAACTATTGCAATTGTAAATAAGTATCTATGGGAAGGATCAGGTGCCTTGCCTCAAAGGTGATCCAGCAAGGTCAAGAGGGCTCTGTCTAAACCTCTTCTGTGCTGTTGTGCATTGGCCCATAACCCACTGGGTAAATATTAAACATCACATCCTGGCAAATCATGCTGACAGGCCACACCTGGATTCAAAACAAACTAACAAAATGCTTTCACCAAAATTCTGCACTCCCAATACCTGTCACAGACAGCAACACTGACTTAATACTGCAGAAACTCTGTTACACAGGCATTTTAAACAGCATGCATTAGTCCTGAACGTAGTAGGTAACTCTATCATATAAACAGCCATCAAAGACTTACTTAAATCTAGACTGCAGAACATTTGTAAAGCAAACAGTACGTGCATGATTAATCTTTTCAGGAAACAATTTTGCCATTCAGTTTATCCAAGATTCCAGCAGAGGGAGCAGGGCAGAGCAAACAATTAGGGTCAAAAAGAAAGTAAAGATCAAAGATCAGATCAAAGACACACAGTGCTGAATTAATCTGACAAGTACCTGACATTTCATTTTAGGTACAAAGATTCTGGCTCTCTGCTTTTTTGGTATATTGAATTCATGATTCTTCGTAGATGAAATTACCCATTTACTTTCGAAGCTCATTCATGGCTGTTCATTTGGTGCTGAAGACTGTTTTCTAAGTAATCATTACCTGGGTAAGTTATAAAGGCATTCTTACATGTCAATCATTTACTGTACTTAACTCACACATTTTAGAGCTTAAATAACTAAAGGAGTATTTTATAATACAAAAGTTGGTAGGAGCAATTAAAAGAGAACTGAATAGAATTTCTTTTCCTCTTATGCCCACAGATTGCACTAGTATTATTTTTCTTTCTGAGTTATTATTTCTGCTGCCCTAAGTCAAATAGATTATACGAGTACTGCATACATGATTCATCTTCTTCAAATACTGAAACAATATACAACATGAAAATATATCAATTTTTATTGTAATTTATAAAGACAACTGCTAGAGTGTTTGTTCTGTTTTTCATCATTACCTGTTTGTTTATCAGGTACTGTTTATATTATTTTTGATGAAGAACAGAACAGTTAAATTGAGAAAAGATATTTATTAGAAGAGACCAAATCTGGGGAAAAAAATGCCTTGGTCTCTCATAGTTTCAGAATATTTTCTACAAACCCAGAATTTGCTTATTTTTACAATGATTTGTTTAAAAAATGACAAAAATACAGGGAAACATCCTTTTCTTTTTCTGAATGAATGGAAACGTTCATAGATTTTAGAAACTAGGGGGTCCAATTTCCTTCCATCTCCAGGTCTATAATTTCATCTCTCTGAATTCAAAGATGTTCCTAAATTATGGTTATTTATATGAGAAGAAAGCATCCACAAAAAGCACAGCACAGTTTGCTTTTTAGTATACATCTTGACTACAGCGGAAACTAATTCAAAATCTGAGCACAAACAAAGACTCAAAATAGAACTGAAGTTATAAAGTACTACTTTCCTAAATCAAGTATTATGGGCTACAAAGCCAATTGGGATGAATATCGAACTGGAAGTTACACACAGCATAGATTTTATGTTACATAAGCAAAGTTTGAAACTCATCTTCACCAAAATATCCAGTATTACTTCAGTGAGGCTGCTAAGGATGGATATAAATCAGGATTAGTCTGAAGAAACACTGGAAATTACTTATTTTGCTGGTCTTCATTTGCCTCACCTTGATTCCAATTAAAAAGTAAACAGCTTTGACAGCATCTGCTACAAACACATTACAAGTCAGAGTATCTGGAAATCAGTGCATAACACATCTGCATTTAGAGCAGAAAATATATATGCTACATTGCAGAGCACAGGGGTCACCTGGGTACACGAATATGCTGGGTCCAGAGCATGTTAGGTATCTTCAGAGGCTAATTATTCCAGGTACAGCAGGATGCTGCTATAACTGTACTAATTTCACAGTGTAGGGTCTCTGCACAACACTAGTTTGTATGAGGTAGTATATCAGTTATTGTATATACAAACTTGGCATTTCCAAACTGGTTCACTGCAAAATACTCTAGATCGGGTAAATTCTGGCTTGGTAAAGGAAATAGCAAAAACATCACTTAGCAAAGGCAAGAGTCCACTTCTTTGATCCCAACCAATCTTTTTATCTTGGAGTTTTCAGTAAAATTCTGGTTAGCTTCTTTTATTCTATAGATTCCCATTTTCCTATGCATTGGTGCTAAATCATATAATTGTTTAGGTTGGAAAAGACCTTTAAGATCATCAAGTCCAACAATTAACCTAATATTGTCAAGTCCACCAATAAACCATGTCCCTCAGCACCATATCTTACATGTCTTTTAAATACCTCCACAGCTAATGACTTGACCACTTCCCTGGGCAGCCTGTTACAATGCGTGCCAGCCCTTTTGGTGAAGAATTTCTTCCTAATATCCAATCTAAACCTCTCTCAGCGCAACTTGAGGCCATTTTCTCTTGTCCTATTGCTATTTACCTGGGAGAAGAGACTGACCCCACCTTGCTACAACCTCCTTTCAGGTAGTTGTAGAGAGCAAATAAGGTCTCCCCTGAGCATCCTTTTCTGTTCATCGTTGGACTTGTGCTCTAGACCTTTCACCAACTTTGTTGCCCTTCTTTGGACATGCTCCAGCAATTCAATGTCTTTCTTGTAGTGAGTGGTCCAAAACTGAATACAGTATTGAACATGTGGCCTCACCAGTGCTGAGTAGAGGGGGACAATCACTTCCCTAGTCCAGCTGGCTACACAGTTTTGGATAAAAGCCAGGAAGCTGTCGGCCTTCTTGGCCACCTGGGCACACTGACAGCTCATATTCAGCCAACTATCAATTGGTCCTTTTCCTCCGGGAAGCTTTCCAGCCACTCTGCTCCAAGTCTGTAGGATTGCATGGGGTTGTTGTGACCCAAGTGCAAGACCCGGTTCTTGGCCTTTTTGAACCTCAAACAACTGGCCTTGGACCATCTATCTAGCCTGTCCAGATCCCTCTGTAGAGCCTTCCTACTGTCAAGATCAATACACCCAAATGATTGGACTTGCTTTAACATAGCACTGTCAGTTTTGCTTTTATTACAGTTTAGCTGTACCTTGTGTTGTTGAAAAGTAATTGAAGTGTTTCAGCAGAGAAAATTATGCTACACTATGTCACAACTACTGGAGCTCCACTCTGATTTGATCATTTTTGTGTCATTGTTTAGCTGAAGTAATTCTTTACAGAATCTTCTCTTTATTGCACAGACAGCCCAACTGATGTCATATTATCAGCATACTCAGTTTCAACCAACATTGCTACCAAAAGAACTACTCCCGATCTTCCCCCACCCCCGATACTGCCCATTCCTTTTGAGGATGCTGTTGAACCAGAGTTGGCAACCAATCTGAATTAAAACAAATCCATCAGTTCCCTGAGCTGGCTGAACAGTGTTGCTGTTCATGCCACCACATGGGTTTTTTTCAGTTGGCAATGTTGGCTTAGAGTAAGGCAGGGTGATCCTATACCGAAGATGTAAATATTATAAATCTTCTTCAGATATACAAACTTGTGGATTTTTTTTTATACACATGTCTTCCCTTTACGTCTGACAGAGCTTGTTTCCTGAAATACAATGGGCCTCCAGATCTGCCAACTCCTATCTGGCTGACAGCCCCTTCTAACACCTCCTACAGAGCTCAGAGGAATGACAGAGCTGTCAGATTTTTAACTGACAGACTGAACATCCAAACTTCTGCAACAGTGCCAGGAAATACAGACAGCTTGATTCTTACAAAGACAGTGCACTTAAAACCATGTGTTTCCATGTGTTTCTCTAGCAGGTTTTTTTTTCTTAAGTGTTCAAAAATCACTCTGATCATGACATACCTTCACATGGCCTGGTATTAAATAGTTTGAATTACACAACACCAGATCCTTAATTTCATGCTGACATCATGTATACTCTGTCTCCATACATTGTTTGCTTGTAACTGAACAGCTGCTCCTCAGCTAGGCAGAGTATAGAAATATCTGAACTAGCTTTAAACAATTCAAGAAGAAAGGCTGAGATGTATTAACTGTCCCTACCAAGGAGAAATCTCCAGTAAAGACCTCATGTGTTGGACTGGGCAGGCATCTATTTTTCATGTGATTACACTAGCACAATCTTCAGGAGAAAAAGGCTGTGCTCCTAGTATAAAAATGTCTTCTCTTTGGATAAATTATTTCCCTTTCCATTAAGCTAAACTAATAGGATCAGAACTGTACAATTAATATATGGAGGCAAAATACTTCAGGACTATTTCTACTGAGATCAGCTGGGCTGTTCAGAGGATAAGCTAATATTTAGTATGAGTAGAGGCAGCAGACTCTGATCTAGAATAAATGATCCCTGTTTCCTTCCTTTTATTCACAATGTTTACATAGTCCAGTGTTTGGCAACCTCATTTTGAGGCCAGTGACCCACCACTTCTTGTGATTGTTACAATAATCAACAGAAAATCTCTTCAGGGCAAGCAATTAACTGGTGCTGTTCAGTCAAATCTACTGTTGTGTCTCAGTTTCAGGTTTCAAATACCAGTTTTGGGTATTCCTGCAGACAATATTGAGCAATATTATAAAACATTACTAGCCAAAACAAACCTTTAACAAATGTATGCTGTTGCTGCCAACTATTGCACCTGTGTGCAGATGTGATCTGTATCCCCCCTATGCTACACCTGTCTGCGCTGCTTATTTTGCACATGAAATGAACTATCCAAGATCACTTTTCTTTAGCTATTCCAAACACTATAAAAATGCTGGAAACAGTCAGTTGCCCTGTTATTTTATATGTCTTAAAACTTGTAACACAGTAAGTCAATGTCAGCACTAGAATAGTGCCTGGGGCTAAACACCTGGCTCTACTGATGCTGGTAGCAAAATTCCCATCGATTCCCATGGGAGGAGGACATGATCCCAAGCCTAACAGTGCCTAATGCCAGGTTCTACCCAATAGGCAGCATTTCACAGTTGTGAAAACCATGCAACAGTACACTGCTTTGCATAGAGTAGTGAATGTAGTACTGCTGGGTTCAGTGGGAAGATTTCCACATACTTTTTCAGCCCTTTTATTATTTTGAAAATCTGCTGAGTAAAAGGTGGGATGTCGTTGGCTTGGGTCACTAAGGAGAGGAACACATGACATTTTCTGCTGATGAAGTCATCCTTACAGCTTTTTGCCAAGCAAAAACGTTCAAAATCTAAGGAAGCGGTTTATTTCAATTTCTTCTATTTCTGTATTGTTCACTGTTAAAGCTTTTCTTTTCTGTTTGGTTGTCATCCCTGCTCCGATTATTTGGGTACTTAACTTTTCATTCCAGGTGTTCTGCTTCCATAGAGGTGTTCTGATTCTACTCATTTTTCCTGGTCTTCCTCTCTTTTCCATAGTCTTTGCTCAATTCTTGTTTCACATGAAGTTCAGCTTTCCAGTCAGCTCCATCAGTAAACCAGAAGGCTTATTCAGAACAAGCTACATTGTGATAGTTCTTTCTAGGTGAAGATGAATCAATGTTTTGGAACTAGAAGGCTTAGACTCTGTGACAGTTTAAGAGATCTCTTAAAAGCTTAATTAGCTACGCAATGAACACAGCAAACCAGCTCCTACATGACAGCAACTGCTGATGAACACGGGTCTCATCTTGCACAAGACTGCACAAGACAATACCTGCCACATACTGCTATTGCTGCACTCCTCTCCCAAATGGTGACAGAACAGATGATAGTTTGAAAATGGAGCAGGTAGAATGAAATACAAGACAGAAATAAAGCCAAGGCATTCACTAGGCAAAAGCAGGTCTTCTACTGAGAGGTTTTACCCTATTTTCCACACTCTGCAGAATCCAGGCACCCTTGCGTTCCTTTCATGACAGGTCTGAAGTTGGTGAGATGCAGACTGGTGTTCTTCACACCACACACATGGTATAAAGAGTCTACTTTAGCCCCCATGCTGGCTTCGTTATCCTGTCTCATGTGGGTTGTGGTGTGAAGAATACAAAGGACTGCAAAGGAGGTTTTGTGGACATTTGTTCTGACTGAAAAACATAAACCTGTTGGGAACCCCCTGAATAAAGCTCTGATATATCCTTGGCATGAGCCATCAGAGATTCCAGAGAATCTCCAGATGTGTCCAGCAGGTTCTGCCACTTTTTCATTTGTGCAGTTTTGTTAAGCTATTCAGAATTTTCAGCCTGAATCCTGTAGATTCAGCACAGTACAGGCAAAAATGAGGACTTCAAGCCATCCTGATCTTAAATTAAAACCCCTTTAACAAAAACATGTTCATCTAAGTTGTCTTTTTTTCTAACCTAATCACATAATGGACAATTTTTAATGAAGATGTGGTTTGAAAATGAGCTTTTAAATAACCAGAGAAAAGAAAGAACATAGAAACAGGTTTTAAAATGTCTGTGGAAAAAAGACATGGCATTAGTTTAAATAATTAAACTCAAAGCTCAGGTGATTTGTCTTGTGACATGTATAATATATGAGATTACTTTTCTTTAAAAGCCAGTGTTAAAGGAAATGGTAGCATTGTTAACAAATGCTGCAGGGCAGAGAGCCTTTTCTGGGCAATTTTTCAATTCAATAAAATTTTCAAACTTGTATTTCGCCATTTCCAGCTCCCATATTAAAAATCTATTAGCAGAAAGCCTATTGAAAAGCTGACCATGAGCACAAGAGACTTTTTCTGGAAACACTTCTATTCAGTTCTCATGCCTGAACAAAAGCAGATTGGCACATTCAGTTATATACAAACGCCTTTGAAAGGGACCTTCCCCCCCTTTCCCATAGCCACGCGTTTCAGGGCTCTATATGCTGAAGGAAGCCAGTGAAAGGTTTGAAGGGGTGGGGAGACTAAGGGCTTCCACTGAGATCCTTCAAAGTCTTCGTCTTCTATAGTGGGAGGATTTCCCTCTAAATCCCTTTCAATAGCATATTGATGGCTTTGAAAGCTTAAATGGCATTTGTCAACCATCAGTAAATCTTGAAAACTGTTTCTGCAAATAGCCCAACTGAGTTTCAGCTTTTCCCATTAATCTGTACGTAAGGCCACTGAAGACTTTTTCAGAGCCTAGATAATGCCTGGATTAAAAGGTCCATTCAGAAGGGAAAACTTTAGCATTCACCTTGTGTACATAGCCATTTCACCAGTGGTATTCATGGGTTGTTATTTCAACTCTGCATTTGTCCTGCAAACAAGACATTTTGCCACAAAGACTTGGTAGAGACATTCTTCAGTGAATTACTGAAACCTAGCCCTGCTATTTGTCATGGCTTGTTATTTTTATCAAGTGTAGTCAGTTCAAATAGGAACCCTAGACTGACGACTTTACAATTACATTACTATTTTAAGAGTGGAAGGTATGTTTCTCCTAATTCAACAATGAAACTGATTAAAGCATAACTTGATTGCTTTATCTAATGAAACAGTCTAAAATTTCCCTTAATCAGATGTCAGAAGACTTGTTTGCTTTATATTGAAAGTAAAGACAAGAACTTTATAAAAATCATTAGTCAACATTTTCATTTCATGACATTTTACAAAAAACGTATACTTTTATAAGGCTTAGTAATTTCTAATATGTTACATGCTGTCTTGTGTTTACATTTTAGGGCAATACTGTATTACTGTACCTTTCTCCAACTGTTGTAAATGAACAGACTTTAAACCCTCAGAATCTCTACCCCTTAAATACAAACTCTTTTTCTGGGCTCTTCTTACATCTTAATAATATTTGTATTTTCTCCTAATACATATACTTTTTTTTTTTCCCCATTTGTCATCCAGTAAGTTATACCTAAGATAAGGTATGAGCTATATTGAAGGGAACAAGGCAGTTTATTATTGTTAGTATTGAAATAGTTTGGTCAAAATGTTTATGCATCACATAAAAGAAGAAAAACAGAACAAGACCAGACACTGGAAACTCCAGGAAAATTTTGAGGTGCCAGTGATGCAATGCTAGACAAATTTGCAAACATAAAAAAATGATCAGACTCATGTGAAATTTCACTCAATCCAGATAGATCTTATTGTTTGAACAAATCAACCTTTTCATCATATCGGACAATTTACCGTGAACATCAACCAGCCTGATGATCACTGGACATTCTTCACAAGGACACAAAGGTTATAAAAGAGAAGCTTAGTCAAGGATTTATATATGTGAAATCACACAGACTGTGGCTGAAGGCCACACCTTGCATCTGCTTCTTTCATTTGCCTTATTGTCCCACCCACTTTTTGCTATCAGTGGAAGACATCTCATAAATTAAAGGTGAAAACTTTCTGCATCTTGGATATGGCATAAGAGATCATCCACACTCAGCCCAACTCACTGTGAGACTAATATGAAGCCTATCATACAAATTTAAACAGAAGCAGTTTTCTACTCCAAACCTGGCACTTCCCCCACCTCAAATTACTGTA
Organism: Bucco capensis; assembly: GCA_013396975.1. NCBI lineage: Eukaryota > Metazoa > Chordata > Aves > Piciformes > Bucconidae > Bucco > Bucco capensis. Next base: position 1,199,445 of record VWZO01003221.1, read on the forward strand.
TTAATAACAGTGCAATTCCCCATGTACATTGACGATTTCTAGGGGACCTATGCTGTGGCTGTTGGCTGATTAAAAGTAAAGCAGGATAGATTCTTTTACATGTGGGTCACTTCTTGAGACGGCTTAAGAGTATCCTGCCTAGCTTCCAACCAACACTCTCCACACAGTAGGGGATGAACTTCCTGTAGAGGCCATATCATATGTACTCCATGGAGACACTTCTGGTAACCTGGAGTACCTTAAATGGCAAAAGGCAGGCATGTGTGAGCACCTAAATGAATCTCCAGCTGCATTAAAGAATGGAGATTCAATTTAGTTTGCTAAACATAGGCTTCTAGAGTAATATGAAACATCCTGAGTTACCTGAGACATCCACATGGGTCTGGCAAATATAACATTATGACCTATGACATGACCCTTGCCTTTTGAAGGGACAACTGAAGGCCACCTAAGATACCCTAACGCAAACAGAGTACACTATGCAGAGGCAATTACATTCACCTCTGAGACTAGGACTCAGTTCCTAACACCCCTAAATTAGCTGTCTGCATGTGAAATAGGCTTCTAGGCTCCTAGTGTACTCAGTTAAATCTAGAAGGATTTATCCCATCTTCATGTAAGTGGCTTATTTTGTTCAGTGCTCTCCAAGTAATTATGTGTGTGCTGGCTTTTCCCTCCTGCACTTTCTGTACAGCCATACTCAAATATGCAATAGGTTTTGAAGAACAACACAAAGAAAGAGCTAACTACTATTTAGGAGGAGACTTTAGAGCAAGAGACAAACTATTTTTCTGTGGCACTAACCAATACAATAAGGAAATAGAAGAATATAAAGGTCTGAATCTGAGATCAATGCATTATCTGTGAAGTGCTGCTGCCTCCTTAAGCAAAACCAATAAATATTCACAGGCTAACTGCAAATCTCAGCAGTAGTTCAATGATTGCTTCTACTTTTCTTTATAACTCTTCCATCTATTTTTATTTTTGTGACCATGTTCTCACATTCAAACTAACATAGCTTTTGCAGTTGACATCACGTTCGGAATACAAATACTGCAGATGTTCATAATGCCAACATATATTAGGATATAGAAAAACAACTGAAAAATCTGTTACCTACTTCAGTTTAAGAGTGCTATCATAGAGGAACATAGGGGTGTTTTTTCCCCAAATACTATTCAATGCATCTTGCTGGCAGGGGAAATTAATTTTCCAAACTCAGTCTTTAAAGGATATTAATTTTTTAATAGGAGTGTCTTTGAGATACAACATATGCCCCTGCTTCTCTATCCACACCATAAAATGTTTTTCCCATTTATCACAAATAGCTGGTTTTTTCCTATGAAAGCTTTTATAGAGTCTGCCTCTGTATTTTAACTGTTCCTGACACAGTGGATCCACAATTCCAATTATGGCTGTGGACTGCAATACAACTGTAACACAAATGATAAATAGAGTCCTTATGCTTATCTGACTTCTTAAATATAACTTTCAAAATACAAAGAGGTCAGTGGACAGAATTATTAAGCAGGCTGGCTGTAACTGCCTGCTGCAGTACTCAAGTCATACAAAAAGATGGGAAATCTAGGGAAAGATGTAATCCTTAACCTTAATTTAGTACAGCCTAAGGTTACAGGATTCTTCTCTGATTTACTGCATAGAAGGATGCACAAATGTGAGGCCCTAATGCTTATGGAAGGTCTGTCTGGTCTTTGCAAGGAATGAGTGTTTTAGGCCTCTAATGGCCCTCTGAAATACCTTCTTTATGCTTTTAATTTAAGCTTGTGGAAGTGAGATAGCTAAAAGCTGAACAATGCAGTCCAGTAATTCCTTCTAAGTCATGTGTGATGGAAAATTTAGAGATCTGTTTGCTTATGATAACATGCATGTTACTGAGAGAGCACCATACCGCTCATCAGTAGCCAACACAAAAAATTACAGGAACATACATTCTTTGACAGCTTGAGTTTAATACTAGTAATGATAGCTAATAAATATGTCCAAAACAATCTTCACTTTAAAGACAAGGATTAAAAATGGGAAATTCTGCAACCTATGGACTTCAGTAAGATTACCTGAATGAGAACTGTTTGCCTGGCTAAAGATGGAAGTTCTGTGCCATGGCATTTTGTGATGCTTGCACACCAAGGGTTTTGTAGCGAAACTCAGTATCTTTCAAGGCATTTTGATTTATACTTAAATGGAATGGCCAAAGCCAAGGTGGAGTAATAGCTCCTGGTAAACACAGCTGAGCCATACTACACCACAGTGCTTGTGTCAGGCCAGCAGTCACAGTTGGGACCCATGGAACTGCACAGCTGTTACCTAACAGAATCAGGAGACAGAGATAATTTGGCTTTGGCTGCAGTGGCTTTGACTCCACTGTGCGGCCTTAGAAACCCTCATCTTAAAGCCCTACGGTAGCAACAGATCCAGATTTTAACTAACCACTGAATTAATTCTTGTGTGATTGTGGAAAAAGATACCAAAATGCCTTGGGAAACCAAACAGCATCCTCAGAGTATGGCAGGCATACTGTTTACATGGGCTATGTTTTTTCCATAAAAGAGAACCTGAATACAGTAAAACTCACGTGAAATTAATCTTCAGAAACATTTAGCAGTGTAGCATTATAGAACATGGCATACAATGACACCTAGTTCATAAAACCACCTTAATCAGGGCCTCTCTCCTATGGCATCTTCCTATTTTTTGAACTAACAATGCTTTCAGATGAGCCGAAAAGGGGTACTGTGCTCCCACCATTACAATTTCTGCTCTTCTTTTCTTTACTCTTTTCAAAAACATGAAAGCATTGGATTGCTAATTACTTTCATCCAGCCTATAGGAAAATTAGTTTATCTTCCTGATCAAAGCAAATTAGGCAGATCATGGCTGATTAGAATGCAACAGTAAAATCTCCATACATTCTACTCCACCCCCTTTTCTCTCAGAAATGGGGCCTGTGTCAAATATGTAGGTATTTCCCACGGCCAGTCTGGACTCCGTTTCCAACAGGCTCTGGGGCTGCAACAATGGTTCTTACACAGACACTGAAGTTCTTTAGTTCAGTCATTGTGCAAGGAAACAACTGGTAACCCCTTAGCTAGCATTTGATGAAACATCTAGATTTACATATTTCCCTAATTGCATTTTTTGAATGTGAGTGAGATTTATCTGACTGGAGTTAAATGTCTGCTTTATTCTACCACCCAAAATACAAACCTATGCTCTCCTGGCAGAGTTACATTTGATTCTGATCCCAGCATCAAAATTTTGAGTTTTGCTAGAGAGGGGCAAAGCAATGTCTACCTTTACTTCTCAAAGCATGATCTAAAGAATAGCTTGGCTAGTTGCTTCCAATGTGGCTGCTGCATTACATTGCAAAACTGAGTATCATTACTCCTTGTAAGTAATTGCTTCAAGCAGCATTTTCTATCATCACACTAGTATTATACTGTTCACTTTTTACCCTTCATAACTCATTTCCCTTCAATTTGTGTTCTATGGCTTTAACAGATGAAAGCCAAGCTATACTGCTACTTTATTTATAACCAATTACTATAAATTAACAGTAAATCTCACATTTAGCTCCATTTAAACATCACTATGCAGCTGCCCATTTTAAAATAAAATGGTTGCCTTCTTTCACTTCAGTGGGCACAATACAAAACATCCATTGAGCTTTTCCTTTATTGCAGCTGCCAATGCCCAGCCGACTTTTAACAAACCAACCAAGCGGAATAACAATGCAGCTGCAACATTTTATGGTATTTTTGTTAGTTCTCTTTTGAGACTGAAGGTGTTAATTAGGAATCAAAGAATACAACCCTGCCAGCTTTCTTTCACAAACTATACACTGGCCACTGCAGTCTTCAGAAGAAAAATAAATCTAATAAAGGGACAAAAATGTTGTTTGTCACACCAGTAACGTGTATTTAAGACCCTTTGATCATGAGCTTTTTATGTAGTCTTGTCAGACAGGCTGAAAATATTTTTTCCTCTCTTTTCTCCTTTCTTTAGGCCCTTCTGAATACTGATTCTAGGGTTGTCTGGAAAGGTGAAAAACCCAGTAGTAACTGGAATGCTTTGCAGGTTAAAATGGCTTTGCTGAGCAGGCCAGATTTAAATCAAATCAAATAATAATTGGTCACTTTTTTGATGCAGTATAAGTTGTTTTGAAATACAAATGACCCAGTCCTGTTACAGAGTTTACTAATTCTGTGTATCATTTAATACTTCAAGCATTTAAATACATGCAGGTGTTTGAATATGAATACATCAATTGTTTTGTGGAATCCCATTTTAAACTGCAAAAACGACAGTTTACAGGATCTTGTAAAATAGTCATTACATAGATATTTTCACATGTTCCACACAATATATATTCGATATTTTATTTACACTTAAGCTTAATCATATTAGAGTATCATATATTCAAAGGTAGCAGCGTGAAGTCATTACCTTTAATCTTTACTTAGAGTTGAAACCTTAAAATAGGTTTATGAAGTTAGCACAACTGAGAATTAGTCAAGCTTGCCAGCTTACCCAGCAAGAGCTTTCACTGTTAAATGCACAAATCATGCCAAAATCCATTAATCCTGCCAGGGAATGGCAGAAAGAAGCTCTTGTTGTTGATTTAATGATAATGAATTGAACAGGTTCCTACAGCTACCTGCAGAGTTTGCTAAACTGTCAAATAAATAAAGTCAATTTTAAGAAATACTTTTTACAGAACTATGTATAATAGTTTTTTTTGTCTTAAAGATTATGTTAGGAGAAGCAAGGTTTTAAAATACAATTCTGCTTACCTTGTTACACATTTACTATAATTACTTATAATGTTCTATATGTGCAGGCTCTGGCTACTGTAAGAGATACACAATGAGCTGATGCAAAGTTACAAAGGTAAATTTTTGTTTACTGCCCCAAGAGTCACATTTCCTATGTTCCTGAATTTTAGAAAAATTAAACATAAAACTGGATAATGGTTTAAGTTTTTTTAGAAACATAAACATGTCTACCTTTTGGAGGTGGTGTTTTGTTTTTTTTAAGTATTAGATGAGATGATAATCTATAAAATGTGACTGCCATATTTTTATCTATTCTATTTGTTGAGCATTGGTTGGGGGATGCAGAATTTGGCTTGATTTTCAAAGCAAGCAATGGCAGCTGGGAGACAGAAGAGAATATTCCCTCTCTGCATATGGAATAGGGTAAACCCAAGAAATATATTTGAAACTGGCTGCTGCAATCACTTCTTACAATACTTTTTTTCTGTTACTGCATCATAATAGCACCAGTGTTTAAAGGAATTAAATTATCCTGGTAAAAAGATGTCAAGTACCTATACATAAGTCATACTGGTTTCCATAGGGTTAATAATTACTAGAGTCTTATTGCTAATAATTTGTTGAAGTTCTGCTCTGGATGATATATTTCATAGCTATTTCAGAGTAAGGTGGCATTTTCAACTGCAAGCTTCTATCCGATGAGTCTCCTTTCCCTCTCTTAAACATGGTCTTGTGTGATAAATAGGCTAAGGATATATATCTCTTGGGTGAAGTTTGCTATTCAGCAGACAAAATGTTTTTACCTGTGGGTACATCAACATGGAGTGGAGAGGATATTTTTTTCCTTTTTCCAATTTTGGAAAAGTTTTTTATTGAGTCATTATTTTGCAATTATTTAGTGCATAAACTTTAAATTTCTTTGACTCAGTTCAGGAACTGCTCGGTGTAATTGTTTTTATAGAGGTATGTCTGGCTGAGAGGTTTTCTCTCATGTGACTACTAAACCACTGTAAATTATCTCAAGTTCTCTGAGCATATTTACCTGCTAAGTTATGCTGAATTCTAGACTCATTTAAAATAGTCTTTATCATCTAAAATAGCATTTTTACAAAATGCTGTTTATCAACTATACTCAATTAATCAAGGCAAAAGGACTTTTATTAATGAGCACATGACTACAACTAAATCAAAGATAAGAGAATCTCATCACTATGATTTTCTTTATTTCTGCACTGGAAACTGCAATGGCACAAGGGTACTTGAAAAGTTTTCCACTACCCTTCAGTTGCTCACTGAACTCCAAATCACTTGTCCCTGTCCCTTCAGCTGTATGGGTCTGGCTGTTTCTGTGGCTATATACTAAACCAGATCAGTGAAATGAGATACGTATTTTCCAAAGACCAGAAATGTGTTTCTTTTTAAACTGGATTATTTCAGAGATCTGTGTAGGAGCAGAGCCCAACAAACAGCTGAGTCAGCACAGACAAAAGAGACGAAGCCTAGTGCAGGAGGGAGGGAACAACTGGCTTCAAGGTGGAAAGGCCAACATGAACATCTTGAAGTGCCTCTTTTGCAGAGGGACTATTAATATGGAAGCACATTTTTTTTAGTTTCCTATTCTGACCCTGATTTTCCAGAAAATTCTAAGCATTTTCTTCTTCCGATTCTATGAATTCTGAAACTTAACTAGCAAAGACAAGCAGCTCCGATTCAAGAAACTCAGCTGCAGAGAGCAAGTGCTTTTCCCAGTGCCTTAACCCTGCTAAGTGAAATCAGCGATTGTGCTTGAGTCGCGAGTGTCTGGAGTCAGCACGTTTGCTGGCGCCTTGGAAGGTAATTTTTGGTGGTTTACCTCTCCTAAACTGTTTCTCCTCATAGATCTAGCAAGTCCGAAATCTGTTACTTTTCATAGCTTGGAGAAAAAGTCCATTTTGGTTTCTTATGCATTTGTATGAGGAGATTCTGTGCTGATGGGAACAGAAAATCAAAGAATCACAGAATATCCTGAGTTGGAGGGGACCCATGAGGATCAACAAGTCCAACTCCTGCCTCTGCACAGGACAATACCAAAAATTACACCATGTGCCTGAGGGTGTTGTCCAAATGCTTCTCGAGTTCTGTCAGGTTTGGCACTGCGACTACTTCCCCAGGGAGCCTGTTCCAGTGCTCCACCAACCTCTGGGTGAAGAACTTTTTCCTAATAGGAAAGAAAAGAAAGAACAGTAAAGAAAGCATAGACACATCAGAAAATAAAGCATATAGGTGAAGCTTTCCCTACCATCTTTCTCATCTTTTCCACTAAACCACCAATGTTACGATATTTCATGACTCATGCATTTAAAAAGGGTCAGTATGCTCTCAGGAATAAGAACATTCAAAAGTGTGTTAAAATATCATGGAACACAGGGATTTGTTTTCACTTACAAAGTAGAAGTTAAATATCTTCCACAACAGCTAGGTGTGGTTGCTATTAGAATGAGATACAGATTTTATCACTTTGTTCTGACCCATTTTGTAATCTCTTTCATTGCCCTTCAGAATACAGGTTGCCTAATAATTCAACTATTCTGGTTCTGGTGGTTTGTTTTTTTTCATTTTAATTGCTTTATAACTGTGGACTCTTCAATAATTTGATTATATTTTATCAGTGCTTACAGAGTTCACTGTGATAATGAGACCACTAAATTTTCAGCTTTATTTGACAATAACAATTTCCACAAAAAAGACAGACCTAGAAGCATGACTGAAATCTAATGATCTGAGTATCAGTTTTCAGACAGCTGTCTCAATTTTTACTGCCTGTACACTTACAGTCATACTTTTGCTGTTAATCAATGTGGATAGATGTATAGATTTGTAGATTTTTCAAAGTGACTACCAGGCACATTTAAATGATATAGCATATAAAAACTAATATGAAAACAAATATCCTAAGACCCAAATATTTGCCAGAACCTCTTTCCCAGCATGTATACAGGCACACGCAGTATTGGTATGTGTTCTATCAACTGTAACTTAGAAAGGCAATAATCTTCTTGATCTTATCATTTAATGTCTTAAAGAGTGAGCGATGTAATGAAGAATTAATAGCCAGAAAAATCTTAGGAAAATCTCATCCTAGATCTGGAATAGTAAGCTGAGAAGCTTGAAAAAGCTTTGTTTTCCAAGTGTAAGGCATCTTTTTTTCCAAGACTGTAAGGCATAGCTTTCCTACTTTGATAGCTTAAAGATGTTAAGGATAGAGGTCTTAAAAGCTGTGTAGGCACTTAGACATGTAGATAGCAAACACAGACTTAGTAGGAAGGGCCAGGCACTAAGTAGATGAGATGCAGGCAATTTCTCCATAGATGATTGCCTGATGTCACACCAGAATCCATCTTTCCTTCCAAACACAAACCAGCTAGGTCTGTAGCTGTATCCAAAGGTATGTAACATCCAAACTCCCAAGAATATAGGCTACTTTGGTATCCACAGAAAAATATAACGTGTAAGTAACTTCAAATGTCTTAAGTAACCTACAAAGGAAAATATGTTCAAATGGCTAAAGGCACCTCTAGCCACCCCTGCCAGGCCTGGATTTTAGAAGCAGCATAAACTCCACTCAAATATCCCAGTAAGAAACTTGTATTAAAATCATCCTTTTATTCATTTTAATATCACTCAGCCTTATGCATATACTTACATGGTGATATTTTAAACTTGTCTCTCTACAGCGGGAAGCCTAAGTGTCATTTATTTAGAGAAAACTGCAGTTCTAATTCACATCCTATGTTTAAAAACATTATTCCATGGTCTAATATGTACTTTCATTTGTCTAGTTTGAATTTTTATCCATCGATATGTCATCTTCTATTACTACTCAGTGTATTATTTTAATGCAATCTGTTCTCTGAGTGCTTTACAGAAATTTAAAAATTATATTATGATCTTATGCCTGCAGTAAACCTAACCATCATCTTGCCTATCAGAACATTTAATTTTGTATTTATTAAATCTTGCAGAAATAACCCTGTCAATAGGATTATTACAAATATGAAAGAAATAAAAAATATTCATAGGCAATAAAATGATTTTACATGAGCTACATTATCTATTCTAATGGAAGATGAAATAAAAGGGAAGGCAGATATCTGAATGTTTCTAGGGTTTCTTCCTCCATATTTAAACCCCTGTACACTGAGATCAACCTCTGTGTTTCTTTATACTTGCCCTGATACATGAGAAAATGTTAAAAACCCATCTTTTTTAACTAGAAGTGAAAAACATACATATTACATCATTAAAATACTCAAGAATTTTATGCTATGAAGCAGCATTGTAGAATCATCTTAGTATGCAACTTCAAAGCCTCTTTCTCATACTGTAACTACTGAGTAATTCCACCTCATATTTCATCTTCATCAATAATGATGCCACAGTGTATAAAGAAAAATTTTGAGCTCCCTTTGTTCTGTGTCATCCTTCCCACCTGCTGCAGCCCTGGGCTGTGTCTTTCAGGTCAGCTTACAGACTTGAATCATGCGTTCCCAAAGTGCATCCAAGGTTACTGCAGGAGCGACAAGCCTGCAAATGGACTGACTCAGGTGTTTGCTTGTCATGCCGTTTCAAGACCTTAGTTTGCCTAATAAGCCAGGAGCTGCTCCATGAGTTAAATAGCATACAAATAAGCAGGTGCTTTGTCAACTCCCATCTTGTAGAGAGGGACATTGGCTACGGCTGGTCCAAGGCATTTCACTGTGAATGGACTTGGTAACACAGAGGACCACTCAGATTAATGTCTAAACCTGCTAATAAATTTTAGATTACCAAATGATTTAGTTGTTGGAACACCATTTTACAGATAAAAGAACAAACAGGAAGCTTATTTCACATCTGATTTTGTTTCACTATGTTATAGCTAGACATGTGTTTCATTTATCTTTAACACTAGCAGTGATATTACTGACTAGAGTATACATATAATGCTTTGCTGCTAAGGTGTGGGATTTTTTTTCTTGCTTTATGTCTTTGTAATTATTCTCTTGTGGCTAGGACATCCATCCAGTTAACCTATTTGTTTTGGTACATGATGATACACAGAGCGCTTATTTTCATTTTGTCTAATCTTGGTCAGTACATATTTATTTAACATCACCTTAACGCTGCCTTATAAAAGCTGTGAACACTTTCACAGAAGCTCTCCTTGCTGAGATAACCAAAACCACTAAAGAATGTAATTTACAGTTAATTACTATCATTGTGTACTTACGCAACTATTCATTCACCAAATATGTAACCCAAATCTGTGTACTCAATATATGGCAATACTTGCATAAAGAGTCAGTAATTTCCCTTAGATTAGACTCAATATAATCCACCAGAACTCTCTACAATAAAACTAACTGTGACATACCAGGAGCTCTGTCCATAAAATTAAAAGGAGTTTCAGTTCTAGCTTCACTGGGGACCAAATTGACACATAATTGGTTTTCACAAACCCTTATCATAAGAGATTAAACTAGCAGCATGTTGAGAGCATGCAGCATTTCCCTATATACTTCCCACATAGAGATACAACACTGTAAGTGATACCATCCACTGAATCTGGATATTGCAAATTCCTTGTGAAATCTGATGCTCTTACAGCACTGCTCTGTGGTGAGACAGGCAGGAACACTGAGCTACATGACTGCAAGATGCTGTATCCATGATTGATGATAAATGTAGAAAACAGACCACATCTGGCTTCAGGTTTATGGGATTCTTCACTGGCTGATCAAGGCAGCCATTGAAGGCAGAACAGCTGAGGCATCAATATGTACAGAAATGTGATTTTGATAACTCTATCTGGCATGACAGTTCTTTCTGTCTATGATAAATGGAATGAATGTATCACAGTGCTGTGCAAGCATCCTCTGAAAAAAATCTGTTGCTCTTTTCACTGAATGCTATCAACAACAACAAATAGGCTGGGGGGGGGGAATCATTCCTTCTTCAAACTGCCGGAATGTCTGTGGTTTGCCACAACTCCCTGACATGACACAACACAACACATTAAAACTGAAGTGAATGCTTCATTAACATCTTCCAAAGTTTTCAAATATTTCAAATTAAATTTATTTTAGCCATACCAATTCCACAGAATTAAGGTAGTTCCACTACTATAAGCAGAGCAAAAACTACCTGAAGTCTTTCTTGGCATAAGTCTATTAAACTACATGCATGGAATGACATTTAGAGATGAATCTGGCACTGGGTTTGGGGTTTTTTTAGCTCCATTCCATATAATGAATTATTTTAAATATTCCATCCATATAACTTAAGAAATGCTTCTACTATAATATTCTTCCACATATATCTGTTTCTGCACAATGTTTTCTATTCTAGATGAAAAGTTCTTTGCCTTATCAGTATTCAGTAAGCATTTCTTTTATTCTAAAAACATGTACTTCAAGATTTCAAGAATGTGTTCAGCTATGTTCCATACTGTCTCGGGCCTTCAGGCAGATGGGATGTTCCAAGATGCTTGTCCTGCCCTTTCTTTTCACATCTTCTGTCCTGGCCAGAAACAAGTAGAGTTCTGGCAGTCAGCAGTTCACACTATTCAACATATGCACTAGCAACAGCTAAGAGTCAACGTGAAGCCTCCATATGCTGAGAAACTTACAGGCTTCCCAGATGCTATACTCAGATCATGAGCTCTCACGTTGTCCCTTTTCAGTGCTATGCCTAAGTAACACCATGTGAACCCCTTGTTCTGCTACAAATTACTTTTTCACAGTGTTCCACACTCAATTTTTAAAAACACCCAGCAGCAGTACCTCTAACCCTTACTGTTCACCCCATTGCAACTATATACTTACGTGTTATCTCCACTAAAATCAGTTAGTCACAAATGTTTCTGATAACAACTCTACCAAGATAACTGTACCTACAAAGTCTTATTGCAGACACATAGCATAAATGTAAACTGTGATTTGTGTTACTGCTGCTTCTCCTGAGGGTTTAAAATTGGTTGAGCTTCCTGATGAGCGCCACATTTCACTACTCTATAGCACCAAGATGGAATCCCAAGCTACCTGCCATCTCCTTCTTCACAACCACTCTTTGCTTCTCTGGTCATCTTCCCATAATTGTGTGTGTCTACTGCAGGTTAAAGTCAATATAACAAGGCTTTATTCAGGCACGCTGTAGAACTGGAATTTACTTCCTGAGACCCTGGTCAGGCAAGAAGGTTGAACCTGCACTTCTTTTGGCGTTTTTCCAAATCCTTGTCTTTGCACAACTTCAGCATGAGCGCAGGTAACACTTCCATATTGCACCAAGCATATGGATCCTCTATTTTCTTGTCAGCAGGTCAAATACTGCTTTCAGACATCTGCATAGACTTCACTTGTTCCAATAAGAATCTTACATGTCACAGAGCTCAGCCCACATAGACAGTCAAGAGCAAAACTGAAAGGCAGACATACATCATTATGAAAAGAAAATCCTTTGGGATTTCACCTTGTTTTACCGTATCATACTCATAATTAGCACCTCATTAAGTGTTTTTAATCTGCATAATGCCAATATTTATTAGCCACTACCAAATCAGTCAAACTCAGATATAGATAGATGTCCTACACATAACATATATAGAGTAAGACCAGAGGGGGGAAAAAAAAAAAAAGGGCAGTTTTCTTATATGTGTAAGCTACTTCATTACTACATCCAGGAGCCAAACTCAAAGGTCTTGCTACCTGAATCCCAGGTATAGCTGGGATCATACACCCTACTCTAAGAAGCAGTTCCTGCCCTTTCCTCATGCTTCCAAAATGCCAATCTCTGTGAACCAGAGTATTCAAGAAACTTTAGTTTCTACGAGGATCTGCACTTCATAAGGATGAATCACACCACAAACATAACTGCAGCCTCATAATGTGCGATCAACAGGAGAACAATTTAACTTCTGAGGAAGCCTCCATGCCAAACTGATCAAGTATAAAAGACCCAAAGGCAAACTACTCATCAAGGTGGTTCAGAAGAGGTAACTTTCAGCGATGGGCGAGAGAGAACTTTGTCTTATCTTCCTTCCTTCGCCAGCCATGACCTACTTCTCCCCTCAGGGTACACATTTACAAACTAATTTACAAATTCAGTGAAAGCCAAATCAGTATAGTTACACTTCCCTTCATGCTGACATCATCTCACATCTGTTCTCTTTCATTTACACTAGCATTTACATTATCACAGGATCCAGAAGAGATAGTGTAACTGGCATTATAAGATGCCTACTGCTGCAGAACCATGGGCTAAGAAAAGTTTTACTTCTGTGTAATACCAGTGCTGTAACTATTCCACGCTCAAGAAAATCAGACTGAAATGTTTGATAAAGGAGCAAAAAAACCTTGAAGAAAATAGAAAATCAGTAGTATTACTCACCAGCTTTACTTTACCTCCCTTTAATAAATATCAGCTAAAAAGTTTTGCACACTTTCATGGGAAAAGTTGTATGACACAAGCACAAAAAATCATTAGACTTAAAGGGTTACATTTATATACAATCATTACACAACTTAAGTCTAATCAAGCAACTAATTCTGCATTAGTTAAGTATTTAATGCTTATGTTTGGTAACATTATAAAGCATGGTTACTCTCAACAAAAAAGGAAGTATTTATTCAAGTGTCTGCAAAAGAGAGGACAGATTTTGTGTAGTGGGAACTGTAGTTGTTTGTACTGCTTTAGGCTAACAGATACATCTCTTAATTTGCCCAAAGTCTTTCTATACACACACATCTCCACACACACACAAAATTATTCTATCTCCTGCACAAAAAGACTATACATGATTTATGACCTACATAATGCTTTAGACTGTGTAAAAAACACAGTGTAGCTGAACATCTTCATGGAACTATTCCACACAAATGAGTTGATATTTGGGGAAGGGGATAACTGTTTTAGAATTATTCAAGATCTTGATATGACGAACATTTGCACATGTGATTTCAGTGGAACCATTCCTGACACTAAGGTTAAGTATCTGGATAAGTATTTGCAGGACCGGAGCCAAATCATACAATTGGGTCCAAACTAAGAGCCCACTTGTTACCAATAAAATCTTAATTTGGGAGTGGCTGCTTATTATAATCATCACCGTAGGATAACACTACACTTCCGAATAGTTATTTTTTGCAGCAGTACCTAGCCATGAAAACACAACTAGTCCTTTCTGGGATAGATCTTAGTGCTGTGGTCACTGACCCCGAAACCCAAAGCTCATAGCTAAAACTTAGTAAAACACAGCAAAACAATAAAACTGGAAGATGATACAGAACTCACTGTTTTAGCAAAGGCCTTATCAATCTGGGGATATACTGTACCAGCTTCTGAGGATCTGCACTGCTATCCCTTTTCATTCCTCCCTGTAGTTCCAGGTATTGCTAGTGCTTAGTATAATACTAGCTGGCTTGTGCTTTCTCAGCTTCAATTATCACATCTCTAACAGCAGCTCTAAATAACAAAGACAATCCAGGATGGTATTTCTATTTGGGTGCTGCTGCTTTAATAATCATTTCAAGGTCTCTGATTCAAAAATTCCAAGCTGTTTTCCACAGGCTTTTAGAAAAAATGCATGCTTTTTGGGACTAAAAACAAAGGTACCATGAGTTACTGTCATATATACTCAAAGCTGTTCATTGTCTTAGTTTTGTGCATTTTTCGTTTAAACCCTGATTCCGAGAGAGAAGAGGGTAGCATTCCTTCAACAAGTAACAGTAACATCATTTCGGGCTCTACCCCTCCCCAGCTACATTTATTTCTTTTATCATTCTCCAGACATTAAATTTCTCATATCTGATCAGTAAAATTGTACAGAAGTTTCTCAGGTCTTCTCTGCAAAGAGTACAGAGCATGTAGCATAAGGATTTGCCACATGAATTGCTAAATCTTGGAGGAGAAAACATGCTTTGATCACATCTCATTCTTTTTGAAGACATCAGGCTATTTTCTTCTAACTGAAGACTAAAGCTGTTTTGGTATGTCAAAAACACCACATCAAGTTCTGCCTTCAGTCAGTTTACTTGGAGCCAAAGCAAACACACCTTATTTACCATTATTTTTGCTAGGAAAAGAAACAGATCTGCTGGACAGTTCAAGGAAGTAGACAGGAAAAATACCATAAATTGTACTAATGATGACCATTTAAATAACCAATAGAGAATTAAGAAAACAGTGCCTCCAGATGAAATATTATCTTGGTCAACAAACAGAATCAAACAAAGTGATCTGGACTGCTGCAAAATTATTTGCCAACAAACAGAATCAAACAAAGCGATATGGACTGCCGCAAAATCGGTAGCAATTTTAAGCATTTGAAAAACAAATGACATTGGAGAAAAGACTGGGTTAACAAGGGAGTACTTGAGGGAAGTCTAATCTCCGCTGGCATGCTGACTGGGAAGGTCAGCCCAGTGCACGCGTTCACAGCTGGAGTCAGGCTCCCTCTGCCCAGTCAATTGTCCTACACACTTAAGATACCAAACCGAATTGAAGTTGCCTTCACCCTGCCAGTGGCTTATATTCTACCATCTTAAAGACAGTTTCCTTTTCCCTGTCAATTTCTGCACCATTTCCACAGAGCAAAGGCTACAAAGGGGAGAGGTAGTGTGTGCCTTTTTTCCTCTTCTGAGAAGCACAAGGCTCTTTAGGATGCAGTGTAAAGAGTTATTTTTAGCACTGTATTCTCAAGTGGGAAGAATGACATTCTATTCTTAAATACGTTTTTAATCTAGATTTTTCACAAAGAAACTAACTTTGAATTGACATATTACGTTCCGAAATTTAAAACAAATCCTTTGAAAGCTGGCAAACATAAACCTTACCTAGTTTGTTACTTTTTCAGTTTTTATGTACCCCTAATTTATCCATGTGTACATTTTACCTTTGCAAACCTACTATTGCCATGAATAGAGAGTAAATGTTCTAAATCCAGAACCTAGATTCACCTCCATTGTTAACTCAGATTATTAACTGAAAGGACAAGACAATCATTTAACTTATTTCAACTAGAAAATAGTTAGAAAGGTACAAAAATTATTTATAAAGTTTGTAGCTATGTAAAGAAGTATTTTCTTAGAAAAAGCAGGTATTTTACCTAACACCTAAATCTTGTCAAGGGATCTGGAAGTTGTAAGAGATTCATAAAGCTTACTTCCTCATAAGAAGAGACACTGCTGTTTGATCTCTTTGAAAAACCATGGTTAGATGAAGACACAGACTAGATTAGACTTTGCACTGTGAGATCAGAATGACTACAATAGTGCAAATCTACCCTGAAGGGTTGGTCTTAATGTTTTTGGGTATTCCTGTCACAGAAACAACTATATTCTGCATTTCAAAAGTGTAGTTTCCAGCAGTATACTTTTCAACCTTCAAAAAGAAAACAACTTCTTTTCTCCCAAGTTCTTTGTGCCCCCCTCCCCCCTTTTTTTTTCTGTTTAGTAGTCTTAAAACACTTTCAGATAATCAATACAGTTCTGACTGTGCTCTACAGGAATATTTATCAAATACAATATTATGACAATGAATGAAGCAGAAGGCCAAAACTTACATGAGGATTAATATGTTAGGAACCTTATAACGTGCACTGATTTCTTCTTCATAGGTTTTACTGTAATACCACCAATATTATTGGAGTTTTGAAAAATATTTTTTCTTAATTATTTTCATGAAGAATTAAAAATTATATGAATCAGATTTTCCTCAATGTTTCTATGCATATTTACAATACACTCAAAATTAAATTCTTTTAATGCAAGTAACAGGTAGGCCAAAATAACTCATTAAGTAAACTATAATGTAAAAGGCAACATATCATATGCTGCAATCTTTATGCATGTATGCATGCATGTCTACGCTAAGCTCAGATGGTTACATTATGAAAATATTCCACTTCATATTACACTTAAAGTATTCCACTGAGTTTTGATCCCAAAGAGCACACCATCTGAACTGTTAGACACCCCTGAAATTTATAATAATTTACTTTTCTGTGCCATTCAGGTACTTAACAGAGACCCTAAAAATCTTTAGGAGCCTTCTTAGATACTGTCATTAGATATGAAAAAGTTTTGTGTATTTTTCAATACTCATCAGACTAAATATTCTTGAACAGGAGTTGCCAGATTTTACACTATTTTTAGCAAGTAATTATTTAGGAGAAGTAGGATGATCTTGTGGTTAAAGAATGGAGTTAGGATAAGCCACTCTGTCTTTAATTACTGGCTTTGTTATAAACTTTACTTCTAACTTTGAGCAAGCCTTTCTTTGCCTCAGTTTTCCACAGCACAGTAAATGGTAGCAATATTTCACTAACTCGCAGGCTTGGTTTAAGAATTAATAAGTGTCCCATGTGCAAAAGACCTGTAGATCCTGGCTTCTTCCTTTCACTGTGTACTGATAGGAAAGTGACATGTTCTTAATTTGAAACAGAGACCCAGTATGGCCCTTCATCAGCACATGGAATTCTCATTTATGTCAACAGGAATTGCATTAAATACAATAGAGTACATTATTTAGCCTTAACGTAAATGAAGAAAAAGTAATGGAAAGAAAGTCCTGGATTCTCCTTGTCTAGTATTAAAAAGTCTAACAGTTCATGGCAGCTGACACATATACGTAAATAAAACATTTTTGATGGGAGACAAGGATTGCTGCCTGGAATATAAATGAAAATGCAGGAATGTGTAGCAGGTCCATCTGTAGACTACATTCAGCTCCGCTGCAAGAGCAACATCATAAAAAACATGAAAAATTCAGTCACCATAACGTATCATGTTCTGTACACATTCGTCCCAAGATAAAACAAACCTTAATGGCCTCAGCATTTCAACTTTTCACACAATTTCCAGTACACACCAAGAAAATGTTTATCCTTTTTTTTCCTATGTGAGAGCCCAGAGTACATAAAAATGACAGAAATTTAGAAAAAAAACCTTTTAAAGCCCAAACTTAACACAAAGTGTCACCACAGACCATTTTTGGTCAGATGTTTCTACTGTGCAAGAACAGAATCAACTAGAGAAGATGGGCTTCTTTTTTCTGGAGAGTTGATGACAGTACACAGTCTTAATCTCCTACTTCGATTTGAAGTAAAAATTGTCACAGAGCAAAAAGACATTTCTGTTTTTCAGGGGAAAAAACACAGAAAAACAAAATATCAAGGAGCATCTAGCTCGCCACTACCAAGCTCAGGGTGGCAAACATCTCTACAACAAGCAGATACGTTTTAAAATTTGCTACTGCTTAGCCATCTATAGACAATGAGACTTGACAGTTCTTCACAAAGGGCAGGCAGAAGCTTCAACTCTGCGTAATTAAGCAATAATTCATCAATCTAGGGATAAAAGCCTGGTAAATTTGGAAGTAAGTGTGGCTGCTTATGTGTATGAACCAGTATGTGCACAGTATGTATACAGCCTTGGACATTTAAAAATCTGCCTGTCCCACAGTGGTGGTTTTTTTACTTTAGAGTGTATGCTACTGAAGAGCACAGAATTCTCAACTGATGAAAGATATTCGCCTGCTGAAGGACAAGAGGATTTAGAAACAAACGTGTGGAACAAATCACAATCCCACTGAGCAGCCACGTTACTGGAGGTTTCTATCTTTTCCGTAGCAGAAGACCACAGCAGTGGTATTCTGACATCATCATGCATATTTATGTTCTTTTTCCTTCATAAAACATTCAAAGAGTGGGTTCTCTAATGTTTTTTCTGGTTTTAGCATTCCTCCAAGCAACCAAGAATTTAGGGCATCTACTTCTTGGCACAGGATATGTACATCTTAATTAGGCCTTTATACTTTCTTATCTATCTTTCTGCTTATGACTTTCCCCAAGCACTAGAAAACATTGGTGTATACTCAAAATCCTGACCTACTATGTTTGAAACTAGAGGCAGACTTTGTAAAGATTGTATCCTTATTATATACAGCCAAAGTTTTGCTCTACTCTAAGGCGTCATTCAGCAACGTTGTCTCCTACCTCTTAACATTACTAATAGCTTTGACTTTGAATTGTTTATGATAAAATAAGCTAAAACAGATCTTATTAAGATAAAATTCAGAATAGTATTTACATGCCTAGTATTTCAAAAAGTCTTTCAGCTGCACATCCTCTTTCTAAATCAATGCTATTTTCACTAAAGTAAGCTTTATCCTAACATAGTTACTGCTTAGATTTCATTGGTTGCACTTCATTTCTACCCTGCCGATATTGTCATGCTTGTACTTCTCTTAGAAAGGCCATTTCTAATTGAATTCCACCTACTTTCTCAGCTGCAACATACGTTTTATGACCTTTAAGAATGGTATTAACAGAGAAGTGAGTTCACAATTATCACTTCAGTGCCCCAGACACATAATACCATGCAAGCATGTCAATAGCATGTCAAAATGCACAGATGGCCAAACACATTCAGAAACAGTCATACTGCATGTTGGAAATAGAGGATAAACATTGAATTAACAAGCTACTGCACATGCAACCGCGAAGAACTCTATGAAATCAGTAAGGAGGACACTAAAATAACCCTTTCAGCGCACCAACACTTTTAACGCACAAAACCGAAAGAGGCCAGACGATGACCATTCTGCCAAAGAGATGGAAACAAAGAAAACACTTCCCCACAGTTTTACGTGTTTTTTAATTTTTTTTTTGTCAATAAAAAGATTTCCGTTCTCGCCGTCCATTTCCCTACAAGCTGTAACTCAGTGCGCACGATACGCAAACGCGTTTCCAAGCACAGCAGGCTGGCCCAGCGAGGATAGCCCATAAGGGGGGGGTTCTTTGAGGCAGAGGGAGGGATCCAGCGGGGCCGGCGGGCCGGCTCTGGGCACAGGCACCTGCCCGCCGCGGCCGCAGCGCGGAGCCGCCCGAGCAGCGCACCAGCTTCCGAGGGCTGCCCGCCTCCTGGGAGCTCGCGTTATTTATGGCCTTTCCTCAACCCGAGGAGGGATCTGTTAAAGATTAAATCAGCGGCAACCGCAGTTCAAAGCCCTGTCCCGGGAAGCAAAGGTGAAGATAACGTCCCTGCAGATCGAATCGAGTTTCTGATGTTGCAATCGCTTTTAATTACCCTCTAAACGGCACATCACACAGCAATCCTCCAGGCGCCGGACCGGGCACCGAGATAGAGAGACACCTACAAACGCTTTACAACCCGCCCGCTGATTAAAAAGTTATTAGAAACTTATTTGAAGTCTGGTATGTTTTCTAAGGCAACGCACCGACCCCGCACACCTCCTGTCATCGCCTGTGCCCTTCCCCGGCCCGCCCGCGCAGGCTTCCCGCACTTACAGGTAGGAGGTGAAGACGCTGAGGTTGGCGGGCACGGCCGTGAGCCCCAGGTCGGAGCAGTCGGCGCGGACNTCAGCGCAGTGATCTCCCCTGAGGGAAGGGTCGCGCGCGTGCAGGTTTTTGGAAGGCGGCGCGTGGGGTGGTGTGGTGCCGGGCTTGGGCTTGGGCTTGGGCTTGGGCTTGGNCTTTCCTCAACCCGAGGAGGGATCTGTTAAAGATTAAATCAGCGGCAACCGCAGTTCAAAGCCCTGTCCCGGGAAGCAAAGGTGAAGATAACGTCCCTGCAGATCGAATCGAGTTTCTGATGTTGCAATCGCTTTTAATTACCCTCTAAACGGCACATCACACAGCAATCCTCCAGGCGCCGGACCGGGCACCGAGATAGAGAGACACCTACAAACGCTTTACAACCCGCCCGCTGATTAAAAAGTTATTAGAAACTTATTTGAAGTCTGGTATGTTTTCTAAGGCAACGCACCGACCCCGCACACCTCCTGTCATCGCCTGTGCCCTTCCCCGGCCCGCCCGCGCAGGCTTCCCGCACTTACAGGTAGGAGGTGAAGACGCTGAGGTTGGCGGGCACGGCCGTGAGCCCCAGGTCGGAGCAGTCGGCGCGGACGAGAATGCCCTCCAGCTCGCAGCGGCACGGCGCGGGGCAGCCGCGCGGGCGCTGCCCACCGCCCCGCACCCCCCGCTGCAGCCCCGGCAGGCAGAAGAGGAGGAGAAGGAGGAGAGCGCCAGTCGTCGCCATGGGGTCCGGGGAGTACCTAGAGCTGCGTGGCAGCCGCTCTCATGCCCCGCGGCGCGCCGGGGGCGAAAGGCGGACGCCTGTCTGGATTCGGGGAGCTGCTGCGGCCGCCACCGCCACGCCGCTGTCTGTGGTAGCATCTCAGCTTACACGCTGCTTTAAAGCCCTGGAGCCGNTTTGGGCTTGGGCTTGGCTTGCCAAAATTGAGTTTGAAATCAGAGCGCTGGTTGGCGTGGGTAGGGGGGATCCAGCTGGGGAGGAAAGGATATGGTTCTGAGGCAGTGGCGTTAGCGGGGGTCTCCGGGGTGGTAGGACAAAGCCTAGGGTGCGCCTTTGGGCTGGAAAGAAGGTCAAACCCTGGCCTTAATCACGGTCAGGAATCCCTCTCGTCGGTCAGCTGCAGATGGAGCGATGGTCCTGTTCAGAGACAGGGATGCACTCTCTTCCCTCGCTCCCACTTGGGTGAAAGACAGGCTTGCCAACAGACAGCAGTTTTCCAAAGGAGGCTGGCTGCCAAGGGAAGCAGACTGTGCCATTGAGAGCTCTTGAGCTGTCCCTCACCCAGCTTCTCGCCAGAGGTTTCCACTGCTCAGATTACGTGGAAAGTGGCTTTTGCACGGCTTCTCTGTGACTGAGTATGCTAAAGCCATTGGTGAGGGAAAGGTGAGGATGTAAAGTTTTTTAAAACTTCTTTTCTTCTCCAAAGCAGTTTTCAGTGTGAACAAAAGTGACCACAAGCTCCAGACATGAGACTAGCTACCAGTTTAATAGTCCAGTCTCAGCCCAATTCCTGTTTAGACTGGCGACTAAATTGTTGGTCATGCTACTTGGTGTGCGTTGGAGAGCATTAGTTAAAGGTTTTCTGCTACACTGTCTGTGAATCTACAATTAAGTCTGAAATCAGAGCATAATGAAAAGGCTGGCAAAATACATACTTTTATATTCTACCCAGTTTATAATCCCTATTCCCACCTCTGGACTTTCATTTGATGTAATAGGAGTTGCAGAAGGATCTTGTGCTGGAGCTCAAGTGCTTCATTTAAAATAATAAAAAAGGAATCTGCTGCCTGGCTGGTTAGACAGGCCAGAATGTTTTGTAAATCTAGGCCTATGGGGCTGTGGAGAAGCTTCTCCCCAAGTATCACCTTCTCCTAAACTAATAAAAACAATGTTTGATAGCATAGATTGTCCAGAAGAAATGCCTGAGGAGAAAAATTCTGCAGGAAGCAGAGTTCTCACTTGTAACATGATATCTGTACAGAAGACCTGCTCCTCCAACACCACTGATTCTTTCTTACCTATGTTTAATACCACCACATTGCAGAATAATAGGGGTTTGGCAGGACCTCTGGTGATCATATTGTCCAAGCTCTTTGTGAAAGCAGGTTTCCTTACATCATATTTCCCAGAACTGTGTTCAGGTGGATTTTGAATATCTGCAGAGAAAGTGACTCTACAACGTTTCCAGGCAGCCTGTTCCAGTGCCCTGTCACCCTCATAATTGCAAAACAGCAATATTTTTGTCACTGATTTTCACGTTTTTTGAGTAGTTTCACACTATGCCGAATAGTTATGCTAATGGTTTGATAAGTCATTAATATTTTACTTCTAGAGTGAAATACCATCTACTAGACATCTGTACTGCATGATATTAGAGTCCTTAAAGTGTGCTGCAAAAAGACATCAGAGTAGTTGTAGTTAACAAGTAAGTAAATATTTTTCATAACTGTAGTAAAATAGTATTTATATAACCTGAGGCTATTGCACACACATTTTGTTTGTTCTAGAAAGAAAAGTGTATACTTTTTGTTCATTATTTGTTGAGGATTTATCAGCTTACGCAAGATATCTGGAGTTGGACAGACATAGATTAATTAGTAGTGAAGGTTTAACTGTAAAAATCCTTCTTTGAATGTTTATTTTGCATGACCACATTTTCTCAGTTACTGACTTTCTTTGAAATACTTAATGTGCTTCTATTCAATTTTACTTAACAGATTTTTTTGACAGAAGAGTAACTTGAAGAATAAAAGAAGGATTTGATGGGAATGGATATGGATAATTCCTACCTTTGTACATTTAAATCAGGCTGTACAGTTATTTCCTTTTCATGTTTCTCATAGGTCTCTGATTTTCCATTATGAGAAAAGGAAAAATATCAGTCTGTTCAGTAACATCTCAGGGAGGTACTGTTGCTGTTCCAAAAGGCCATTGGGATTGTAAGATTTCCTGCAGATTCTGACATCTCAGCATAATATCCTGGTCATTTGGAGTCATATCCGTGGTATAGCCATGAGAGTTTCTTAGACAGTATAAAAGATATCTTTATGGAATATTATGCACAAATAAACAAAACGATACATTGCCTTATATGTTGTTAGCACACCGAAAGCACACCAATTCATGTCAAAAATGAACAGCAGATATAACATGCATGTTTTAGATTGTTACGTGCAGCATGACGGGTTTTAGACTTTATGTGAAGCCTGATTTTAAAATATAGCACTGTAGAAAGAAAATTTGGTATCCAAAATACTAACTGCTATTTCTGTTTTGTAACTTTAACTATATTAATTCATTTTAAAAAAGCATGTGGCTAAAGCGTTTAACAATGGAATCTTACGCTTAATCCTGAAATGATCAGTTTTCCCAGCCAAAATGGAGTTTAAAGCAGAAATGTTAACAGATCCTGCACTAGCAAAGTTAGAAGCTAGTGCTTAAATATCAAGGCAAGTCCAATAGAGTGCCAAAGTGGAAAGCACAGCAGCAAAGGACAAAGTGGTTTACAGTTGAATGTAGCTTGTTTTTCCCTTTTCTGTCTAAGGATCAAGGGTAAGTTCCTAACCACAGTGTGTGGTTAGGCTGTTGGGAAAATGAAGCACTTGTGCAGGGTAGAATTTCTTTTTTTGCCCATTGAAGAAGAAATTCATCATTGCTGTGTTGAAGTTATCATATTGAAAGAGTTCATTAGGCAAGTGTGAAGCTCAGATAGCACTTAGGCTGTGCTGTGGAGCAGTACTGCAACTGAAGGCAGAAGGATCCTTTCCTCTTTGCAGGACACCTGATTTGTCCTTTTATTCTGGCTGACCATGGAGAATGGTGCATATCTTTTATAATTCATCATTATACAGGGGTTTCATAGATAGAGCAGAAGACTATTTATATCCTATCTTTATCTGATTGCATGTTTACGTATCGGTATACATTCACAATTATTTGCATCACTTATCTATCATGTTTCACTGAAGATCCTGAGCTAACACATATATTTACATCACTGTATTAAGATAGGCAATATCCTTCAGATCAAATCAGATAGCACCATTTCTGTTTTAAACAGTGCTAAAGGCTGAAATATAGGGTGGTTAGGGCAGAGCCACTCCTAGAACCAGAAATAAATACAGGAGTTTTAATTACCCTGACTCAATTTATCACATGGTTACAGCTTGTCGGTCACAATATTATTATGGATCATGTGGCATCAACTTGTTTTTGTTCAGGTTTTCATGCTGTTTAAGGCATACTATGTCATGCATCTTTAGATATCATCTTTTTATAGTTATTCTTTTGTTTGGCACACTGCCATCTAGCTGCACTCTTCCCTCAACAGTTCTGTAGTTAGTGTGATGGTAGGATCAAGATGAAATATTGGACTGGTAAGATTTATTTAGGTTCACCTGAAATATTCTTCAATGGTCAAGTTGCTGATGGGAAGAAGAGACAAAAATAGAAAAACAGTATTATTTTTACTGTTACAGTGCTTACAGTGGCAGTTCACTTATCGATATAATTATGAAGCAAATGCTGACAGGAACATTATTTTTAGTCAGAAAATATCTGATAGTAAAGCTTACAATGTTAGTGGAAAAGTCAGAATTACCCAGGCACATTTTAATAGCTAGGCATTTGGGAAAAGAAGGAAAATATATAAATACATAGGATGCAAATTTTACTGAATTTTTGTTTGGAGGGAATGAAAGCTGATCATTACAGTAATTCTGTGTTTAGGAAATAAAATCCATCTGTTAGAGTGAAGGTGTAGAAATACACTATATGAAGACAACCTTTTATTATTTTGAGTTGAGGTGAATGTGACGTGACTCGGGGAATTCCAGCCAGGATTCAAAAGCATTAGGCGTTTGTTTCACCAATATAGGAACTACCTGCTTTAAACAATTCTTTAAATGATACTTTGTAATATTTACTGATCTGTTAATATATCCTTGTATGTCTCACATAAAGCCACAAGAAGGAAGAGGAGAACATTTAAGCTATCTGTAAAGGTACATGAAGAAGCGTAAGGCATTAGATAATGAATAATACCTTTTATCAGAACAACTAATATTTTAAAACAGACAAGAGATCCCTTTTTGGCTCATCAGTCTTTTTTCTAAAGCTGTATCTAACAGCCCATTCAAAGTTTGTCTCACTTGCAGCCCTAGGGAATAGTATCCACAGCTATGACAGGGTTTCTTCAGAACTTTGCCACGTGAGACTGTGGCTGCAAGGCAGGTCAAATTGACTGTAGACTTCCTCTAGTCACACGTTTATACTGTGGTATTAAGGGTGTGTTCTGATAGTAAATCATTGCAACAGGTCTCTGAGCTGATGAGTCCTGTTTTTACCTTCACATAAAACCATGTAGCAGATTTGAACCCAAATGGCAAGTGGGCTCGCTTTCTCAGAAAAGGCCAAAAAAGGGTGGAAATTTTGGAAAGGTGTGTTGTCAATTGCTTTGACTGTTTCCTGAATTTAATTGTCTTGGGAATCTACTTTCTCACTCCACAAAAGTAATCAGTAGGTATTTGTTCCATATAATAGCAGATGTCAGAGCCAAACACTTAAAAATGCGTTACTGCGCATTATAGCCCAGTAGTAAGTCCAGAGAGTGCTACATTCTATGGTGCTTGTCTGTGGAACTTTGGGGAAGGTCTTCAAAATGCTGTTCACTTAATGCAACAGAAGTTCAGCACTCTCATGGAAAGTCAATACTTCCACATCTGTGAGGAAGTTAACTCCACATCACAGAGGGCTGCAGAGTTTGTTTGTTTTTTTCTTTTTTTTTTCCCCTTGTCACTTGTAAAATATAAAACCTTTGAATATTTGTCCTTGTGGAGATGTATGATGTATTTCTGTGCCCTCTACGTGCTGTGGTGATCTGCGTTCATCTCTGGGTAAAAGATGAGAGTTGATATATACCATGTGCATGCATAGAGTCATTTCTTAATTTAGCAGCTCATACACAAATTCTGTCCAATTCTTTCATCCTTCCTTCTCTCACTGTGTCTGTGTGGCAAACACCCTGGGGTTCCTGTGGTTTTTGAATTGTATTTGCATGATACCACATAATGAGCGATTACATTGTTTTGTAGTTGTTTGAAAAAGGTCACAATAATGGGTTTTGTTTTGTTTGTTTGTTTATTTTTCTTCTATATTTGTGGTGGCTGTAATAGTTTTAGTCACTTCAGGATCAGCTGCCATGAAAAAAAAAGAAATGCATCTAAGAAAGAAGCACCTAAATGTGACAAATTGTCGGAAGGCTTTAGAAGTGGTGTAATACCTTGTTTTCCTGTAAAGTCCTCTCTAGAATGGGGGAGAGGTCTGCATTTTTATTTCTGTTTCTGTGGTTTTGGCTCCTGAGGTGTAAGCAGAAAAAAAAGTTTTCTTTGCAGAGAAGGAAGTAACGCATTTTTCATTAGTGAGTAAGACTAAAAGATTTCAAAGATCCCTATCATCTTTACAGCAGCACTTTTCCTATTCTTGACTAGGACTTTGGAAAAATAAAGCAGGAAATACCTTGTAAGACTTCATTTTTCAAGAAGTTTTGGAAAACTATTTGCATATTGCCCAGTGCAAAGTTAATCAACAAAGCTTTTTAGTACATACTTAATCGAAACAGATGTTGAAATGCCCATGTTTCTGTGGCTCACATGCTTCAACCTCATGCTAATCAGTGGGCAGGATACGTACCCACCTCTGTTGACTCTTTAAAGTTGATGCAGTACCATATGCAGTAATGCAAAATGACATAAAGCAGGGCAAGGAGAAATATATATGCCTGTGGCCTTCAACACATACACAAAGCCTCCATCAGAGCCTGCCAGTGACACAGGTCACGTAGAATGCTTACTTGGGTAAGCAAGAAATGTTATTCCTTGTGCAAGGCTTGCAGTCATGCAGGGTCCCTTCTTGTAGGTGGAGGAAGGGAACTGGTCGAGAATTTGGACAGAGCAACCTGCAGGAAGGAAAAGTAAGATTGCATGCCTACAGCTGCCAGGTAGCTGAAGATAGAAGGAGCCTTAGGCAGGGGAGCATGGAGTGAAGGGAGGAAGAATGATTACAGTACAGATGCTTATGGGAAGCTGAGTGGGTGAGTTGGAGGAGCCCTTGTATTTGAAAAAAGAAAATGGGGACACTCAAGAGTTTTACAGCAGGGGAATGGCAAGGAGGTCATTACAGAGAAGAGGAGGGAAGGTGGCTCACAAAAATCTTGAAAGAGAAAGAGGCAAGAAGTCTTGACACTTGCAGTAAACTCAGGCAGCTGAAATACACAACTCTGAAGATTCTGTGCCCTTTATTCTATGAACACTGCCCTGGATAGTGTTAATACTCTGTGAATTGCTATGTATTTGCATTAAATGGTTTTGAAAGATATAAAGTTATATTTTTGGACTGAATGTCAGAATCAAGTCCTTATATAACATTAACATGTTTATAACATGCATTGAGTTGCTCTTATGTTCCTTGGCAAGGCTGGGTAGCTGACTTCAGGGCAGGTATGTTTATTTTGAGGTGTCTTTGCCTTTGAGGCAAGTAACTTATTCGAAAGAGTTTTATATTTATAAATCCCTCCTGATAGCATAGATCCATAACATCTTTACAAAAGTGAGGAGCAGGGTGTTGCATCGTTTAGATTTATCTGTCATCACTGAAGACAAAGAGGTATCTGATGAAGGCACTTGCTGAGCCCTGGCTTCAGGCTGAGAGAACACTTATCTCTGCCCATTGAGATCACACAAGGAAGCTTAGAGTCTCTTACAAGGTTAATACAGTTGCCCATGCTCCATGGTTTAAACATCCCTCCAATTTCTGTCATTATCATTGAAATTTCCAAACCCATGGTTGCTACAGGACTTTCTTCTTAAAAGAGTGTCTAAAAGAAGTTCAAATTTGTATTTTATAGACCTGGACCATGAGGCCAATATATTTGTTTCTGTTAATAACTCATGCCTCTGAGGGTTTGGCTACAGTAGGAGATGAGAAGAGAGTGTTCATACCACCCAAGTTTAATCTCCCAGGCATCTCTCTGAAGCTGATTAAGAGTAATAGACTCCTCCAGAAGGTGGTTTGAAGCTCCTTTATTAGTTCCTTTTTTTTTGTATTTGTGGATAGTAAACTCAAAGTTGCTATGCAAAAGTATCCTTGCATTGATTAGGATTAGAGTTGCTGTCACAGTAAGGCAGAGACCTGAGAAGTTATGTGCAGGAAAGAGAAAACTTTGGAAAACAGGGGCTAAAATGAGAAGCTCAGGCTTAGTATATCCTGTTTGTGTACATATTTTGGGCTGCATTTGCCTCAATATTTGAAACAGAAGGTTGAATGTAAATCAGTGCTAATCATTTTGGTCTAATGCTGCTTGGAATCTGTCAATGCAGCAGTGGTATGGAAAGCAGCATTTGGTCAAGTTTAAGTTTTCTCTGAAATACTTCTGTGAACTATGATAAAAACAGATGGGACTTAAAATATACAAAGAGAAAAATGACAAAAGTAGAATGTAATGCATTGGCATTAATAATTACATTTAAGTTTCACTATTTGGAATGGATTTCAGAAGCATCAAGTGAAAAGCAATGTGTTTGTACTTTTTCACTTTCATTTCCATTATAGGTTTTCCTTTTCAGGGAACAAACATTCATCTGTAGAAGAAATACACACTTAATGCAATTAGTATTAATAATTATTGTGATTAATGCAGAATTTTAGAAGATGTTATTATGGAAAAAATTCACAAGTGCCAGATTGGTTGATGATTTTATGGAATATTTCTTTGAGCATGGAAATTTAACACTTGGGGAGGGAAGAAGATTTCACAGGGAATGCTGTGTTGCTTGTGGGTGGCCATGCAGAATTCAGCTGTACTCTTATTTTGTTTCAGACTTCTCTTTCCTCAACAACTTGCAACTTGACCAATTTGTAACAAAGAGCAAACTCTGCCCCTTCTATACAGTGTCATAGTTTTGGGATAAATTGTCAGATTATGCATTTTTATGTATATGTATGTGTCTATATTTTAGCATTGTATTAAACATTTTTAAGGGCAGGAGTCAAATCAAGTACTATTCTTTTGTAATGCTCATTTGTGTCCAGATATCTTCAGAATGTGGTGTTTCTATTTATTCACATTTTCAAAATGTAACTGCTAATTTTGAGACACTAGTAATTTTTGCTGTCCTAACTTTGCCGACTGAATTACAAATTGAGAACAACTTAAAAACAGTTTGAAAAGTTAGGCTAAGTAAGCTAATTTGAAATCCTAAATTCATATTTACTGTGGTGATCAAAGAAGATTTTTTTATGGTATAT
Organism: Bucco capensis; assembly: GCA_013396975.1. Lineage (NCBI taxonomy): Eukaryota > Metazoa > Chordata > Aves > Piciformes > Bucconidae > Bucco > Bucco capensis. The sequence goes on from VWZO01003221.1 coordinate 1,228,891, forward strand.
TTTATTTGGAGCTTTAATGTTTAGAATTTCCTCCAGTTTTACAGTTGTCCACCAGTATATTAGCAAAGTTGTTCCCACTGCATTTTTCAAAAGAACCTTTTTCTATGCAGTAAGAACTCTTACTTTATATTTCTGGAGACTATGTATCTGAGCAACAGCATTTAATTCAGCATTAAGTTAATTTTATAATTAAATTATTTTGAGATGTAGAAGTTTGGAGTAATCTGATAACACTAAGTTATTTCATCTATTATATTGCAGTGGGTTGATAGATACAATGAAAATTTATAATCAGGTAATAGATGCTTCTCAAATACAGTTTATTATTTACTGTGGTCTGTCCAAAACATAGAGGGTTTTGTGGTAGTTCAATTGGATTCAGCATGCAAGGCTATTCTTCCTATTTCTATCTTCTTACTACCTCACCAGACTAAAACCTAACAACCTTAGAATTGTATTCAGGTGAATTGCAACTGTTCAGAGAAATTTCTGTAAAAACATAGCCATAACTCATGAAAATTGTACCTTTTATTAATGCTTTCACAGAAAAAAAATAACATTATTCCATCACAACCTGGAACACAGGAAGTTTCTCCTAAACGTGAAGGTCTTTACTATGAGGGTGACTGAGCAGAATTGGAACAGAACTCTGGAACATGTTGCAGAGCTTGTGGAGTCTCCTTCTCTGGAGATATTAAAAAGCTGTCTGGACAAAATGTGCTTTAGGGGACCCTGCTAGAGCAGAGAGGTTGGACTAGACGATCTCTGGTGGTTCCTTCCAACCTTAACCATTCTGTGATTCTTTGATTCTGTGAATATGGGTTATGACTGACTTATCTGGAAAACAAAACAAAAAAATCAACCCAAACAACTAGATTTCAGTAAGAGGTTAAATGGATAAACTACTCCTTGGAGAAGTCACAGATATATATTACAAATGTATGTCTTGTACATTACACAACTTCTCTTCATATGGAGAAAGTAAGTGCATATGTTTGCTTGCAAGGCTGGAGTCTAAAGCCATGAATGAACTGAAGAAATAGATGAAGACATTATGTTGACTTTTGAAAAAGTAGTGACGGCCAAAAAGGCATATGAGACGGAAGGCTGATGAAAAAATTCAAACTATATCTACAAGATGATCTGTGAAGAAACTGAATGGATTCCCATGCATTTGTCTATTCACACCAAATAATATTTTTACTGCTTATTACTGGAAGCTGTGGATTTTATTTATAATTTTGCCAAAAGCATGTGCACCCAAGAGATAGATAGTTCTGCTAGGATTAAGAAGTAACTTGGTTAGCATCTCTTAGCAGCAGTGGAGATTATCTGCAGGGAAGCTGTTACATTTGGGGCTGGGGCTTCCTTTCCTCATCGCTCATGAAGTGTCAGTCAGACATGCTGAAGCTAAACGCGAGGGCTCCCTCTGCTGGCCACTGGCCCCGCTGGGCCCTGCTCCACCGCTGCTCTAGACAATAGGATTCAGACACCACTTGCAGCTTATTTGAAACAATTACACTTTGAGGCAAAAATGTAATCAAGTGGCTATTGAAATAGATTTATCTTGGCCTTTAAAATACAATAGCAATATATAGCTTGCATTTGAAATGGCCAGATATTCGGAAATAATAATAGTTTAATGGTGAAAGAGCATTTATAGACCAGAAAAGAAAATACTAGGGAAAACCAAATTTTTACTTTCTGTGATGTCAGATACTGAAAGAGATGGGGGTAGTGGAGAAGTGAGGATGCAGTCTAACCAATCTTGCCATCTTTTACTGTTTTTTAGCCACTCTCAGACTCTGGAACATAGTTTAATTCAAGATCAATGATTTCAGATCTCAACTGGATGAGGCCTTGAGCAACCTGACCTGAAGTCGATCCTTAAGATGGAGGTTGAACTAGGTAACATCTGTAACTTTCAACATACATTGTTCTATGTTTCTGTCATAAAAGTGAGAGAAAGATTAAACTTGTGAAAAACAGTTTGTATAGTATATCCGCATGTTCATCTTGAAGGGCCTTTTATATTCCAAGATAGAAAATGGCATTCTACCTGTGTACAGAGAGGGGCCTGGATCAACATTCTGCAGTTTTACCCTTTGCATATCAGCAGTCTTTGCAAGAGATTTGTAATACAGGTGCAAGAGTGCAAGGCTGCAGAGAAGGGATCTCCTCAGGCATTAAGTAAAATTGATTCCTGTTCCGTGTACCAACTAACAACTATGCATTAAGCTGCGGAAAACCACATACAGCTCATTTCAACATGATTCCTGGACACTACTCTTTGACTGAGGGCTCAAGTGATAGTCCCTGGTATGCCTGTACAGTAAGGGAAGGCTGCGTAGGTTAGATGAAAGTAAGGGAATGTTTTCAACATCTTCTCTATGTTGTGACCAACAGTTACCGGAGCTGCATGGGAGAGTGGATGAATGTGAACTCTCCATTCTTCCCCAAGGTACTGAAAAGCTGTACACAGACTGTGAAAGAGAAGTTTACAGTGCCAGAGGAAAGCCTGGAAATGTACAATATTCACAAGGAAAAGAGGGGTTCCATAGAGGATGGTTCAGAGTAGAAGCCATGATCTAGGTAGTATTTATTTTTTCCCGCCACTTTCTTGATTTTTTTCCCCAGTACAGCTTATCTCCTTCTATCAACAATGAAAGCAGCCTAGCAAGTCTGGTCTTTGAAGGATAAACTTAGCCTTTGTGTACACTTCCTTCCTTTCTCTCCCCTCACTCTAGTGTCCAGTGCCAGTTCTTTAGGCCATGGATGAATATGGAGTTTGTTTTTTATCCGACGAGTTTGAATTATACATGAAAAAGTAGTGAGATCAACTTGCTGCAACAGATTCTCATCATCCTGCCATGAACATGTCAGATGAAAGCTTTGTTTGGGCCTATGTTGTGATTTCAGTTAAGGGGAGCTGTCAAAAAAAGACTGCACGTTTTTCTACTACTCATCTGGAAAACTGCCTTTACAAACATGATTCCAGAATTATTATAAGGCATACAGTAAGATGGACATTTTTTTTTTTTTAAATTGCTGAAGCCCATTATGCAAAAGGCAATTTTGATATAGCAGTCTGAAATTTTTAAGGAACAGGGTGACAAAATCAGTCACATTTTAGCAGCAGTGAACCTAGCTGCAACATAAATTGATACAAGAAGGAAGGTTAAAAAACCACCTTGGAAGTTCTATGTTTATAGTCCTGATGAGGATACTGTATCACAAATTAGTCCTCCCTGGTCAAAATATCCTTGATTTACTAGACAGTTTTTCAGGAAATAGAGAAAAAGCATAATCAGAAGCTACAGAGATAATCTGAAGAAGCCTCATGTAATTATTTTTATGAGTTGCCCCTTTATTTTACTAGGAGGGATTGACAGTGAGATGATAGAGAGCAGCCCTGCAGAAAAGAACTTGGGGGTGCTGGTGGATGAGAAGGATAAAATTAATTATAGTCAAAGTGTTGTTTGTTTCCAGATTTAAATTTTGAAATGCAAGAAGAGCAGTTACCATTTGGGTCCATTAAGTAATGTAATTCAGGACTCATTCGTCCTCATTCTCTCTTGGATGAGAAATGAGAACTTAGTGCAGTTGAAGGCACTAGACATGGATGGAGCCATAATGTGGAGCTTGGGTAGGATATGTTACTTGAAAAGCAGCATCTGGACATATACACACACTAACACAAATAATTGTCAGTTAGTTAGGAAGGGTTTCCTTCTAGAGAATTACAATGTATTACATGTAAAGTAGCTACATTGTTTCACATGGTTTAAAATGATTTTCCTTCATGGGAAAAGTTTCAAGATTTTGACGATTCTGAGATTCTTTTTGTCCTTTGTAAGGGCAGTATGTTGAAATTTTAGAATGATTGTGAATTTAAGTATTGCTTTGACACAAATTGTTCTTTTTTATTGTTTCTAAGTATATAATTCAATTTTTAAGGTGTATTATTTCAACTATTACTGCCTTACATTTTGAGATTAAAGCTTTGAAAGGAAAACTGATCAAACAGAAAATTAGAAAATTGTCTTAAGAACTCTTCTCAATACTTTTGAGATATTTCCTGTTTTTTATAAGAAATTCAATGCAGCTGGCTCATCTCCCCCAAACAATTTCAGTTTAAATCATTTTGTATCTTGTGGCAAAAGGTTTCTTAAAATTTTCCATTCAGCAGCATTCCTAATCCTGGAGGAGTAAGGACTTATTATTTCTTTCCATGTGATGGCAGATAAGCAGTCTGCTATTTTACTTTCAAAGTGCTATCTGATGGTTAGAAACATAAACATAATACAGTATCTTAAGATCTACAATGTCTTAGTTATTGAACAGAAGAATGATACAAAAAATATCACTATGTTTTTTTACCAGCATTGAGACTATGCAGTCATATTATAATGATTACACTGGTGGATTGAATGTGAAGAGTTGTCCCTAAAGAATTGCCAAGAGCAAGCTTAAAGCTTATGTGTAGGAATTAGAGAACAAGGTAACAAGGGAAACCTTTGTGGTTGGAGTCTACTACTGGCCTCCTAATCAAGAGGAGTATGTTGATGAAGCATTCCTACTCCAGCTACAGGAGGCATCAGGCTCACAGGCTCTTGTCCTGCTGGGGGACTTTAACCACCCCGACATTTGCTGGAAGAACAATACAGCAAGCAGTAGGCAATCCAGAAGGCTCCTGGAGAGTCTGGACGAAAACTTCCTAACACAAGAAATAGACACCACTACCCAGGGGAGTGCAATACTTGATCTACTGGTCACCAACGCAGGTGAGCTCATCAGGGATCTCAAGATTGGAGGCTCCCTGGGCTGCAGTGATCATGCACTAGTGGAATTCACAGTCCTGAGGGACACTAATCACCCAAGAAGAAAAGTCAGGACCCTGAACTTCAGAAAAGCAAAATTCCAGCTCTTTAAAGAGTTGCTCATCAGGATACCCTGGGAAATGGCCCTCAAGGAGAAGAAAGCAGAACTGAGCTGGCAGATCTTTAAGGACACTTTCCATAGAGCACAAGAGTTCTCGATCCCCAGGTGTAAGAAATCTGGTAAGAAAGGGAAGAGACCAGTATGGCTGAATGAAGACCTGCTGGTCAAATTGAAAACCAAGATGGAACTACACAGGCAGTGGAAGCAAGGACAGGGATATTGGGAAGAGTATAAAGATGCTGCCCGATGGTGCAGAGATGAGGTCAGCAAGGCTAAGGCACGGCTAGAGCTCAACTTAACAAAGGATGCAAAGAATAACAAAAAGGGATTCTACTGGTACATCAATGAAAAAACGGAAGGTCATACTAGGAAAAAGTTCCTTACCACGAGGGTGGTGAAACACTGGAACAGGTTGCCCAGGGAGGTGGTTGAGGCCTCATCCCTGGAGGCATTCAAGGCAAGGCTTGACAGGGCTCTGGGCAAGCTGATCTACTTGGGGATGTCCCTGCCCACTGCAGGGGGGTTGGACTAGATGACCTCCAGAGGTCCCTTCCAACCCAAACCATTCTATGATTTTATGATTTACACTGATGACATCACATGAGGATTTTATCATATGCATCAATGTTAATTTCCAAAGAGGTTGATTTTTGGGCTTCTTTTTAAACATCAGAGGTCATTAGTGTCAGTCTTCTAATGGATGATATAAAGGAATTCACTAGGTGAAAAAAAGGCTTATAATGAGATGAAGCATGTTCAGTTTGAGGTTTGCAGAGAATGCTTCCAGCATTTCATATTTTACAAACATTGTTAAAAACCCATCTGGTGTTTGTGAAGTATTTTACTATCTCCTGCTGGGCCAGGCAGACATTGGTTTTCATGTCTGTATGTTTCCAAAACATTAGGAAGAAAATTGAATGAACGTGGACCAAGTGCAGCAATATGATAGAATACCATATTTCCATTTATCTGCATTTGGGACTGAAGACAAATGTCCCTGATTCCAGAAAAGATCCATCAGTTCCCATGGAGCTTCTTGTGAAAAATGCTAAGGAGTAAATTTCTCTAAGTAGTTTAACATTCAACATCTTGTGCATGATAGATTTTTATGAGCAATAACTATATAATTTCTGTTTCAATTATATACTTCATTTTCAAGGGAATTCATTTAGAAAATATAAAAGCCAGATAAAAATGTGTTCCGTTTTGATAGATGCATTTTTCCTTTATGCAGTTGACTTCACTTACTAATTGAGTGTGGGGAAAATAAATACACCAGAGCAAACATGCAAAGTCCTCCTAATTTTGTGTTTCTAGAGTCAGCATCATGCATATCTATGACCCATTTTCTCTGAAGTCAGTGGAAACATACCCGTTTGTGGTCTTATACTGCATCTCCAACTGCTATAGCTTTTAATTATTTTAATTTGGTTACTGAAGCAGTAAGAGAGGAGAAAAAAGAATCAATTCAGAAGAGGGAAGGGTCAGTTGGTCTGCATTTGTTGTTATTTGTAGAAAGGAGATAATTATATAAAATGACATGGCAGTGATAGCATAGCTGCTACATACAACTGCATTTGTATGCAATATAAGTATTTCCAAACACATTTATTGCACTGAAGATCCTAGAAAGCATTTTTCTACGCTCACTGATAATTCATAGAAAATGTAGATACATTGCCAAAGCAAAGAAAAAAATCTTAGAGAAACAGAAGTGTAAAAATAGACTGATTGCTTTTTAAGATCATACCATTGAAATACCAGATGGAATTTTCCATAGGCACTCTTGTGCCTTTTAGCTGATAAATGGCTGGCATTATATCAGAAAAGCTTTTCTGTGCATGCTTTTGCTTGTGTATTTGCTATTTTCTTCAAGGACAGACTTCTGATGGGAATGTAATTCTTTCTGCATTTATTGGTCCTTTTTTCTTCCACATATGATATTCACACATAGGATTCATCCACCAGGGAAGGTAGGGAGTAGGATATGTGCAGACACACATTTCATATGAATTTCATGTGTGAACAATCCAAGGGATTGATTGTGCGTGTAGGTTGTCAGTAGGCACATCTCCATTTTCATACAGTCTTGGCTCTTGTGAAAGACATTGTCCCTCTCTTCCCAAGCCCATTCTCTCTCTTTGCTGATACCATGCCCATACTGAGACCTTAAGAACAGAGTTGAAAATGCAAGGCCCACAGATCATCTGATGCATATATAAAACCCGTGGATATTACATTGCTCTCTGCTTCTCACTTTTTCTGATCAGTGTATAAAACCACTTCCTTTCTTATTTAAAATGGTATTTTCAAATATTGATCTTACTAAACATTGTTACAGCAATCTTAAACATCATAATAATCAGCATTCTTGATAAATGGCATTTATTTCTATTTGAGGCACTTTATTGAGTCTGTATACACAATGTTTGATAACAGCTTTATGCTTAACAGCAAATGTGATCTGTTAATTCTCTGGGAAACAAGGTGGAGGGGTGGAGAAGCTCAGGTCGAGCTAATTGCTGTCTCTTCCATGAGGCAGATGTGCAATACAGGTTTTTGTTCCTTGAAGATCTGAAGGTCTGATAAATTGGAACTGAAGGAGACTTAGAGAAAGGTAAGAAGCTGAGTGGGAGTAGGAATTGCTAAAGTCTGTTTAGCAAGGAGGATACAATTGTCTCTTCCAGCACTCTCACCCTTTTTTAGAGGTATGGTGGCCAGTAGTGAGCTGGTGACCAGCTGTGGAGATGTGGGGGGAGGAGAGGAGTGATGGGAGAAAGGAGGCCAACTGAAGCTCTCCAGCAGGTGGGAATGGTTATGGAAAAAATGACGACCTGTACTGTTCAAATTATTGATGGTAGTTCCCAGAGACATTGAGTTAATATAGCTGCAGCCAAAATAAATCACATCCCTTGTATCTTGTCTTCCTTTTTGCATGTCTGGAACAACACAAAATGAAAGTCTATTGCCTCCCCTCCCTGCCATGCCTCCCCCAGTATGCTGAATATTCTTCTACTCTGTTCTACACAGCTATATAATGGAAGGATTTAACTTCTGTTTTCTGTTAAAAGTACAAAAATAGGAACATTGAGTAGATCCTGATTCTACTTTCTAAAAGGAGGTATACATTTAAAGTAAGAAAAAGAATGGAAAGCAACCGAGCATGAACAGTACCTACTTAACATATTGGTATATTGTTTTTGCCTTTAGCATCTGCTCCTAGATCTGTGCTAAGCTGCATTTCTCTAGGCTGGGCAGAAATTACTGTGTTTGCACTGGATGATCCATGAGGGGAGCTAACACTCAGCAATCAGGTGATGATCTTTTGAAGTGATTGTTCCTTTTAATAGCACAGACGTGTAGAAAAGAAGTTATTCTGAACAAGAATAATTGCAGAATGGAACTCATCGAAGGGTTGAATTACTAGAATCCAAATCCCAGCCTTCTCAGTAGTTCCTGTTGATCTAGAGCTGTTTTATTCTGTCTTTCTGGTAAATGAGTATATATATTTTATAGGCAGTCACTTTCCAGGCATTTTCCACAACAAAAAGCACATGGCAACCCTGATCCTACATCATGTTTCTCCATTTGCTTTTCCATCTCAAGCCCTAATTTTCATTATATTCATCACTGATGTTGAATGACATTCTTCAGCATGACTTGGGTTCCAAGCCCTGTCAGGATGGAAGAACACTGGAACTAGCGGGGACTGAGTGACTGGATTCAACACAATGTCTATTATTTAATAGCTTCGGCTTGCTATTTCCTTGAGAATTGGCTTGTCTCCTTCCAAGCCTATCATAAGAGCCATGCATGCCAGAATACTGCTTCATCAAACCCTGAAGCTGTTGCCTTGAATATTATTCTTTGCACAATTATTTGTCCAGCCCATCTAGGAACTGGCCCATTACTGAAGTACCAAAATTCTCTGTTAGGAGAGTTGCCTGCAAGGTTAGTCCATATCCTAAGGAATGTTCTACATATTGAGAAATGTTATTCTATAATTACCAGCCTAACAGTAGGCAAGTGGAAAACTCTTTTCACACATAAAGACTAGACTTTTTATTAAGATAAAACATTTTGCAGACTACAGAAATTTTGAAGTCTTGGTGATGATCTTGGATAAAGTTAAAATGAGGGTATTTGCTTCTATTGACTGAATTCCAACATTAATTTAGATCTAATCATACTTAGCTCTAATCATCTTGATCTCTATTTCCCAACGAGTGGTGAAATTTTCCTTAAAATCCCTTTTGTTACCTTGGATTTTACTTGGTTTGCAAATGTAAGGTTCTATCCCTACATTTTTTTCTCATATTTCTGATGTGAAAATCTTTAGGGAGCAAATCACTCAACTGTGGGCATTTCAAGTTCTGTGAAGTATGATTGTATTACTAAAGCTTTAAATATTGGATGATTTGAATTTTTTGAAGTGCATTTTTTTCTAAAATCAGCTGATGCTTAGTATGTAGGAAGACTGGCTAGTAGATTCAATGACTGGGGATAAGTGGGTAGGCCAGATGTAGAACCTTGTCACCCTGCCCCAACCTCCTAATTGGCTTAGGAAAGAATAAAAAAAATACAGTGTGTGTGTACTGATGAAGTGTCTATTGCTGCCTGCACACAGTAAAACCTGCCCCAGCATTAATAACCACAGTAAAGACCAACATTCATTTCATCAATTGTTTTTAAGCAACTGTGTCAATGGTATTTTTGACAATGTGAATGGTGAGCATCTAAATTGCCTTCTCAAAAGCGGTTAACACGTTGTACCACTAATTATATGATTACAGGGGAGCTATTTATCAATTTACTTTAACAGGAACTGTTTATTTTGGACTTAGCCTTTGAGTTTTACTGTAGTTTGAAATAGAACTTCTCACAGGAGGAAGCCGTTAGTAGTGGCTAGTTTATAGAGTTTGAGCCCAAAAAAAATACCTCAGAATCATCTAAAGCCAGACAAGGGGTTTTATGTAAGTCTCCTAATTCTACACATGAAACATGAGCTAAGTTTCAGTTAAAAAGTGAACAGATTTTTTATTTCTAAATATTCATCCTTCTCAAAGTTCGCGTTTCATCTTATGCAAACATAGACAACTGGTGACACATAGAAGATCATGTAACCTTTGCTGTATCTACCTTAGTTCACTTCCCTCCTCACATAGCAACTATAATCTTTGGTTTTTAGCAGCTAAAAGAAATAAAGATAGTGAACTTCACTCATGCTCTCTGTCTCTCAGTAGAGCTCAGGCTCTACTGGTTTTGAGTGGAAAGATTTTGCTAGGGACAGAGCAATAAAGCAAGCTGCCTTTTTTTGGCATCATGTGTAGTGAGGCATGTGTGGCATGAGGAATATCAGAAGAAAGCTGAAATACAAATGTTGCACCAAAAGTGAGCATGCACAGTGCTCAAGTGGAGGAAGAATATGGAGCAATGACAATATTAGAGGGAACAGTGTATACTAAACCCATAGCCAGAGTGGCATTAACACAGGCTGGCCTTTTTGCAAATTAATGTAGGATTATATGGAATGATCTATTCTCAGAACTGGGAACTTATGCTCTGTGCTCCCTTTGGAGAAGTTTGCATACGCAGAATAAATGCAGGGCAGCATGCCCTGAGCTTTGCCTTTAAAACCAAGTTGCATTGGTTTAACTTAAGTTTTTAAACAGATTTCAGTTAAACACATTGTGAGGACATGGTTCCCTTAGTTTAAGTATTAGGTTGGTTCCTGACTAACTGACCTGAAATAGCAAGGTTTGCAGGGCTTAAAGAACCCTACAAGAATCCTCATAGGGTACTGCTGGATGTAGGCAAGTGGACTCTGAAGTGAACATTGCTACTTAGTCACTTGAAGATCACATTAAGGACTTGGCTGTAACACATCGAGGCTTCAATTTCAGTCTGTGTACTTCAGTTTCATTCTCGTAGGGTGATGGTGCAGTTCCACGTTGAGATATGTGATGTGGTGTGATATGGGAGGGGCACCTACTGAGATTCAGGACTCCCTCATAACTGAGGGCAGGAAATGCTTATTTCTTAGTTTCCAAAAGGTGCCTTTAAATTACACCCTGCCAATACTATTGAAGTTATGACAGCATCCAGAAAAATACTCAAAAATTCATTCAGAAGGGTCAGGAAAAACCTGTTTCTGTACCTCCTATTTAGGACACATATCTCAGAGTGATGATTCTTGATTTTTTGCCCCTGTTCTAGCCTCAGAATCAAACACCAGAACCAGAATACCCCAGCTAGTTGGCAAGTGATCTGTATTGCTGCCATTCAGAAACATACTCTCCGCTGTAAATTGCTCTATTGCAACTGATCTTTTCTGAATGATAACCTCCATATTAGCCAACAGCTCCAGAGGTAGAATTTGAAGTCATCTCAAAACACATCCTTAAGTTGTTGGATTTGCATATCTCACTTCCTGGGTAAATGCTGTAAGATCTTCTGCAAAAAGGAGTGCTCCTATCTCTGGGTATTAAAAAAAAGACCTTGATGGCTTAAAACTGCACTGCTGCCTTTAGAAAGTTCACTTCCAATAATGAGCGTTAAAATGCCACTCTGAATGTTTGTTGCTTTCAGTTACTCAGAAATTTTAAGCTAGTGGAATACATTTTTTCTAGATCTTGACCATATCTAGGCTGGCAATAGCAGAGAAACTACTGAATCAAACAGATATGTATATGCACTTGGTGAATTTTAACAACTTCAAGATTAGCAATAACTAATGAGTCTTATTTGGATCCCAGTTTTTGTCTCAGTTTAGTTCCAACTTCAGTCCTGTTTTAAATGCCTGCATCCTTCCTGGAGACAATACAAAGGCTTTAGGGAATGCTAGTGCCAGTGTTTAAGTGTGCCTTTGCATGGAGGCCTTGAGGAAAACATGACACTCTTTAGTCTTCTTCGGACTCCATACTACAGCATGTGCTGTCTCTTTTTCATTTTTGAGTGAACAAAACTTACAGGTTCATGATGGTCTGTACAGATCTCAAATTTAACTTTTTTCTTCTTTCCCTGATCCTAGGGCTCAGGTACTCCAGGGTGTGGGGTTTTTTGGTTTCTTCAATATGATTTTGTTAAGGTCTCATTATTCCCCTTGTGAAGAAAGGTATGACTTAGTAGATTGTAACATGTATTCCTATGCATGTTAGATTTTGCAGGGCTACTTTATCTAATCTTAAACAGCACAAAATCCTCACTTCTTAGCACATACTAATCTGAGATGCATAGCAGGAATGAAATGGGAAGAAAGGGCAGTTGTTACAAAAATACACAGGGGCTTTCTTATGAAGAATGCTGACCTAGAAGCTGTGTACACATATGTCTTTTGTTAGAGGAAATGTTATAAAAGGTAGATACAACAGTACTGTATTTTCTCAGTGGAAATGTCAAGTAACAATTATATGACTACTATTCAAAATTATATATATAATAAATGGAAAAAGTGTTACATTCAGTAACTTGGAAATACTATTATTGCTTTTAAAGCTTCTTATAAATCCCTCCCTCTTTTCAAAACAGAGAACCTACAGTTAGTCTGTCAAGAGCATTAAAGCATTAAACAGCTATTCTTGAACTTTTTGGTTGCTCTCAGATGCTAAACACTAGAAAACTAAAAAGTATCTAATTTGGAGTTTAAGGGTTCACAGCTCAGATTCATTTTATTAAATTATTGCCCACAGAAAATGAAGAAGTAGACATTGCCTGTTGATAAATATTCATGAATAATTTCAGCCTGTAAAAGATGAGTGGTGAGGGAACAAATATTTGAGTCACAGAAAACACTGCAGATAGATATGTGGCTTGCTTAGTCATTCTGAGAGAGGAGCATTTCTGATATTTACACTGTTTACCATCCATTCATTTCTAACCCATGATTAAAATTCACTTAAATGTGGAGGTCAGTCTGTCAAGACTGACATAAAACCCTGTGCCAGAGAAGTCAGCTCTGATGCAGCTTTTCAGCAGCTCACGGGAACGATCTGGGCAGATAAAATCCTGTGAGTGGCAATACTTTTGCTGGAAAGACTACCCAGCTTGCAATACTGATGGCAGGGAAGCTGCTGTTGATAGTTGCACTGCTCTTCACAGTCTGGCCAGTGGTGTTGACAGCAGCTGAGGGAATTGGATTTCCAGGCCAACAGCAGCATCATGCATAGTGCCTCTTTTCTTCATTTTGAGGGAAGAAAAGGAAGAGTTAAGTTTAGCCAAGCATGCAGAACTTTTCTTTTTGTGTAGTGCATGAAGCACGAACTTAGTGGGAGGTCCATGAAGCAGAGCCTGACTCTGCCCCATTAGCATTCTGGTCATATTTTAGGACAACATAATCAGACTTACAGCACTTAGAAATGCTTTGCTCTCATCTAAATCTGCCCCACAGCTGAGTTCTGTATAGAAAGAAAGAGCTGTCCCATGCCAAGGCTGAGGTATTTCAATTTCTCATCTGTGTGTTTTCTATTTAATTATTCTTCCTCCCCCTCCTCACTCTGACAATTTTTAGAAATCAATGAGAAAAATTAAAGGCAATTAATTCAGTTCAAGATTTTCTTCTATCAAGACCTCTTCTAGGCTATATTCATTTGTAATATTTTCTATTTTTATAAAAAATATTGTTAATAATTACTAGTAGCTGAAAAATGTAGGTTTAGTGTATGCTCATGAACAAAGTTATAGGAAGTTTCACTGACCTCCCCTTGCTTCCTCTGCAGGGAGGGAAGAAAAGCTGTGCCAGTTGCTTCAATCACCACAGGTTGAAATAGGCTGTAGTGTCTTTGCAGCAGCCCAGCCACCTGCCCAGGTGAGTTCTGTATCTGGCATAGCCAGGGTCCCTAAGCAGACAAAGGCATGCTTTAAAACAACTCTTGTGGAAGCCACTTGTCCTCAATACAAATGACCCCTAATGCAGGTTCTTTTTAAGTAATGAATTATTTCTCATTTCTGTAGTGATGAAAGTTTTGTATCTTTCACTTTTCAGTTTCTGAATATTGTGGAAAATATAACACACTGACTGAATTGATTAAGAAACTGAAATGGTTTTCTGCTCTTGTGATTAGAACACATGAAATAATGTGCATCATGATAAGTTATTTTAATTCTTTCTGCAGCCAACTTGAACTAACTTTTCAATTTCCTTAGACTGCTGGCATTTTTTCAGGCAAAACCATTAATGCAATTGGGTTTGCACTAGGCAGACAATAAAATATTCAGAACTGTTGTGGGCTTATGCTCTCTAGAACCACAATTATGTTTCTAAAAGAGAAATTGATTTTGAAACAAACCACAAGTTTTAATGATTTTCAATGCCCCCATCAGGTTCCTGTTCTGTGCCGGGAGAATTGTTACTAATTTGAACCTCTTGGTTTAAAGCAGAAGTGCCTTAAATATGGATCAGAAATAAATCTGGCCACAAAGGCTGGCTCTGTACTTTCCCAAAGTTTGGGAGTATTTAAATCTCAGAACTTGATTTTTGTCAGGTTTGTTCTTTGGTATCCTCAGAGGAAAGGCAGCCTATAAATGTGAAGAGCAAAATTTTCTTCCTTGATTACAGCAGTGTTACCAAATTAAAGCTGATGTGGTTGCATGCTGTAATGGGGTGGAAAATTTGGTCCAGAGTGTTTGTTGTAACTAGCAATAAGGAGAAGAAATCTATTGAAGAGAAGAAACACAAAACTGTAAGTGGTCAGGCAGCAGCCTCTTGCTGACATTACTTGCCAAACTGATGATTTACTCCAGCATTAACGTTTTATACAACCAAGTCAAACTCAGTGTATAAAACATTTTATTGCAACAATCCTGCCTTTCTTGTGCTTTGTTTTTTCCAAGTGATTGAAGGATACATGCAAACTGCTAAAAGAACTGATATTGTTTACCTATCTGTATTCAGTGTCTCTCCAGGCTTATTTACTACATAAAGAGCAGAGAAAACCAGCAAAATATTGTACAAAGATAAAGAAGTATTAATTGTGCAATATCTAGGAGCTTTATTGAAAACTTATGGGTCCACGCTACACATTTCTCACAGCTAACAACAGCAGTGAAAAATAAAAGAGTTTAAATCTTTAGTTATGGGTTGGCAATGGACAGATATGTGGTGCTTATTCTCTGGCTGGTATGGCATAGCATCAGCATTGGGTCCCTACTAAAACAAAAAAGCGGAAAGTCAAACAACAGTCATGTCAAATTACACCTCTTTTTGTTTAATTTTTCAAAGTGATTCATTTAGCTGCTTGGCAAAGAGTCAAACTGATAGCTAACAATAGTTCATTTATTTAATGTCGCTTTCAGTACCTTGCAGCCACTCAACTGTATCAGAACTTATCTTCTGTAATTCTCTTTGAGCTGTGAAGATAGGCCAGGAAACTAGAGTAGGTCAGGTGTACATGAAGGAGCAGCTCACATGGTGGGGTAGTTTGTGCTTCATGAACCATAGAATTGGGAAGGGGTTTTCAAGAGCAGTTAAAGCTTTCTTTTAATCTGGAAAGGGAATAAAACTGATATCACTATGTTCCATGTTTGCTGAGTCTCAAAAATTCAAAAAGTAAAAGAGCTTGGTTTATAGAGGAAAAAATGTGTTGTGTAAACTGCCAATTCTGCAAATACTCTGTGAGAGCAAATAATGAAAATGAGAACTTTCCTGACAACATTTGTCACCAGTTATAAAATCTGGGGATGGTAAGTTAGTTTCTTGGTGATTTCCATGTAATTCTATTTTCTTCAGTGGGGTTGGGAAAAAAAAAAGTCTGATTAGGACGAGCAAACCACTGCAGTTTTGCACAAACATGAGTAAATCCAGTCATAAATAAATACATTTTAGTAATGGTTCTATGGGGCTTAGAGAAATGAAGTTAAGCCAAGGTTATTATGTCAATAAAGTCAGCAGACACAGATCTAATAATCAGAGAGGAAGCAGATCAGTTGAGTAAGAAGATAATATTTACATTAAGTATGAGTGTTGATAGCAAAAGTTTTTCTGTTCTGTTGAGTAGAATATTGTGTGACTGGTGCATGGTGTTTGATCAAGGAGCTCTGACATAGAGTGTTCACCCAATGAGAACAAGTGTAGTGTATGACTGTTCTCTGGCATTTTCAAATGGTGTATCATGCAGTATAATTGTATACAAAAACACTGCAATGAGTGGGAAAATACGAGCAGCCTACACATGGAAGACACCTGTTTAAATCATATGTATAATTTTTGTTTGTTTGTTTGTTATAAATGGCTGGGTAAGTCTGTTCTTCAGTTTTAGTTTTTACATTTTTCATCTAAACTATACATGCTCAGACAAGGTGATATGTGATAAAAGAAAACATTGTTATACATAAGACCCATGCATTGTATATTAAAATCTTTCTATTATTCAGCTCTGGTAAGGATTATATATGCTTGTAAGGGACAATTTTTCTCAAAAGCCCTTTCTGTTCCTGTAAGTATGCTCTGTCTATGCCAAAAGCTCTTGTGCCAGTGATTCAGTTCTAGTTTTGTACAGGTCTTCTACCAAGGAAGGTTTTTTAGAATAATTTCCAAATGCTGATTTTCTTAAAAAAACATAGTTAGTTGTGATTCAACTTACATTTATGAAAACATAATAATTCTGAGAGAATAAAAGCATTTTTTCATAAAATATGTACAGCTGTTGCTAAGTAGAAGGATTCTATCTATTTACTTTTCCTGTGTGAATTGCATCTAACATATAATTTTGATTATTCTTTGTGTTACTTCATCTTTTATGTGTTGAGGAAGGTTTGTGTTCTCTGACATCCTAGTGAGCCAAGACAATGATTTTTTGTAAGTATGGGCCTCCAGTCAGTCAAATCAACAGTGGATTCTGATCAGAAGAAATCTTTTAGCCTAACAGGGTAAAGAAACATTATATTATTTAGAAAAATTATAGAAACAATGTAGAAAAATATAGAAAAAATACAATGTCCAAAAGAAATATTCTGCTTATGGTATGTATTTTCTGGTGTTGATTCTAAAAAACCACCAGGAATTTGAAATATAATGGAGGAAAATCAATTCTAAATGTGTATAACTCACCACACAATCATAAACATATTATGAGTACTCTGGTGAGAGTGCATGAAAGGCTACTGCTATTAAGAATATATCCATTATGATGAGGATCAAGAGCTACTCTGCTATAATAGAGGCCTGCACTGCTAAGGACTTTAAAAATAGAAAAATGTTTAAGAAATTTTAAATCAATACAGCATTGGTCAAGGTTAACATAAAGGCAATGCAAAAAAAACAAAACTGGCATCATTTTATTGTTATTTATTAACAGTGTTATTTATAACATACCACAAGTGATGTAGAAGTTATGAAGACAGACATATAAATAACATTTTCTCCCAAAATTTATATCTAAATGCCTATGTACAGAAAAAGCAAAACCACAGGAAGGGAGGTGCCAGGGTTGTTCATGCCAATGCAAAAATGTCCTAGTATGTGTGGTGCTGGTGTTGTTGGCATGGGGCTTACAGGACATTTTATACTGTTGAAATGTATACTCTGAAAATACATCCCAGAGGGTAAAAACTAGTCATGAAATTGAGTTTTGCCTTTGACGTCAAAAGGGCCGTGGTTTCACTCAGGTAGGTAGTTCTGTCTGAGCACAAGAAAACATATGCCTATGTTTTAGAGATGAGTGTTAGTCAACAACTGGGAGGCAAGTAATAAAATTTTGCAGTAAATTTTCTTGAAAACCCTTTCAGTTCTAGAAAAAAACAGGAATCACTATCAAGGTTGTGCTTAAAAGTTACAGCCTAAAACATGTGTTTCACCTTCCACAGCCAAAAAGTGGAGAAAGTTTGGCCAGCTTTTTGGCTGAAGTCTCTTCACTTAAATGAAAGGCAGAGAGGGATCACATTAAGACATCACGTTAAGAGATAGGAATTCTAGTACCAAACAAGTTTTGGGTTCCACAGATTTCAGACATAAGCATGCAAATGTGACAAAAGAGAATTAATTGCTAAAAGGGAACAGCTTCTAGGCTGGAGTATGGGTTGTGTCTATACCTCTTTATTCAGTGCAGCGTGATACTTTGTGGACACTGCTGGGGTCAAAACATTTAGAAAACTGAATGCAAGACAAGCATCTCCCCAGTAGCCTGAGTTTTTTCACATGTCCCACAGTTTTAAATCACTTTTTTTCCCACTTACAGAAAAATATTGCTTACTCAATAATCTGGTTCACTGTTCATATTAGAGCAAGAAATATTGGTAAGAATATGTTACTATGACAAGACTTTTATTTTGCAGGCATATTTTAGGAAATACAATTCTGAAGACAGAGTTAAATCTCTATGCTGTTAGAGCACACTCATTTCTTCACCAACAGTTTCCGATACAACTGAAGGGCACCAGAAAGGCTTATAAGCTTACAAGTAGTTGGTGCAGTCTTTATTTAAGGAAGATATTATAGAAAATAACCTTAGACCTTGAAATTCAGTTTGAAGGATGCAGAAATCTGTACTAGAAGAAATCTTTTCATTGATAGTCTTAAAAAAGTAAGATTGAAATTTCCTGATAGTACAAAATTGTCAAAGTTAGGTAAGGTTTAGTACAGATGATGAAAAGATCTGCATCACCTTGAAGGCTGGGGAACTAGACATGAGATTCAACAGTAAGATCTGCAAAGCACTGCAGAAAGGTACAATAGAATCATAGCATGGCCCAGGTTGGAAGGGACCTTAAAGATCTAGTTCCAAACCCCCTGCCATGGGCAGGGATGCTACACACTAGACCAGGTTGCCCAGGGGCACATCCAGCCTGGCCTTGAGCACTGTCAGGGATGGGGCATCCACAACCTCTCTGGGCAGCCTGTTCCAGTGCCTAACCACCCTCTGCTTCCTTCTAATCTCCAATCTAAATTTCAATAGAGAAAATACAAAATTTTTTATGATCTGAGAACTCATCAGCTGGAAATAGAGATTATAAGAGGCCTGATTTCTGTCTATCAATATACTGGATTGTTAGAAAAATCCATTCTTTTTTTTTAAGTATGACATTTTGGCCTCATCATGTCTTCCTCTGCTGTGCTAAAAATCAATTTGTTTTCTTCCCCATATGGCTACTTGTAGAACATGATCCAGTCACTTTCTTGATTAACTAAATGAACAGAGCTTCTGTCACCTCTCTTGTGACAAAAGAAATATTGCTGGACTACTAGCTGTTCTTGTAGCTCCTTTCTGAGTCCCTGCCATGAAGTGCAGACAGCATGCATTTCCACCATGGCCTCATCAATACTGAATTACTAAGAAAATACCACACTTGACACTGTGCCTATACCATATTGGAAAAAAGCATTAGTTAATAATCATGATTTTGACAAGTTTTTCAGTGATGCTGTGATTTAGGATAGTGTGGTCATTCTGAATTTGATTTACTGTCTTCATCCTTAGGTATCTCTCTCTGCTATTGTGTTTAGTTATATTAAACATCTCATTATTTAGCAGGCAATAAAGATAAGTGATTTGAGCCTACTTTTACATGAACGTTATCTGCAAGTAGATGTGATAAATAAAATACCACCTTAGAAACAGGAATTTTTCTTGGCTTTCTTAGAAATTGACCCTACCAGTGACAAAGTGAGGATCTCTGCTTACAGAGCATTTCTTTTTTTATTTTTTAGCCTATCCATTAAATAAGACATTGTTTGTATCTTTACGTACTAATTAACATGTATTTATATTTATCAGTGTCTTGTGTATATATATATATATATATTTTTTTTTCACTCAAACCATAACAGTGGGACATATATGACTATGACTTTATGTATTTTATGCATACATAATTAAAAAAATCACTATTGATATGTGCAAGTCTTCATACAGTTACCTTCATTATAAAGCACTAAGATTAAGAGACTTCGATCTTTTTATTAGTAAATCTCTACTACAATGCATAATAAGCCTCAATAATCAAATTATTCCGTAGGTCCTTAATAAAAAATAAACTAAGTTAATTCTATGTGAATTGAAAAAAATACAGTAAGTTACTATGAACTGATGTTAAGGTTAGAATAGCAAGAAACACATGCCACACAGAAACAAATCTTGCCTTTGAAATTGAATCCTATATACTTAATGTCATTGTAAAAGCTGTTTCCCTGTACTGCATTGCAACTTGAAGACATATCAAGTTGCTGCTATCTGAACTCCACTTCTTTGTAAACTATAGCTGTAGCCTATATATAGCCTTTATATAGGCAGGTACACTTAAACCAGTGGCCAAAAACCAATCACAAATGAACAGCTCTGGAGACAGATGAAACGGAAAATGAGAGAAAGCCAAAATGTAATTAACAGCATAAAAAGGCAAGCATTGGCTTGGAATACCTTTTGCCACAATGCCCAGAGGACCCCAGAAATGTAGACACCTTTGCTGTTTGCTGCTCCAAAGGGGAGTGGAAATAAGCTGAGCCAGACAGCAGTGGTACAGCCACTAAGAGTTTACAGGTCTCCCTGCTAGCAGAGGGAACAAGGTGACTTTCTCTGACCAGATATTTCCCTCTGCTGCAACTCCTTCTAAGAATATGGAGAAAGTAAACAGTAAAGCTGAGGCTGTCCTACCACTCTCTTCAACTGATACCATCCACAGCAACCTGCATGGTCTGTGCCTAAAACCGATGGTTTTCCTAGGCAAGTAGATTTGGTCAGATTACGTGACTAATACATCTTTTCTAGAACAAGCAGCAATTTCAAGCATTGAGGCCATGCTGCTGAGAACACAGCTGTACTGGGCAAGTCACGTCTCCAGGATGAAGAACTACTGCCTTCCTAAAATTATGCTTTATGGTAAACTTGCCACTGGCTGTCGCAAGAGAGGAGCCCCGAAGAGGAGATACAAGGACTCCCTGAAACAACATCTCAGCCTTGGCCATATTGATCACCTTAACTGGGCTACTCTGGCCTCCAATCAGGAGGCCTGGAGACACACTATTTTTAATGCAGCTGATGTTTTTGAGACAGCACGCAGGATCACTCTTGAGGAGAAAAGACAGTGTAGAAAGAATCATACCTTGCAGGTTATACTTCCTAAGGAGTCCTTCTGCTGTGCCCTTTGCAACCACTCTTGTCTATCTCGTATTGGCATTTTCAGCCATCAGTGAGCTTGTAAGAAACGTGGGTAGAGCCCTCCCCAGATCTTCGTTCACAAAGTCTAGCCATGAGGATGAGCATCAACAAACAAAAGACACCACAGATTACACAAAAAAACAGGGAAATAACCCTTAAAAAGGCATCTGGAAAGAAAAGGCTGCCACATGGAAGTTAGAAATGAAGGGTTATGTGTCATACTGGACAGGAAAGCACAGCTAAGCAACCAGCTTACTGTTAGCCAAATGCCAGTGTAGTGTCTGTGTCCATGTCTCAGCATCTATACATTTCTCCCTAAATATGTCACTTCCTATAAGCATGAATGACAGTGACAAGGTTCGACAAATAAAATATGGTATTGTTTTGAACACTAAAGCTATAAGATGGGACATGAGTTAGGCCCTTCACTTGTAGAAATGTAAAGCATGATTGAGAGACTCATGTCTTATTCCAAGCAAAAGATTCTGGAAATACAACCCAACCTTCCTGTGCAATTACACTGGGAAAGAGTCACAACAAAGACTTAACTTCAGAAGAACAGTTTTACTGGCGTTATGCACTATGAGTCTATACATTAGTCAGACAGTTCAACAACTTGCTATACTTTTGAGCTGGTGTTCAAAGAGTACTTTGGAAATAATATTCCATGCCAAATATAAAATTACTACATTTTTTTACTGTGAAAGTCATTCTACACAGACATCCTTGACTCTAACGCAAATCTCCTGAGGGATATCTTGATGGCAAAGTACACATGAAGCATTCATTTCTGAGCATCCCTATAAGCCATCTGCAGCAGGAACACTTCATGGAACTTTCCACTGCACATTGCTTTCCTACCCTCTCGGTGATTTCTTTTATGTCGTTACGGCTCAGTGGCTGTTAGGTGAGGGAACTGGATACAATGCTCTTGCTCTAATTAGACTATGGTGATCAGTCAGTGGAAATTGCCTTGCTTTTCTCACACTGCTTCATTTACCTTCCTGTTTGAGCTTGTAAATCTTTTCTGTTAGCCTCTGTATTCCATTTTTCCATACATTTTTAAAGTTGAGGTTGGGATGGTGATTACTATCTTCAAAACTGCCTGGGTATACAAAGCTTTCTCTTTTTCTTTAAAAAATACCACATTTTGCTAAGAAAACATTGTAAGAGATTCTTTGTATTTGGCTAAATCCTGCTGTTCTTGCTGAGGATAATATGCACCGATGGTGATAAAATCTCACTCATTCTAAGATTCCTTGACCTTGAATCATTTCCTCTACCATAATCCTTATGAGTGAATGAGTATTTTTGAATTAGTTGTCATTACGTGATCAAGACTCTGTGAGATTAAAGTGCTTTGCTGCTCAGAAGAGCTTCAATTCAGCCATTCAACTGTATTTGTGGTTTTGCACATGCAGTTCGTCTTGTGCCAACACTGGATACTCTTGATTGTTTTCCCCCATCTTTCTTACTGAAGAGAAGTCCAACTAAACATTTCAGAATAAGCACTGGTATTTTCAAACTTCATATTTACATGCACATGAATCATATTCTACATCAAATAGAACAGTTGGACATGACACCACAAACTGCAGCTCTGACCGAGGGTCAAGAGACCTGTTGCACATAATTTCTGTCAACTAAATTTATGCAACATTTTTCAAGTGAGAAGCATTTGCATATTCAATGCCTTTAAATACATAAATGTGAGGGAGGAGAGTGAAAGAACCATTGAGATCTTTGTCTTTAACTCACTTTTACGCTAGGTCCAGGGAGGATTACGCCCCTTGGTGAAAGCCACTTCTACTGGTATAACATCGTAAGTAGGAGCTATAAAACTATCAAACATCCTAAAACAAGGAGTATGGAGCTGATGTGCAGAGTTTGTTAATTATACACATCAAAGAAAAATCTGTCAAGCTGTGTTTAACAACATAAACATGGAGATAATTCAAAGAAAGATATCTACAGTTTAGTAATAATTTTTAAAAATAAGATTCCAGTTTGTGATTAAAAATGTGCAGGAAGAAAAGTTTTGTTATTGTTCCTTGAACTAAAAAAGAGTAAATTTTTTCCTGTAACTATTTCATTTTAAATCTTGAACAAGTCAATTTTTGGTGTTTGCTTTCTGCCACTGAGTTCAACTTGCATTAACAGGCCTAGTAGCAAAGAACTTTTTTCCACTGAATTATTTGAATAATGAAGAGTACAAGTTCTATGGGTAACTTCTGTAAACTTTCATACAAGAAACTTGATGTAGACTTGCATGTTAAAAATGCTGAAAACAAAAGTAAAGCTAGATTACTTATCTGATTAGAAGTAAAGTAGATCTTCAGATTTTTTATTTGAGACTATAGAGTAAAGGAAGCTTAAATGAAAACGATCAAATGATGAAAACATTAGGGAAGTTACTGAAATATTCAAGAAAAAAACAAAAGTTATCAGTAAGTGGATACTATGAATTATTTCTTCCTCTGTGATGATTTCCCTTAGGATTGTAATGAATTTATTTAAGTCTTGTACAGTGCTGACTATCAACATTTTAAGAGTTAATCAGGAAAGGAAGCCAGAATCTCTGGTGGTCATCCTACATAATTTCACTGAAAAGTGCTTTTTCAGTTGTTAAAGTTTCTAATCAAAGTTTGTCAAGTGATGCTGCCCAATACAGTCAGAAAAGCTCCTTGCAAAACTTCCAAAAGCACCCCACTTGTTATTTTCCACACCTCTCTTCAAAACTTACCCTTGCTGATGTCTGTAAAAAATATATCAATGGGTATACTGCTGTGGTGCAACCAAGACTGTCTAGCAGACACAGCTATGTTTTACTTCTTATCACCATCTGAAATATTTTCTAGCCTTTTGTCATCTCATCACTTTCCACATTCTTTTGCAGTAAGGTTTTGGAGGAGAGACTGTCTTTCTGTTCTGTGTACTACAGTCATGGTTCATGGCCAGGGCTATACTTGTAAGCCAATGCAAGTGAGTTAACAGTAATCTTTCAGTCCTTCTGCACATTCTATTCCCTGAGTAGATATTGCCCTTCTCACTCATTTTTCTTTGCCAGTGATGCTTCAGGTGGTATACTGAAATGGTATTTTGTTTTCCCCAAAGATAACAGATGAGCTTCATTCAAAGCAGGTAAGCAGACTGCAATTCAAGCATGTAGACCATACCTGCATCACTGCTAGGAACTAGTCCAGTATAAGGTTTCAATACATAGTTATGAATTGTGATAAGCAGTGATAACAGATATTGGTTAGAATTCATCATGAACTTCAGGAATTTGCTGCCCTAGTGTCTTTTTACACTTAAAAGCCCTTAAAATCCTAGTGTGTGAAAGTCAATTCACATCAAGGGCCTGTCACTTCAGACCCTTTACCCACAAGACCTTATGCGATAGGTGTATTTTTTGTTGGGCAAGATGGAGGAAGAGGACAGTGATGTTTGGAGTCATGATAACAAACAAAAATAAATTTGTTAGGAAAATAAATCAAGACCAACCACTATGTATCTCTGATGTCTCTTTTTCAGGGCTTACAGGACATGGGAAGAAAATACAAGTTGTTTGCTTCCTCTTTTCAAAACTGTATCTCAGTGGTGCATGGATGAAACCTCCTGACTTCAGGGATCTTGAAAATTATTTGATTCTTCAAGTATTTCTGAATATAGGACACCTGAGAAAGTAGCCAGGCAATAGGCTCTCACACTTAACACAATGTACTATTGAAAACTTTTCTAATCTGCCATTGTAAAACTTTGTGGACTTACACTCTTGCCTCATACATGACACAAAGAAATAAAAAGGCTGGAGTATTTTATACACTTCATAAAATTTAAAAGTTTTTCTTCTTTCTTTGATTAAGAACACAGGTAGGGTTCTTAAAGTAAAGTAGGGGAAAGCAAATATGAAATTATCCATCACACGGATATAAACCAGTGAATTGTACTTCCAGTTTCTTTCAACACTCGGAGTGAAAAACCCTCATAATAACGAAATCCTGAAATGTGCATCACAAGACTGATTAGTCTTCCTGACTGTAAACCTCAACAGTAAAATTATGTCCTCAGGGAGGCAGTGAATGTCCTCATGCGGGGCATAATCCCAAATATCATTCTTGTGTAGTCAGATCTGATTAGTCTATGTGAATGGCAAACTCATTTTGTATTTAAATTACAGCACTAATAAAGAATGTATGAAGGCAAGAGATTGAGAAGAGGAAGCTGCAGGCAAGTAAAGCGGGAAAAAAATCCATACTGCTGTTTTTGAGAACAAATTTGGAGTATGCAAAACACACCTGAACCCTTGCATATGTTATCTGTCTTTAGAATCAAACATATGAATACTTGCCATTAGCAAAAAGAATGGCCTAAAAAGTATATAAAGAATTGAACACAGTCTTTGATTTAGAGAATGTATCAATACTTTTGCAAGCCTGATGAAATGCTTACTGATTGTTATCACTGATGTGAAAGGCGTAAATAATTACAGCAAGATGTTTCTACAGATTTGAATGTACAGATTTTAGTTCACCATGAAGTGGACTAATACAAAGACAGTTCCTGAAGAGATACAGTACAGTGTAAAGAGGTATGAAAAGGCAAACAATCTGGGAGAACCAGAGATGAGGGCTTGCTCTTTGTATGAGTTTTCTTTTCCCTATCTTTTTCATCATCAGAGGAGATATAGTATTCTAAAAGAATCAAATGCCGAAGAGGGAAAAGTTACACTGGTACTCTACTGAAGAAATTGGACTGAAAGCTTAATTAGAAAGTCAGGATCTAGACACTGGTGACATCACTAATGAAAGTCTGTATTACCTAATGTTTTTATAATTATATTTCACTGTGGATCCAGTACCAACTCACACAAGGCAATTTCCCAATAACTTCAAGTGATGACTCTTTTTTTCAGGATACAAAATTTATTCTTTCTGTACAATATCATTGATGTTGCTCAGACTTTGAATGTTACCAGTCAAATTCTGCTGGTTTTACTTGGGAAAAATAACTGCCTGTTTGTTATGGTTGGCTTTGGTTTGTTCTGTTTCTACAGTATTAGAAAAGGGTGCAAAATGACCAATAGAAAATTGCTGCATAGTTGTTTTACAGCCTTTTCTTAAGTGCTTATATTTATCTTTCATCCTATTTTTCATCATAAGAGTACTTGAAGTTCATCGAAATATATGTTTACTTAAAGTAGGCCTTTGTAAGACAAAAGTCTCTGTGGTCCTAGCTGTGATAAGAGGTTGTGAATGAAGAGGCATGCCTCTGAAATATAAAGGCATGGAAAGTTCCTTGGGGGGAGTTATAAAGTTAGGGAACATTCTGGTCATCCATGAAACTCTCATAGGGCAACATACAGAAACAGGCTGAGTAAATAGATATCCATTCCTAGAGCACAGGTGGGTAGACCTGACTACGTACAGTAGAAGTTTAGTCACTAAAATGATAACTGCAAGGCTCTGAATCCAATTTGGTATCATTATCTGTGTGTGGCCATAGTTAAGCCTCTTACTGCAAATCTCATTGCCTCTACTTTTTCTTGGGAACTTAGACCTGAGTTCTGAATACTGTTCAGAGAGCACTCAAGATCTAATTCTTGTAGTACTTAGGCATGCGTTGGATGTAGGAAAGCCTGTTCAGTTGATGAGAGTTTCTTGTTATGTTAAGTCTTGTGGGAAATCAAATGATGTAATGTAATGGTGTCATGAATCATGGCCATAGCTAGCACATATAGTTAGCCTATTAGATGTTGCCTTTAACAAAATTCACATTACTTTTATTAATACTTTTTTTTTGATTCCTAGTTTTATGGACGATAATCCATGGAAGGCTGCTAAAGGTAATTTTAATTATATTTCACAGTTAAGGAACTGCTTTTGCAGGAATTATGGCAAGAGAAATGTTGGCAAGTTCACAACAACTGCTAGATTGGGCAATAAGGGAATTAACAAGATTTGTAAAAAAACAGTGACTAAGTAAGTGCCTATTTCACTGCTTGTTGTATCCTGTTATATCTAGAGAATGGAAAAAGGAAATTCCATATTGACTAGATTGAGCCGTACTTGCCATCTCAGTAATGAATCCATCATGCAATTCTTTCAAATGAAACCTCAGTTAAACTGCACAACTGTTTCTTTTTACTTTCACACTGTAAAAATTCAGAACAGCAATTGTCCAGGAAAATATATTCATTGGAAAGAAGCTACCAAAGTCTGTGCATTTGACTGTCATCTGCAGCTTATTTCACACATTCCCCAAAAGCAAGAAGTCAAAAATGGAAACTGCATGGGTGGTTTATTACTCAGCACTGGGCTCCAAGCACGTCTTCTTGATGCAATTGTCTTCTTGATATAAAACAGACTGATAATTTGTTTCCCAATTTCATAATTATCAGAACTCATTCTATTTTAGAAAATATGAAAACTTTCTAGATTGTGCATACCCTCTCACATGCCCCTGCATTTAAATTTTGGGCCTGTATCCCCTCTTTCTAGTAATAGCTTTGCAGGTGTAAGAGGGTGTAATAAGAAAACAGATTCTGATCTACATGGGCCCTCCCTTACACTGGATGAAAATGTTTTTAATAGAATATAAGGCCTGCATACTTAAATTTCCAATGAAATCCTTTTTATGATCAATAATGTCTAAAGTTGTTTTTCAGTAAATGCTCAACCTGATGGTGTAGATAGCAACAATTTCTCTAGAAAAAAGGCACTTTCTTTGTGTCACTGTCTTTTTAGAGAGATCTATCTGCTCAATTCCTGTGTCACTACATTTCCTGTGAAGAGAATTTTAACCATGGGAAAGCAGTTATTCTATTCACACAGCAAAAAGATGGACAGCTTAATACTATTGTGAAATATTCATATATTGTGCTATATTCAGAACTAGTTTCTGAATGTGGTTCTGCCAGAAGAAAAAAACAACACCTTGATGCATTATTAAGTAGTATTTACTACTCAGAATTTGGGGAAAAAATAAAACAAACAAAAAGTCTGGGTATATTAAGAGAAAAAGGCACAAAGGCAGGCAAGCAAAATGAAAAAGGCACTTTAAACTTATTTTTCACCATCATTCACCAGAAATTTGTCTTCCACTTCAAA
Organism: Bucco capensis; assembly: GCA_013396975.1. NCBI lineage: Eukaryota > Metazoa > Chordata > Aves > Piciformes > Bucconidae > Bucco > Bucco capensis. The sequence continues at coordinate 1,257,026 of VWZO01003221.1, forward strand.
ATGGGGAACATCACTTGTGACTGACCACCAACTGGATTGAACTCCATTCCTCACCACTCCTTGGACTCAGCCATACAGCTAGTTTCTTACCCAGTGGAGAGCCAATATTCAGTCTGGGGAAAAAATGAAGAAAATTATTCTGTGAACAGGTGTTGAAGATCAATTTTACATGTTGAGAGTGTTGTCTTTAATATTAATGTAGCAATAATTTTACTAGGCATTGTGTTGGGGACATTAATTTCCTTGACACAAACTGAAGAGAAAATGTTATTGGTAATTGTAAGACCACCAGTAGTGCTATGTATTGACAAAAGAACAATGTAACACATTTGGGGACAGATTTTGTTCAGTATTTTCATTATTGAAAGTGGTACAAAAGTCTGGTGGATGATCATGAGGTTTCGTGATGCCATAAAGTGAAGAGTTTTGCCAATATCCAGTAGCATCAGGCTATCATATGAGAAGTACTGGATTACTTTGAGAATTACAATGCTAAACAGAAACGTGTGAATGTTACAAGGAAAATGCACAAGTGTTTTTGAAATAAGCCAGGAATTCATTAGCTGAAGACAATAGACACATCGAAAGATGTGTATGTGCTAACATAAGGCTGAAAAGAGACTAGCTGAAGATTATCTGATCACAGGATCATCCCATAATGCAGAAGCTGAGGAAGACACAGTGATCACAGAGCATGAGAGGTGAGCTATTGCTGAGAAAGGGGGAGGAAGGTAACCCCTTGGTGCCTGCTGAGCATCACACTTGTGTGCAGGGAAGCAAGCTGCCCTGAAACAGAAGAAGGATGCTTGATTGATAGGGAATCAGAGACTGCTTTGTGAGAGAATTTAAAATAAATTATCAAGGAGACTCCTGAAAGGGAATGTCATGGTGAAGTCACCTTTTGTTCAAATCAAACTGGTAATGAAATATTTTAGCCACCAGAAATACAAGGCTGTGGAACAGCCCTCCTAGTGCAATAACACAGGCAAGATGCCTAGCAGCCTGGAGTTAAATGAATGGGAGTTGCCTGACATGAAGTGGACTCAGTAACCCAAATGTTCCTGTCCCGCATCAGTCAGCCAGGACCCCCAGCTCCACCTGTGTGTCCAGGAGCTCAGGGTAGTCACAGGCTAGGACCCCAGATGTGACTGTTACCATGTTGCCAGCAGCCCTGTGCCCAGCCCAGGCCCTGCAGAGCCTGGTTGGAGCTGTCTGGATGGACTTGTTCCCTTACTGTCTCCAGTGATCATCAGGGGTTGGTAGTGCTGTCACTACTACCACCAGGGCCCTGCTTGGGGGCTGCAGGCCTGTACCCACCAGAAGACCACTGCTTGGCCTGTGTGTCCATTGCCTGCACCCTCTGGCTTGTCCTGAAGTGGGCAGCCCCACTTCAGCTGCTGCCTGGCAGTTCCCTTCTGTCCTCAGGTGCATGTTCGTAGAAGGCGGCAAACATGGTGATCATGTAATCCAAGGACTGCTAAAGAGCCTGTGATAGCATTGATCCAATCTTGATATCCTAATAAAAATTATAATTACTAAGTAATTATGTACTGTTTGTGTCTGTAATGCACTGGTTGTAATTTCTTAAGTGGCTTCATGGCCTTTCTGAGGAGATCATTATCAGTGTATGTATTTTCTGGCTGGAGAAACAACAGTCAGGTACTCAAAGGCCACCCACCGAAGTTGGAGCAGAGAACTGAAGCAGAACTGAGCGCTTCCTAAGTATGGTTGGGGTCTGTCCAACATCTGCTTATAGAGACCTCAGAAAAACTGCATTTCTTATGGTGGCCTGTTTTACATTGTATAAAAAACAGGCTTATGGACTGGGCTAATGCTTTGCCCAGTACCTAAAATGCTAAATAATCTGTCCGTGACATCAGATTTAAGTTTAAAATATACTCATTTTTGATGGCAAAGCCTAGAATAGAACAATAATAGTTATGGTTGTTATAGTACTGAAAATATCTTCTAAAAAGTTTGGAAAAATCATTGATCTAATAGCCAAATTGTCTTGGATGGTCTCAGCAGAAGAAGCTAGTGCCTGTATTTGGTTGGTTGATGCTATTTTGAAAGCTCATTTTGCTTGCATTTTCATAAAGGCATTTTCTTCCATTCAGGGAATTAACATTTTCCCAGTGCTATAATGGAGGACTGTGAAAAAGGTGAACAGGCTTCTAACAGTTATGTAAGACAAATGCTGTACTTAATGAATTTTTCTGGCTGAGCTTGATACATCTGAAAACCAACAATTATAATAGAAGTTTTGACAAAGCCTTTAAATATGGAACTATAATAGAGGTGTTAGACTAAATACATTAGTGTGTATATGAGAAGATTAAATAAAATTGTAGCTTTTCTCTAGATGAAAGTCAAATCCTGTAAAGAGAACATCAAAGTTTTGGTACTAAAATACAGCATCCAGGGCAACCTTTTAAGATTTATGGAATGTTTCACCTAGAACAGGCTTGGCTAAATCCTTCAATGTGGTACAAAGGGAATTTGAAATAATCAGAGCAACCAGCAGAGGCTTTTCTGCTGCAAAGAAATCCTCTGCCTGCAGGAAAAACATGGTAGTATGGAAGTATCTTGTGCATTGGTCATTTTGTCACCCTTGAAATAAATTAGAGCCATTTACTGTGTGTGGACAATGAAGCAGGCTAACACTGAGGTATGTTTGCTGAGGATCTTCACTTAATGGAAAAATAAAAAGATCTGCTTCTAAATACAAATCCTGGGATTAAGGAATTACAATCAGCTTTTTTTTTTTGCAGCTCTTTTCTCCACCATTTCCAAATATAGACCAGCTAGAGTGGAAAATCTAACTCTTAGTACAAATGCATTCAGTACACAAAATTGGTATGTGCCTATATATTAGTAGGTTAACCACTTTGCATGCTCTGCTGGGACTTTAGACATATGTACTCAGACAGCTATTTATGTGCTGAGATTTTTCACATAATTTAGGGGTACACAAGCTCATACTGCTAGTTTAAACATGTAAATACATTTATATAACATGTGCAGCCAATATGGATTTCTGTACATATGACAGCAATCTGTTCTAGTTAAAGGTTTCCCTACTCACTGCAGGGGGTTTGGACTAGATGACCTTAAAAGGTCCTTTCCAACCCAAAAGATTTTGTGATTCCCTGATTCCATGACAGCAGTGAAACCGTGAATGAACCAATTGAAATGAACAATAATAAGTATGAGTAAAGTATAACTGAGTTAAGTGTATAAACTCAACAAGAATCTAGACAAAAAGCACCAGAGATTTTAAAATAAATAAGTAAATGCTTTTGTTGGATGATCTTGAAAATATATAACAATAGCAGCAATGTCAGTTTCTGTAGTCACCGTGGACATTGCAAATTCCCTATGACATTGCAAATTCCCTATGAATATCCAACTGTGTTCCACTTTAAAACAAAATAACCCTCCCATAATTGTTCCTTTTAATTATTAATGTGTCCTTGACCAAACACGCACTTGCATTTGTATGTAGACAGATGTCTGTGAGCTATACTTTCCTTTGTGCTAATGATTTAAACCAGAAATATTTAAATTTGACTTTGTTTCCTTTGTTAAAGCAATTTGCTGAGTATCTGAGTGTTGTGTTTTCAAGAAACTGTATGAAACTAAAATATACGGCCACATGGTATCTGATGAACTAAGATTGTGCTTTCCTTTACAAAGAATTTTTGTGATGTCAGTGATATGATGTGGCTTAGTACAAATTTCGGCCTTAGAGTCCTCATTCTATTCATTAAAACTTCAAAAGAAACTAGAAGGCATCTGCGATGAAAAACACTACAGGATCAATCTTACTCATATGTCATTTACCCTCAGGTACCATTTTGCTGGCATATATGATGATCAGGATTATCTTTACCTTGTAGCATGCAAATATTGAGATTGTAATTGGCACAAAATCTGTTTTTTCCCATTAATGTAAGAACAATATTAAAGATGGAGGAAGAGGTAGGTTATCTGGTGTTCTCCTACTCCCCTGCAGCTGGAAATTTCTTAATTGTCATATATTGAAAACATTTGTGGCATGTTTTTTTACAAAATGTAAATGATGGAAGAAGAATCTGAATGAGGAAATAAGATTGGGCACAGAGGAGCATAGGGAGAAAGCTAAAGTCCAGAAAGTCTAGTATGAAACCCATTTGCTTGTTGAAATAACTGCTATTTGCAACTGAGAATGATCATCAAGTTCCAAATATTTGGCTACAGTTCTCTTTCCATAAACATTGGAGTCACATCATACATGTCTACAGGGCTCAGCCACACCTCTTCTGCCTTTGCCTTGGAATCCCTGCCTGTAGCAGTGCAGCCAACACAACAGCCCAGAACACTCTCCTTATCATTCCTTATTCCCTGTTTGGTTTGGGGCTGCAACAGTCAAAGCCTTTCCCCCATGTCTCTCCATTTAAGGGTTGCTGACCTTTTTGGGTATTGGCAGACAGGGTTTTTCTTATGATTCACCAGAGTCTGAGCTTTACCTATGTGTTGATAGAAACAGCTGGTGATGTTTTAACTTTCAAGAAGAGTTTGAAGCTTCAAGGGCAATCTCCTCCCTGTTGACCTATTTAGCCTAAACAAATTGCCAAAACTTCAGGGATGCCAAGAGTTGTATTAGCTAGTTCCATTTGGGTCTCCCACTCAAACAAAAGGGTGGAGAATTCCAGACACAGTGTGATTCAGAAAGGCCAAAAATCCTGTAAGATTCCATGAAAAATACTGATTTTTCATTTTTAAAGTTAATCCAAAAGGAAGAGCACATCCATTTTGCCTTTAACTCAGCCATGAGAGAAATTTGAACCACCACCACCACTGGAGGTGGAAATTCTGTGTACCTGATCTTATTGCTGTGTTTTTAAGCAGAACCACAATGGTTTTTGTGGAGTGTATGGGCTAAGACTGAGGTCAGTCTATCACTTCAGATATTCTGGTTGCTTGCGTTTATATGTGCATGGTAAAATGCAGTGACAGCTCTTTGCTTATGTGTTGACAATGTATGTGCTGATAGTGTTACTTGTAGTTACTGTGTGAAAAGCAAATCCTGAGAGGTGTGTCTCTGTACTGATAGCAAGAGACTCTTCTGACATCTTTGCATTTTAGGTGTGGTATACATATAAAACCCAGCTTGTCTCTGGTATTAACTGATGGGCTTTGCCGAAACAGACTGCTGGTCATGCTTTCCCTGGCATCTTTTGGAGGAATTCTAGGAAGCATTTCATTATACTGTAGGCAGCCTGATAAGGAGTGCAGCAAAAAAACTTTCTCTAGAGCACAGCGGAGGTGGTAGATACAGACTATCTGTTGGAGGTTTTTCCTTACTCAGATTTGTACTGGGGATAGAGTGAGATTTCTTCATTCTAGCTTGAAGAGGTCTGTGTTTTGGATTCGTGGTGATAACACAGGGATATTTTTGATTACTGCTGAGCAGTGCTTACACAGCATCAGGGCCTTTTCTGCTTCTCAGACTGCACCACCAGTGATCAGTCTGGGGATGCACAAGAACCTGAGACAGCTGATGCCAGCTGACCAAAGAGATAACCCAGACCGTATGAAATCATGCTCAGCAATAAAAGCTGGCAGGTGGAGGTTGATGGGGACTTCCATTGCTTGAGAACTGGCTGAGCATCAATTGATTGGTAGTGAGCAATTATTTTCCTTTGTTTTTCTGGGTTGTCAAATTTTTCCCCTCCACTATTTCACATTAAACTGTCTTTATCTCAACCCATGGGTTTTCTCACTTTTATCCTTTTAATTCTCCCACTCATCCTGCTGTGGGTGAATGAATGAGTGGCTGCGTGGTGCTTAGCTGCCTACTGGGGTTAAACCACAAGAAGATTTGAACTGCCACAGGAGTCCATTTACTTCTCTTCCGAAGCCTATGGAATCACAGTTCAGAATGTGATCTGGGTCATGAGTGTGCATCTACAGTGCTTTCTGCTCTGCACATTCCAAACAACTTTTATTCCAACAGCAGTGGAGAAAAAGAATAGAGAAGGTGGAAGAAATTCATCTGACTGAATATAAACATCTACAATAAAAAGAATCACTTTTGGCTCCTTTTCTGGTCAATAGAGAGAAACATTTGTAGGGTATGATTCATCTCACTACAAGGTGTCTAAACAAGTTCGGATGAATCATGTCCTAAAAATGCCTTATCCTCTACATCATGAGAGCTGCTGGTGACAACTTCACGTGAAGGTTTCTTCACTTTAGAAACCCTTATCCAAAGGGAAATGGAAAGAATCTTACTTCAGGACATCCTAAGAACAAATAAACTACCACATAAGGCCAGATCATCTAGCTTAGTACCACCAAGAACTGATGCCTGAGACAGCACACTTAAAGAATAATGCAAGATCAAGGCAAGTATTATCTTTCCTCATTATACTTTCTCAGTTTCTGGTAGTTAGTAGATTAGAGTCTCCATGTGCCAGATATTTTTGTAACTATTATCTATGTCTTCTATGCATTTGTTTTGGCTAGTCAATTAATGTACCCCACTAATGCTCCTCATCATACTCTCCTCTGAGACTTCAGAATTCTTGTCCAGGATTAAGAGGCTCCTACTATTCCTAATCTCTCCACATATGGAAACCTGTTTTAATCTAATAATTCTGATACTTTATATTTTCTGTATTTCAATTATATCCTCTTTGAGCCAGAACTGCATGTTGTATTCAACACATATGTACTGCATGAATCATATGATGGGCTTTGCTGAAACAGACTGCTGGTCATGCTTTCCCCAGTATCTGTTGGAGGAATTCTAGGATGCATTTCATTATGCTGTAGACATCCTGATGAGGAGTGCAACCAAAAACTTTCTTCTTTGTACTTTGTCCTCAGTAACCTTCCTGATGTCTCCTAAAGTTCTAGCTGTCTTTTTGATCACTACTTAGCATCACGCTATTTTTGCAGGTAATTATTCACAATCACTCCAGAAACTTGTTTCCTTAACAATGAAAGTGAACAACTTTGAATTACAAATTCAAGTGAACCTTGAATTACAAGGTTCTTTCTCCTGTGTGCATTGCTTTACACTTGTCAATAGCAAACTTTGAATTCAATTTTCTTTCTTTGCCTTAGAGTATTCTGAAATTCTTCTGCAATTCTTTGCATTTATCTTGATTACAGCTACTCTCTGGTTTATTTTATATGATCTGCAAGTATTGCTCCCTTCTTGGTCATCTAGTTCCTGTGTAAAGGTGTTAAATGGAAAAGATTCTAGAACAGATTAACCTAGGACAACAGAGATATACTCCTATAAAAAGTGACCTCTTAGCCTCAGTCTTTGCTTTTTATATTTTAAGCAGTTGTTTATCCTATAACAGCTTGCTTTTTAAAAAGTTTGTTTGATGAAGAATCTCACCAAAATCTATTAAATTTTGTGGTGAGTCATTACCAGTTACAGATTAATAGGAGTTTTCACCACAGAGAGAGAAATTGAATCATGAATTATACGTCTTACTATTAAAGAACTGGAGTACTAGGTAATGGAGGAAGACCACAGAAGTTAATTTTGTAATAAATAACAGAGGAATTCTGTGAAAAATGGAAAGAATGGGTAAAAACAGGATAATCGCTTTCATTGTACAATAAATTAGTTTAAACAGGTTGCAATTCTAGTACCTGTAAAGGGCAAGATTCAAAGGAGGATTTTCTCTCTCTTTGAAGCCTGCTGGTTTAGAGTCTGCCTGCTTCTAATGTGAAGCTGTGCACCCTGCAAAGTATAAATATGGTTTCCTTCAGAAGTTTGATGACATTTTGTTGGAAGACACAGACATATTTCTTGCAGATTTGTGATCTGCAAGAATTCTGTGTGTGCCAGTACATTGGGGACCATGCCATAGATCACAGTTTAAAATTGCCAGTTCACTCTATTTATTTACCTGGGTTAATAGAAACGAAAGAATATTGAACTGCAATTAAACTGGACTTGGAAAGGGGTTTATGAAACCTTGTCAACTGTGTTATCCAACACAATGCCATTTGTGGGAGAACAAAGATTGTTCATTTAGAGTATGTTGAAACCGTAAGTGAAATCACCTTACAAATATTTTTCTCCTTGAGTGGATAACATCTGACAGATGGGAAAGTAATGCCTAACCCACTATTAACCATTACCAGGTTACCATTATAGTTAATTAGCAAGGCATTACCCATAGTCCTCTGAAGACAATTGTTTCCTGGCTGTCACCCAGGTCTGCTGCAGTATAGGCTCACTGACTCCAAAAGGCTGACAAGAGTTTTTTCCTGCAAAAAACATGTTGTGAAAGAAGCCTGGTGAAGGTGAAACACATGCTGTTACATCAGCTTTAGGGGACCAGTTTGCTTACATTAGCTGGCAGCACTTCTGATGTTCATTTCAATGTCAGGGAAATTTCTGCATCAATTTTCAAAACCTAACTCTATATGTTATTTGTTTTTTTCTCTTTGGCAGATACCTGTCTTTAACTAGGAACTAATTTGAAACCTGTGCCCTTATTGAGAACTCATCAATAGAGTGTGAAAATCAGGTCATAGTTTGAAAGCCTGCAAGTTTTTTTCACTCTATGAAATGAAGAGTTCAGCACCTTCATTAAAGATCTGGATGAGAGGGTAGGGTATACCTTCATGAAGTTTGCTGATTACCAAAACTGAGAGGAACGGGTGATACACCAGAGTGTTTTACTGGACTTCTCTATAAGGATAGCCTGACAGTGTGCTGAGCATATTTATGTGGAAGATGTGTGTTTCCTCTTTGGACTGTGCTTATATGGCCCAGTTCCTCACCTGGAAGCTGTTAGCATTACTGTGGCAGCAGCCTATTCAGCTGCCGAAATAAATGAACTGCCATGCTTTAATCCGTAATGACATATCTTGATCACTAAAAAGGAGAGTCAGAGGCTTTCAAAGTGGTATATTCTAGGTAGACAATTGGCATGTGGATGGACAATGCAGTAAGTTTATCATTGGACTGTTAGACCTTTCAGTCCAGCAAATATCAGCACTGACTACTTCTGACAGGAAAGAAATACAAATAAGGATTACTAAGGTTCTGTTCCTTACAGGATTTCCGACTTGCAGTGATAAGCTATTTGTGATGCACATCCTGTTATTTAAGCCCCCACATTTTCAAGGTGAATTTTCAATTACTTTTGAAAAGAATTCTTGTTTTTCCGTTCCTTTCATACTTTTGACTTACACTTTTATTTTAGTAATATTCTAGCTGGTGATGCCAGAAGAAGTGAAGTCCAGAAAGAAAAATGTATGTCATTACTCAGCAGTCTCATTGCTCAACCAGGCTGCATTCTCCGTAACCTGCACTCAGTGTTTTGCTTGTTGAGGCAGCAGTGTGCAGATTGCATAGCCCAGAACACATGTTGCATTATAGGATCTGTGTCAGGAGGGTATTGGAAAAGAAGACCTCATGTGAGAGTCACTGCACAGGGCATGGTGGCTTAGAACTTCCAATTTAAACAGGAAGTGTACATACATATGTGTATATATATATATATATACACACACATGGGCTCATTGACCTGGTTTTCTTCCCATTCTATATGCAGATGTCTAGAGGCAACAGAAAGACCAAGGTTTCATGGCTTTACTGGTGACAAAGGACCCTTCTGTGTATTTTATTGCTGGACTGCTGATGAGAGCTACTTGGCAGTCTGCATCAGTTCATGGGTGAGGAATGGTGAGTGACAAAAATGAAGTAAGTGAGAGAAGATTGTCCCAATAAACTAAGTAGTCTTGGACAAATGTTGTGCATAAGGTCACCTTGGGTTTCAGAACTTAGACAGCTTTTCACCAAAGCACACTGAGAGGCTTCTTCTAGTGAGCAGGGCCTACCTAAAATGTACTGACAAATGTATTCCTTACAGAATTTGTCTGTGGCTGCCACATTAAAAAGCTAGAGCATAAAGACACCCTCCCTATCCTGCTTTGTATAAAATCTAGTGGTGTAAGCAATCAGCCTTGAGGTGTAGGAAATCTTGATTCAGATCCTTTTCATCTTAAGGACATGCAGATTCAGATCTCCCATCAGAGTGCCATAATCCTTGGCTGTTGGGGAGCATAGGGAAGCGATCTTTGTCCATTTTGTCAAAGTGAATGCAAAAAAGGAGCCAAGATGCATTAGGCCAGAGAAAAAGATGGACATCTGGGCAAATTCCTGAAGGAGAAGAGTCCCGGACTCTTGATCTTTGTCTTTCCTGTATATTATATTAGGAAGTCACTGGATAAAATGGACTCAATTGCAAAAAAACCAAAGCAAACCATTTCCAAGGGCCTAAGTCTTTTTGGATCTAACTATAGGTCCTTTCATTGCTAACTTTTATGGCACTATATTGCTTTGATGACCCTGTTGTGAATTCCCTTCATTTTACTGTAGCAAGCGTGGTGGCCTGTTACTATAACTTTCCTTCTGAGAACAATGATGTGACGGTAAGCTGCTCATATACATGTGGAATATGTGGCACATATTTTAACCTGACTTCCCAGAGAAGAGATATTATTTTTACTTTAGCTTGTTTAGTAAGTTCACTAATGAGTGGGAGAAGAATAATGGAATCCTGGAGATCTGGCTCATGAGATACAGCTGTGTGCCATGAGTAAAGACCCCTTTGGAGATATCATTTGGGGCCAATTTCTTTATTTTGTAGCCAGGCAGAGCTCCCATTGACGTCAATGGGAATTTTCCTTTCATAAAAATGGGGACTCAGGTTTGGCACTGGTTTTTTTTGGTCAGCTTGGGCCACTTCAGATAGTGTCAGTATTCGGAGCACCCATTGGTGGATAGAAAGCTTCTGTAATGTGCTTAAGATATCCTCAGGCTGGCATGAAAAGGTAAAAATAAGGAAAAAACAAATCGTCAACCGACCTTTTCTCAGTATTCCCAAATGTGTCTTGTATGAATAGCTGGACCCCCTCAGACGCATAAGGATAACAGGTATTTTGAATTTAATCTTTCAACATGCTTTTTGGATCAGACATCTGGTAATAGCTTGTAAATAGGAATGTCAATAAAAATGCTTCATATTCAAGGATATTCACAATGTGAACTACTTTCTCTGCCCTAAGCTTAGAAAAAGTAAATGTTACCCATTTTCACTTTATTTTTTTAGCCAAAGTCTTTTAAACATATAACTTTACAGCTTTCATAAAAGAGACATAAAAATGTAAAATGTGTTTTGCAATGAATCTGCCACTGATACGAGCATTCAATTAAATGGACCGTACAAGAAAAGAGGAAAGATTTGCTACTGGGATATTGCCAGTGATATCCTTTGACACTTCCATGGCCTCATGTGTTCTTGATCAAGCAGCACAGAGCACTGAAAATCCGAAACCAATAAGCCTGAAACCAGAGTGGTCTGCATATATTTGATATGAAGTCAGAAGAGGCCGATTTGTAATGATTGGCACTGAACTGTGGCCTTTCTATTAACTTGCCTTAAACCATTTTTGCCCTTTTGTTGACACAGAACTTCACCAGCTTGCTTTATATGCTGGAAAAATCTATCTTTCTGTTTAGACAACAGATCCAAACTGTGTTTTTACTAGTGGCAGCCATTTGGAATTCTTTTCTACCACACTATATCCTATTTCACTTTAAATCTTGTCTTCTAGACACATACAAGATTCATCCTTCTGTAAAATCTAGTTATCAAATTTGGTAATTTTTCATTGACATTACCCAGTGAAATAGATAACTGGGTTTAGAACAGTTCCTGATTTTGTATATTTTGTTCCCTTCACAGAAATCTCAGCATTTCTGATGCAATTCAGTACAGTTCCCAGTGTAAGATCCAGGATGCCATCCATACAGTACTGGAGGTGTCAACTCTGCTGTCTTGTCTTTTCTCTCCAGCTCCAACTCTCTCTCCTATGACCCAAAGATACCTGTCCTTCTGTGCACCTGGGCTGAAGGTAAATGGGCATGAAATAAGGACTGGTAGTTTGTCCATCTTGCCCGTTGTTAAAACCATAGTAGCTAATGGATGGATGAATTGTCTGAGGTCATAGAGTTCCCTCCTGCTTTCATGTTGCAGATTCCTAGGAACAGTAAGGAAAGAGAGTTCCAGGAAAGAAAAGACAGGAAGGATGTCTTCTGGTGGCAGAAAGCCCTCTTGCTGTCTGATCTGGCAACAAATATTGAGTTCCCATGGTTTCTCTACCTGTGATCTATTGATTTTGGTCCAACTTCCTGAACACCAGGTACTGAGAGAGCCATTGGTTTTGGGAGACAACTCCTCTGCTGTTCCCTCATTGAGACAGCAACCATTCATTCTGACTGAAGAAAGAAAAGGAAACCCTGTGAAAAGTGTGCATAGATATTTCCATCATCTACTCTGTCACACACATACACATAGAAAGATGCATTTAGAGTATAGTAGGAGCTCTTTACAAAGAAAGTGTGAAAAACATAATGTCACAGAGACCATTTTTCCCCGTAAATCTGAAAACTGTAAGTTCATCATGAATTTATTTTCATTCTTGTCACTCACTGGCTTACCTTCCACAAAGCTGAGGTCTTTTCCAGTGCTACAAATCTGACACGACTCATAATGATTAAATTCTCTCAAAGAAAAATAAGACCAAATGGGAAAAGAAATAAATAGGGAGGGCATTAAAATCCAAAAGAAAAACTAGTTATATTTTGCATGTTGCTATATGGACATCTTCAGAAATGAAAACTTGGCATTCTCATATTTGTTGAAGCAAAGAGAAAATACAAATCTGTACTTGCAACTGTATTATTTTTTCCTTAATTATTTCAGATCTTTCATCTATTGTGTCATGAATTTCTTTATAGAGGAAAACAAACAATCCAATAATGTAATTTGTGCAATTTCATGGCTCTTAATTTCCGTTCTTGTGAAGTGGTCAAAAAGAGTGTATTTCTTATGTTTTGGCTAAAAATCATTTTGTAAAAGCCTTACATTTGGAATGATTTCCTTGACATTTGATTTACCAGTGTAAAGGAGAATGAAGAAGGAAAAAGGAATTTCCATCTGGAATCTTTCTGTCTGGTGCTGCCACTTCGGTGACAATCAGCAGCTATTCAAAACCTTCCTCAGGTAGAATCATAGAATTGTAGGATGGCCCAGGTTGGAAGGGACTTGATCACATTACCTGGCAGCACTTCTGATGTTCATTTCAATGCCAGGGAAATTTCTGTATCAATTTTCAAAACCTAATTCTATATATTATTTGTTATCTTCAAAAAGGGTAGGAGATTTGGGATTTTGAAGTGTCTGAAGACCTGAAGTAACCTTTGAGTTTTAGTCACCATCCAACAATATCTTTCCTTCATCTTGAAAGCATTGCTCTTCCTACCCACATCTTCCAATTTTACAATGTGAAAAGATTGTGATTTGGTCTAAATTTAGCCATTTTAGCATAAACCTTCAGCTGCCTGAACTGTAGCCAGTATATCTCTGTCCTGGTACTGGTGTGTTGTTTCATGCACCTTCCACCTGTATTTTGAGTACTAGAACTCCAAGCTGGGGCTCTAGTATGTATCCTGTGAATGTTTAACTCCTTGGCATATCAGGAAGTTGTAGACCCTCCTCACATGGAAAGCTCACTCAAAGAGTTGAGGAGGAAGGTTAGTGAAATTTTGCCCTGTGTTTTGCTGGCACTATTTGTTTTGGAGAGTGGGATTGGTGGGTGGAAACATGAATTTTGATTTCCCTTTGCTTTCTGACCCTGTCTGTGGATTGTGAAGATTTACAAAATAGGAAACTTCTCTTGTATGTAAGAGCTGTTTGTAGGAATCACTGTTGTTCTGGGAGTCCTAGGTACACACAGAGCAATAGCACATGCGAAGGAACACCTGTGCAGTGAAACTGCCATGGCAGACATCTCCTTTTGAGCAAAAAGAGGAAGACTTGTCTGATGAAGGGATCCTTACCTATACTTTGCTCAGAGCAAATTATTCAAACTGAGCAATAAAAGATGTTTTTGAAATAAAAACCCAAGATATCTTGTTCCTTCAGTTTTTTGAGCTTCCAGAATGGTTGTGTATTGGAGAGTGTGGGATGGCAACTGTGTTATCACTCTTAAGGGGGTGTTACTGTCATCAAACACATTTTGGTAAAGAAAGAGGGAGATAACTTCTGTAGGACAAATTTTTCCTTGGTTTCAGTCTTCAGGTGTTGTCTTGTGACCTGAGGCTATGTTGCATTGCATTTTGCTTCACACTGTCAGCTTTGAGAAACTAGAAGAATAACTTCTTGCATGGTGGATCGTATTGTCTAGCTCTTAAGCTACAGGCAGTACCAGATAGCTAATGTGCAGACTTCTTGGACATCAGTCAGTGTTCAGTTTTAATTCAATTCACAGAATCACAGAATGTTAGGGGTTGGAAGGGACCTTTGGAGATCATCTAGTCCAACCCCACTGCCAGAGCAGTTGAACCTAGAGCAGGTTGCACAGGGTGGTGTCCAGTCAGGTTTGGAATATATCCAGAGATGGGCCCTGCTGACCCCTCTCTCACCTTATCTCCCTCCTCTGCCCCCACCTCCCCTTTCCCAACCCACTTCCTCACTCTTTTCCCCCAAAACACAGAGCACCTGGACCCAGTTGCAGATTCCCCCCCTCCCCACCCTCTCCCTCTCCAGGTGTGGCTCTTTTCCCTCCCACCCTCTGCCCTTTATCTTCCCAGGAAGGGGAGCAGCTTCCAGCTGCGCCCAGCCAGGCTGAGGGAGGCAGGAGACTCCTCTTGGCATCACCGGTGAGTTCCCCATGGGTGCACCCTGCTTGGAAGGGGGGGAGAAAGGCCGGGGGGCCTGGTGGCCCCCCAGCCAGCTAGGCAGGCAGGAGGAGGGTTGGTGGTCACTTCAACATCACCTATGGGTGCTAGCTGTGCATCCTTAATGAGGATGAGCACTTCTGTGTGCCACCTGGGCTGGGGGAGGATCTCACTTGAGGTTCTGGGATGAGTTATGGGTACTAGTGGTGCTGGTGGTGGGGCAGGAGCTGCCTGGAGTTATGCTGATGGTATCTGCTCTCTTGGCCAAGCAGAGAAGTTTGCTTTTGGAAGGCTGGCTGGAGAAGGGCCAGATGTTTGAGCTGCAAAATGTACACTGCTGCTTATGGCAGTGAGAGAGGCAGAGCCTGGCCCCTCTTGGGCAAACCACAAAGTCTAAATTGCCTCACTCAAATCTTCTTTGGGAATGCTCCTATTATCTCCAGACTTATTTTCCTGTTCCAGCTCGCTGCTTCCTCTCCTTCTCCATGCAGGAGGTGGGTGGTTGGATGGGAGGTGACACCAGGCTGTATACCACCCTATCTGGATACTAGGAGGCATCCAGGATGTGTTGTACAGCTCCTCATGGGATAGTTTTGGATGTCCCACCAGGTAGTTGGGCTAAAAGTTCTGCTGCTTTCAGGAAAGGGAAGCCTAAAAACCTGAGGGGGAAATGCTGGTTTCTTCTTCGCTGGAGAGAAGTCCGAGGGTAGTACTGACACAGCATAGAATTTAGAGGGCAATGTTATATTCACACTTGCAATGGACAAGTGTTTGGATTCACAAGTAGATACCTAAATTTGCTTTCTCAGTCTGTGAGTCAACTCTCGTTTGCCTCAATGCCTACAGGTGAATGATAGAAACTTCATCACCAGATGAGGTGATAATTTGATGTTTGAACTAAAATACACAGTGGGTACTGAGAAGAACATGAATATTTAGGAGAAGGATTTACCACCTGACTTACTTTTTGTTGTCCTCCTTTTCTGTGATTGTAGCTTGCAATGAAATGATCTTTTACTCCATTGTGTTTCTTACAGGTATCATAGAATCATAGAATGTCCAGGTTGGAAGGGACCTTAAAGATCATCTAGTTCCAACTCCCCTGCTATGGACAGGAACTCCACACACTACACCAGGTTGCCCAGGGTCATATCCAGCCTGACCTTGAACCCTGCCAGGGATGGGGCATCCACAATCTCTCTGGGCAACCTGTTCCAGTGCCTAAGCACTCTCCGGATAAAGAACTTCCTTCTAATCTCCAATCTAAATCTCCCTTCCTTCAGCTTGTATCCATTCCCCCTTGTCATAATACAATCTGACCAGCTAAAAAGTCTCTCCCCCTCTATCTTGTAATGCCCCCTTAGGTACTGAATGGCTGCTCTAAGGTTCCCTCGAAGCCTTCTCTTTTCCAGGCTGAACAACCCCAACTCCTTCAGCCTGTCCTCATAGGGGAGGTTCTCCAGTCCTTTGATCATTTTTGTGGCCCTCCTCTGGACCCACTCCAACGGGTCCACATCTCTCTTTTTGTGCTGAGGACCCCAGAACTGGATGCAGTACTCCAGGTGGGTCCTTACAAGGGCAGAGCAAAGAGGCAGAATCACCTCTGTAGACCTGCTGGTTATGCCTCTCCTGATACAGCTCAGGATGCATTTGGCTTTCTGGGCTGTGAGTACATATTGCTGGCTCATATCCAGCTTTTTGTCTATTGTGACCTCCAAGTCCTCCTCTGCATGGCTGCTTTCAATAAGTTCCTCTCCCAGTCTGTACTCATATCTAAGACTGCCCTTACCCCAGATGCAGGACCTTATATGCAGTGAATAGCATTTGCATGTTAACACATTTTAATTTAATTTATATTTTGTTTACTACAATAAGTGTGGTTTGTTTACATGCAACTTTGAGGTAACAGTTCACAGTGATTTTAAGAAATGTTGCTTGATAAATAATAAAAAAAAATGTTCCTAGTCTTTGTGACACCTAGGCTTTAGGAAATGAAAAGAACTTCAGGAGGCTGCACATTCTTTGCAGGATCAAGATCATGGCAAAAGTGTTCCTGAAACTCTGTTTCTGGAATATTGTTTCAAGGAATTATCACTGGGCAAAACCCATGCACGGTACATTGACACACAATTCCTGCACAATATCCCAACATGGTGTTAAATCCCACATTAGGCAGTATAATTTGTGGAATGTATAGGTTTGAGTATGCCTCTGTACAGTTAAAACAGATTTATAGAGCAATGTTTGCTTTACTTGTCAAGAGTTTTTGAAAAAAGTACCCCATAATAGTAGGAAGGGGGAAATAAAGGGGGAATGTGGTTGAAGGATGGAAACCCCTAATAAACACTGTACTGTGAGACTGAAAGACCATGAACCATTTATTAATCCCATTCAAGTTAACAGGAACAATTCTGACCATGACAGTTCACACACAGACTTGGGCTTAATGAACGAGTTTGCATAAAACAAGAGCAAACCTGAAACCTTGTGAAAAAAACCTTGATCTGAACCAAGTCTTTTTCTGAGGGTTGGAAAAAAATTGTTTAATTTTCACATTCCTCACTTTTTCCACTTTCAGCTGAAAAAGTGGACAAGAGAGCCTTTTGTGGTATTTTTACTGGCTTGACTGAAGCTGAAGAGGTATTAGAGGTAATCTCATGAGAAAGTTTGACCTTGCAAGATTTCGGATTGGTTTTCAGAGCCAAAAGGTTCAGATACCTTTGGATAGACTGAGCAAACCTGCAAACTTCTGCATGCTTGTCTGAACTGAAGATCTGAATGCTTTTGTACACCCTCCTTCCTCTCCTTGACAAACACACATATATGTTGTGCATGTATTGCCCTGTGATATTTGTGAAATTTGGGAAGATACATATACCTTTAGGCTCTTGTCAGGAGAGTTTCTGGGCTGAAGTGCTAATTCAGCACAGGAAATAAAAGTTGCTATAAAACATAAGTGCTAAGTACTCCAGAAAGCACGTTATGAAAAACAGTTGAGCTATATGCAGTCTTCAGTCTCATTATGAAGTGAGGAAGAGATGGCATGGAAAAAATTAAGTTGTCAACATAGCCATATATAATTTTCAAAGAGCACAATGTGAACACAAGATGTTGCAATGACCATTCAAATAAATCAGAAAGCTGTGAATTGTTTCAGAGTTTTACTGATTTAATTACTGATCATAACACAATGTGTTTGTTCTAAAGTAATCCTATAAAAAAAAAAAAAAGGAAATCATGATGTGTTTATGCAGCTCTTTGGAAAGAAAAGCAGATACTTTGAAACTGGTGAGTTATGGACTGCATGTAAATCACACAATTACTAGGCAAAACATTTAAATACTTTCTATAGAGAAGAGAAGCATCAACAGCATTTAAATGTTGCATTTTAAATGTTGAAGATGCCAATGGAGAACTCATTGACCTCAGAGCAGCTGAAGGTTTCTCTATAATTTTAGTCATCACTGAAACCTGAAAGAGCAAAGCAGCACACTGATCAGGAAGATGATTTAGCTTGGGAAAATCATGGGTGCTTTTCAGACTTGCACAAAGAGAGAACCTAAAAGTAACTACCCTGTAAATTTGTACTGAGGCAGAGGGAGCCTTAAGAAAATTACTTTAAGTTCGTATCTAAATATTTGCTGGAATTTCAATATTTAAATATTCTGATCAGAAAAGTTCATTAGAGTTAAGCACGAGCTAAAGTCTCCTGAGGCAGTTCATATGCTGAAGGTTATTCATGTGATTAAGTGATGCCTGGGTCAGGTCTGTGTAGATATGGAAGTCAGTATACTGGAGCCATACTGGGAAACTGGAGCAAACAAACAATTCTGTAATTATGGATAAGGAGCAAAAGAAGCAAATAAGTACATCATAGTGGAAGAGAAGTCACAATGATTAAATTCACTGTCTTATGATGAATCCCTTTGTCTAAGGTAGTTTTTCCCTTGCAGAACATGTGCTGAAAAACCTTGGTTGGGTGTCCAAAGAACTCACATGGCACATGAGAGGTTTTTATGCTGTAACAGTACAACAGAACAGAGTTTATCTAAATCTTTAAACAGAATAATCCAGAAATTTCCAAAGTTTTGATTTTCAGGGACTTTGTTCATCCAGAATGATATGATAGTAAGCTTGTGTGTGCTCCCTGTAAGCAGTCAGGGTACAAGGCCCAGTGAAATGGGAAGTGAAGGAAGTGAATTAAACCTAGTGTTCTAGACTAATACCTCCTATATTGGATGGGGAATGAACTTACCAAAGCCACAAAGATTTCTGTCTACCTGACTTTGGTTCAGATTCTACATGCAGGGAGATGAAATTAAACATAAATGCATGTGATTTATTTGGGACGAAATTTAATTTTCTAGGCTGCCCACTGACCTCTAAACTAATTCTCTGGTATTTACTTTGGGCTGGATTTTTATTGATCCTCAAGGAATGAAAGTTAGTAACATCTAAAATAGTGTAACCTACATCTCCCTCAGAGCTGGAATAAACAGAAATTTTAATGATCTATAAAGTTTTATGAGTAACTGAACTTTAGTCAGCAGCGTTTCTGTGGGATTTCTAGAAACATCCAGAGAATAAAAAATCCAAATATAACACCATCCCACTTTGGTGGCTAAGAGTTAATAAAGTTAAAACCTCTTCCATACTCTGTCATTTAACTCCATATCATAACTCTTGTTACACCAAGGTTCCTTGCCAAGAATTCATTGTAGTAGAAGCAACAAATGAAAAATGGCCAGAAAGACCACAGTTTGTTAGGCAAAACAGTTCAGGTACAAGACTTTGGCTGCTGTGAAAGAAGGAGTGGTGGCCAAAACTACTTGAGTATAACAGCCTCTCCATATTCTGCAATTATATAACAATGAGTCTAGTCATTAATATCCATTAAGTGTCTCAAAGTCCTGAGAAATTCAGTGCTATAACCCCTCCCAGAGTGCATCAAGCCAACAGCCTAAAGAGGTTCCCAAGACCTAAGCAAGCAGAATAATGATAGCTTGGAATAAACACCTTTGTTCAGTAAAATAAATCATTGCAATGCTAGAGTCTGTGACCAGGTCATTACCTTAAAGGCAGATCCTGATTGTCACAGCTGGGCAACCATAATGGAAAAGCTCATATGCAGTGGATGTGAAGCAGTTCTTTCCCTAGGCCAAGGAAGCAAGATCTTACAAGGGACAAGCTGAGCTGGAACTGGCCACCATGTTGCTCGTATAAGCAGGAATACAGCTATGGCTACAGGATACTGCCATTACCTGGGGGTGACATTCACTAACTGGCAGAAGACGAAATAAGAAGAGAAAGAGCACAACTGTGTAAGACAAAGAAACCAGATGAAGAAGACTGATAACCTGAGATTATCACAGAACTGCCCCAATAACTGTTCTTCCCTTGCTGGAAAGAGATGCAGTTTAATGAGGGCCCTTGCTCTGTAGTTGGGCGTAAGCAATGCCAACCACCCACAGCCTCTGCCTCAGTCATTAGCAGGCCTGAAGGCTCAAAGACATGCTTGCAGAACTTGGAGGAGGAGGTTGTCTAGTTTCTATAAGGTACCTAATGTGCTACTGATTTCCATGGGAGGTTAGGCATCTAAACTTGAAGTTAGTTACCTAATAACTTTCCTGGATCTGACTCTCTTTCCTTAACAAAACAAGGTAATTTGGATTCCTTAGTAACAATTCCAAAGAGAGATTTCTCACAGTCACTAATATCACCTCCATAAGTAGCAAGGGTTCTCATGTGGTGTGGAGGTCAAAGGCAGATAGTTAAGGATACGTTTCCATGTCAGTCATAGTGGATGAACTCAGGAGTCAGGCGAAAGGATAGGACAAGTACAAAATGAACAAGGTTTAACAGGTACGTTGAAGTCACAGTAGGAGGCAAATAGACTTGGATTATACGGTGACTGAAAGTGGGAGCAGAATCTAAAAGGTTTTCTGATCATAAGCTGGAGGAAGTGTGAGGTTAAAAGCAGTGAAAAAATTGAGGAGGATGGGTAGAAACTTTAGTTTTAGCCACTACTGATTGTCAGACGTGGAAGTGTAGAATGAGAAACAGTGAGTGATTTGGGAACCATTTGCAGGAAGAAATTTTTAGAAGGGTGCCCACAAATGATACAGAATTAAGATCTTTAAAGAAATCTTTCTGCCTCTCTGGCTTTCTTCTCCTGGTGCTTAGGCAGCTGGAAAAATCATGAGCATCACCAACGGCAAATTCTCCTTTCTTTGGTTACTAAAAGCACAATTTTCTAAATTTTGCTATGTTTTTCTCACTTCTACTATATGTTGTTCACTGGGTGCACAGCCAATTGACTCAGCTCCACTCAGTCCAGATATTCCAGATACTGATATAGGTTACTGGCAATATGGACCACAAAAGAGCTTATAAATTTTATGAAAAGGGGAAATACTTGCAGTGCATTGACAAGACCTACCCTAAATTATGACAGTCTACTGGATGCACAACGGATCCAGTCTTCTATGGATTCGATATAAAATAGTGTGGATATTCTTAAAGTAGCTCAAAGTTGCTTCTTTTATTTTCACAGAGAGATTGTGTGCTTTTCTCTCTAATGAGAACTGAGAGTCCTAATCAAAGTTACCAGATTGACAGATCAGGGAATATTTGATGGACATGTCATTCTTATCAAAACCACCACCTCTGCAGTCAGGTTAGATCAAGCAGGTAGCAGCATGGTTAAGCTTTACAGTACTTCCCCTGCCCCCTCCTCACTCAACATTCTTGTGATGGACATGGCACCATCCCTGACAGCCTCAAGAAACAGGGGCAGCAAAAGCTCCTGTATGCTTTTTTGTTCACTCCTCTAATCCCAGAGTGGTAGACTTGCTCTCTGATGTGAGACACTAGGATGAGCTGGCTTTCAAACTTACTCCAGGACCCATCTCATGAAAGATTTTAAACCCATCATAGAGTACCAAAAACATTCTCACAGATTTCTGCTGAGAAACTAAAACCAAAAGCCAAGAAAACTATTTGAAGACATGGCAGTAATTCCTTTTTCCTACTAAACTGCTAGCCAATGTATAAAAACCTGGGTGATGGCTGAAGTGGTGAGAGTAATAAACAGAACACCTTACTGATCATTTTGGCTTAAAAGAAAAGGAAAAGCAGCAAGTATTTGTGTATTTGAAATAACTATTAACTGTTCTTATTAGGAAGAGACCAAACTTGTTCAGCTTCTTTTGTAGTAAACATGTCTGGTGGGGTGGAGGGAAAGCAGGAAAAACCACGCATACTTTTATATAGTCTGGTTGGGTAGCTGGCAAGTGCACCTGTAGGGCATATGTGAATGTATAAACCCACACATGTTCACTTAAAAGGACACCGTCAACTTGCTTCAGAGCTTTTGTTTGCTCTTTAATCTGCATTATTTTAATACCCTCTTAGAAGCTTAAAAAACATTATTTATTTCCCTATTGATTTCCTTCTTCTCTTTCTCCTTGTCAAACCCTTTTTGTGTGTGTTTGTTTTGCTTTGTTTTGAGTAGAGATAAAATTAACACAGCTGGTCTTATTTAACAGCCCAAACAGCTTCAATTTGTACTTCAGTCAGGCCAGTGAAAGCAAGGGTGAGTGTGTCAATGAACAGAGAGTGGAGTGGGCACACTGTGGGAGTGCTGCTTCGTGGTGCTGTGCTTAGACTGGCCTTTGATGGGGCACCAAAGCAACACAGTTCCTGTTTTGGTCACCTGGGCCTGGGAGAGAGGACAGACATATTAAAGACATTCAGTTTCTGTAAAAATGTGAGCAGCCATTTGCTGCTCTTTCTTGAGCAAAATGAATGAAGTGAAAAACCACACTGGCCTTCATCTTAGTCTGTGCAGTCAGTCCATCACCTCTCTGATGGTGCAAAAAGACCTGGTGTTACTCTAAACAAGTCTGAGAGTATCTATTTTCAATTTTTACTGACCACTCTTTTCAATTCTTACTGCTGCTATGAGCATGGGTTTCTTTGCAGTGGTGCAGAGCTCCACGAAGAGCCCTGAGGGCAAAGGCTGCCTGTCCTTGCCTTCTCCTCGGGGTGTTGCAGGTAGCAGACACACCAGGAAAAGCAGCCTGGTGGGAGACACCCAGTGAAAGCTCCTTGCTCCTTGCCTTCACCATATGTGAGGGAAGAAGGATGCAAAGAGCAGCTTGCTAGAAGAGCAGTGATGATAGGGAGCTGTTTTGAGTAGTGGGCTTTCCAAGTAGATTGAAGTGGGAAGACAGGAAAGGATAGGAAAAGAGGAAAAAGGGAAGTTTGCTAGCCAATCCACTTTACAATAACTCTACTGTGGGACCTCCAACTACTTTGGGAGATTTAACTGTGGTCACTGCTCACTCAGCCATTGCCTTTAGGATCTGTTCCAGAACAGATTAGTTTAGCTGCTGACTCTTCTTTTCAGATATTTGATTAAGTGAGGAGGCAAGAGGGAAAACAACAGACATTCAAGGATCAAATAATGTTTCAGTCTTTAGTCTTGCAGGCTTTGTCAAAACCTTGTAATTCCTCTTCAATGTTTCACTCAAAAGGAAGGACCATCACCTTTAGCAGTTTGCTTAACACTGAATGAAAGTGAGCAGGACTAACACTGGCACTGTGCTCTTGTTTCCTCTTCCTCATGGTATGGTGAGACCAGCTTGCAAATGAAGCCTTGCAAACAGAAAGTACAAGAAGGTCTTATTAAGCAAAGCACCAGGCTAAACACAAAATAAGCTGCACAAGAGCTCCAAATCTAGTGTTTCATCCAATTTTGAGAATTCACTGGATTGCTGTCCTTTGGAAAGTGACTTTTCAAAGGCTGCCACAGAAGAGCAGAATCTGATCTCAGCAACAGCAGCGGCTACAAAAGCTGTACAAAAATAACACAGTGAAAAGAGAAATTCCCACCCAGCCCCATTACTTGATTAAGCATTTTATGTTCCCCCACATTATTTAGCACTTCTCCAGTACTTCTGATGTCAAAAAACCATGATATATCGAGGCAAAGAAAACATTCCAAAAAGTCGAGATGAAAAGCCACCCTCACAAGGAGGTCAGATGTGGCTACTTCTTCCTCTGCGCTGAGCAGCTCTGGGCAGGGCTTTCCCACCTGGGCTGGTGGGATGTCATTTCAGGGCTTCCTTCTGCCATCTTCTGCCTTTTTGCAGTATTGCGAGCTGGGGAAAAAACCTCTTCAACCTCCTGCCCAGGTCTTCGATCAGTGGCAGCAGGACCTGAGCTTTTGCTTGAGGGCAAAAGATCTGATTATAATCATACCCTAGGAAATAACTGAAAAAAAACTTGTTTACAATAGCAATTATGCTTCTTTGAAACAATGCTCTAACGTGCTTATAGGCATCCCTGCCTGAGCATCTGGTGTCTGAACACATGCATGAAGACAGAGAATAGCAGACAAAGGTAAAAGACCATTTTTTCCTTGAGAGATTTTCACCATAAACTTGTGCTGTTACCTGCCCCCTTTCCTGTTTAAACAAAAGCTTTGTCTACCCCAGTGAGGTAAGGTGCAAGGAAGACTACAGGTTGCATCTTTTGAGACAAACCAAGACAGCAGAAAAAGAAGGAAGCAAGAAACTACCTGCTTCACAGTGTTAGTAGATGGCTACACACTCCTATGGATGCTGAGGTATTTTACTTCCTCCTAACAAAAATGCATCCAGTGACCATGTGTATCTTAGAAGATTGTTGATTGTCTGACAGGTCTGTCTTAGAGCTGTCCCTTTAATTTGGTCTGATGAGCTAATGGTGATACTGAATGATGCCTTATGCCTGGGTTTTAGATAGGGCTTGTCTCCTTGGGCTACTGTAAGAGAATTATACACAGTAATGATTATCATCCCAATGAATTGTGATGGGCTAAAGACCCTCCTTTGCCCCTCTTTCTTTTAAACTGAACTTCCAGGCTGAAGGATAACAATTCAGTAAGATGGAAGGCTACTGAATGGGCAATTCCCAAAGAAGACAAAGTTGTGTTTGTGCAGAGGGAGGGGATTTCACTCCAATCCATTTAGTCTTAGCCAAGCAGCTTTCTGGATATGCCAGCCCCCACCTCAGTACACATTATTGCCTACCATTGCTGGGTTGGGTATGAATATTTGAAAATATTATGCATATGTAAATGCAGATTTATTTCTTTCCAGCTGTATCTATCCACTATGCTGCCAGATATCTCACAGCATCCAGGATTTGCACTGGCTTTCTGGTGCATTTTTTTCATATCAGTTAGTAAGTAACCTTTTCAGCTTTTGAGAAAACCTCAGCTACAAGCTATATATAAAAATAAATACCACGAGGCATTTGCTGCTGGCATTTAAACAACAATAACAGCGACAGCTACTAATTTGTGTTCCTGGTATTTGGGTCTAAGCTACAGTACTACCTGAGAAGGTGGAAAGAGTTCAGCTATTTTCTGCTTTTTCCTAAGAAGCTGAGATATAGTTTCTCATGTGTTTTTCCTCATCTTATTTTTGACCCTGGATGTGTCTCTCTCTTGTCTCTACTTACAAATATTGTCCTAGAAGTATAAGGTTAAAACAGCAATCATCCCATTCACATCTAACTTAGAATTATGGATGTAGAAGTCCCTTTCCTACCTCTAAACTGCACCTAAAAGCTCATATGATGGCTTTCCTGGCAAAACGTTCTCTTTTCCGTCTTTCGTTACATTTTTGTCCCTGCACAGAATTCTTAATATTTTCTGTTCTGCTTTCTCTTACCTCCCACTCATCTTTGCTTCATTTTTGACTTTGTAAATTTGCTTTGGAATGAAAGGTCTTTCTTTTAGCTCTTTTCAATGACTTTGTGTACCATATTTTATGAATGATTGTAACTTTAGCAGAATACTGTCTATTTGTGTCTGTGATTTTGTAGTGCTAAGGTTTTCAATTAAATTAAGTGAAAAAATTGATGTCTTTTTCCAGTTCTGCTTGGGGTTACTTTTATATGTTGTTAAACATATCTAATTAATATTGGCACAATAATTTTGTCGTAGAAGTGGGAACAATACAAGCTAAGTAATCCTTGTCTAAGATCTCAAAATACAGAGAACTTTGGGGTTTTGTGGTTGTACTGTAATTTATTTTAACAGAAAACAATTTACTTCACCAAATCTTTTTGGGCACTCCTAACCTGTAAGTTTTTTTTCCTTGCTTATGAATGCATATATTTACTACATCAATTATTTGCTGGTTTTATGTGGTTAGGGGGACTCTCTGTGCAGTTCTGAGGAAGAAGTGAGGTTTATTGTGCCTGGCTGCCCAAGCAGCCCAGAGGGTGATGAACCTTTCCAGGCAGAGCACTGAGCACAGACCTAGTTGCTAGGGGTTCAGCAGGGATCTGAAACAGCACAGGTGCAGGAGACTGTTGGGACCAAAGTCTGAAGTCTCATAAAAACTACTGCTCCCAGCAGTATAAAAATGCCATTTACACACCGAGGAGCAAGAAAATAATAAACAGACAAAAAGTCTCCAAAAAATGAATCAAAAAGTAGGGAAGGTGTAAAGCATTACTATAAAGCAATGTTTAGTTTATAATTTCTGGGACAATATTATCTGACTAGAACTTGATAAAATATGCTGTTATCAGTTATACCCTAGTAAAGAAGCCAGGCACTTGCTGAAAAAAGAGAGACAGTTTAGTAGAAGAACATTTTGTTTGCTGTAATGTTCCTTTTCCTTCCTGTTTCTTCAGAAAATGTGTGTTATGGTACACACTGTATTTTAGCTTAATCAGTAATGTACCAGGCACCAACAGTTACACATCACCACACACACATTCTTATCATCTCTCAAGGTGTGTTTGTAGATAATGTGCAATGTAAATATGAGTGAAGTCTCCATCATTAGAGTATGAGTTCCACATACCAGTTATTGTTATCTAAAAAAATTATTTATTAACAGAATAAGGGAGGAGAAAGGCTAGGTGCAGTTTCAAACTAGGGTTTCTTTTGCTTAACCTTAAGTTATGTGACTCACAAACTGAGGAGTGAGAATGTCTATCTACAGCTGTGCTTTATTGCCTCAACTGTGAAGAGCCTCAGGAGCATTTTAATTTGTCTGTCTCTGATTTTTGTTGCTAATAGTTTACTGTGTAGCACAGTTCATGTATAGCCCCTATCTTTCTTGATTTCCCTTGTCCTAAGTAGCCCACAGTGTTCTTCATTCCCCTAATTTCACTTATGTTTTCTTTGTCACTGGTTCTCTGCCCTGTTTCTGTTTGTCCCCTCAATCTGTTCTTTCCCCTACTCCTAATGCTGGAGCAGATCATTTGGTTTGGAGAAGTGTCAGGGTTGCAAAATCCTGCTTTGAGTGCTGTGGTATTCCAGCAGTCAGGGTTGCTATTGCCTGGCCAAGCTCCAGAACAGTTTCTATAACCAGAGCTGGTGCCAGGGTAGTTTTGCCAGTTTGGTGAACATAGAAGATTCCTCTGTGCACAGAAGACACTTGGTTTGCTATTTAACCACCTTAAAGTTTTCTCATGAAATCTGCAATGGCACCCAAACAAGCCTAATGTGGTTAAGTATTCAGCCCAATGATCTCACATCCTCCACAGCAGTTGAAGACTCATAAACACATTTTATGTCTGTATTGGTATGTTGTCATAATTTGGGAGACACATTGCCTGGAAACATAATAGGTGGTTATGAAAGTCTAGTTTGATGCTGAGAGATCTTAGCCAGACGTTACATTCCAGTAATCAAAATTAAGTTATTGCAGGAGCAAATAGAAAATAGTGAAAGGCTAATTTTATATAACTCTATTTTTTATATTTCTAAAAACATAATTTATTTTTGTCTTTAAAAGTAGAGACTGCTTGGAGAAGACACTGACAACTAGAAGACTACTAGGAGAATTGTAGAATAGTAGAGCTAGTCAAGGAAGACACTTGATATCATGTATGAACTTAGAATGTGTATCTCATTAGAGCTCTATGCTCATCAAGTATATCAGATCTCCAAGAAGAAAATCAATAGACTGTAGAATCAACTAGTGCAGGAGTACAGACAGATGTAGAAGATATGGTAAAGAAAAGTCTTCAGATAAAACTCAGAATTTGCAGATCCCTACTGCACAAGGCAATCTCAGGGCTATCCTTCTAGAAACACTGACCCAGGGAAGTATATCTATAAGAAAAATGTAAAGGAGCAGAGTCAACTGAAAGAGAGGTGATTAAGGGATGGGTTTTCTGCACTGTGAAATGAAGAACAGGAAGGGAGAGAAGTTGGGAAAGAGAATTTGGAAAGAAGAGCCAGCTTCACAAAAGACAGGAGGAAGAACGGAGGTGTCTGGCAGATATGATCTGTGGAAGAAGAGGAAAAATACACAGAAAAGCTATTTCTTAAAAAAGGGATGTGAGGGGAGGACTCAGGGTGGGGAGTGTGGAGGCTTAACAATCTTTGAAGTAAAGAAAGATTCACACTCCTCACCAAAAAGTAAGATCCTTGCTGGAAAAAAATTGGAAGTCAGTGTGCTGGGCAGAGGTGAATAATTTAAGTAAAGGTTGAAGCTCTGAAATCTTCCATTTCTAGCATATATTCAAGAATCAGTTTAAAGCAATATGCATAAACATCTGTGGTAGTTAAATCCTTTATCTGATCCAGGGCTAGTTTATTGTCCTAGCAAGTAAACTAATACAGAACTAAACTTATATTCCTACCGGTCACCTGGATTCTGCTTTCTTATCTCCACAGAGGCCTAGCTTCAGGAGTAGTAGATTGCACACTCTACCTTCAGACCCCTCCACAATGCACTGTGGAGATTCTCACACAGATATCACTGTGTGATAGTGGGGATTCTTTACCCCCATTCAAGGCTGAGATTTTCTTACTCCCTAAGTCTGCTGCTTCTCGGGGAAGTACTTCAGCTAATACTCAGAAAAACACTATCACTGGACTTGTCCTGAAAGATGTGAAATATGCTTGATAAGACAACCTCTTCTGCAGACAATGGAAAAGCAGAAACTCAGCAACTCTATCTTATCTCTGGAAAGCATGTGGGATGCCACATAAGGTGTTATCTGTTAAGCTAGTGAAGACAGAGACCAACAGAATCACTATATAGTGGGTAAGGAGATGCTTAAAATAGAGATGTCATCATGTAGTGTTGAAAGTGAAGATGCTAACATTAAAAGAAGTAAGTTTAAAGAGGAACAGAGCAGGAGAAGAAAAGGAGCAGAGTTGGGACCTTCTTTTTTTAAATGTTTTCACTGTAGCATGGATAATGGGAGCGCACTGACAGGAAATTCTAGCCACATAAATGTTTGAGAGATGATCAAGAGATGTACAATAAAGATAGACAGAAAAAATGAATGGCCTGAGAATTGGGGATTAGAGTGGGATATATTTCTGCAAAATATAATGTCAAATATTTAGCTTGGTCAGGGATAAGAAAAAAATTATAAACCAGAAACTAAACAGGTAAAATCAACTGAGGATGGGAGTTTGGGCTTACTGTTTACCAGGAGAAGTATGTACTACTAGTGTGACAGAGCCATGAAATACAGCTATGGTCAGGAGAGCAATCTGGAACTCCATGTCCTGTATGGAGCTTCCTCATTCAGGAAGGATGAACTCAAATGAAACAGGCACAGAGAGTCATGGTTAGGTTCATCAGGGGAAAGGCAAGTCTCTTGCAGGGAGGATCTAGAAGAATGTGGCATCTTGTTTGCAAAACAGTTTTTCAGTTCAGAAAGGTGTTACAGAAAGAAAATAACTATTTAAGCTGAAAGATGATGCTTCCAGAAAAAACCCAGAAATAAATGGTATAAATGTTAACTGGCCATGTGCAAATTCAGAATGGAAATTAGAGCTTTCCTAACCAGCATAGCAATGGGAGTAGAGGAAGTGAAGAAAACAAACTGCTAAAATGGAAGTTGATAAAAAAGGATATAATATGATGTCTGCAATAACAAGAGACTGGTTTATGTGACTCAGGAGTACTCACTGAGCTCAAAGGCTAGTTTCTTAAATTAGATGTGTTTTTGTAGTTCATGGAATCAGCATACCCATAGCAGTGGAGTACTGTCTAGCGAAATGAGACTGGATTCTTATGTTCAGGTTAGGAGAGAGCATTAAGATCATGTATTTTGAACTCCAATATAATACAGCCCATAGAAATGCACTTACTCATTTTTGCTTCAGACTCAAGGCATCGCTTTGATCTATAGCACATCTTTTCAGAAGGGTGTTCAGATTTAATTTCAATGCTTCAAGTGAAGTGGAATGCAACACATTTAACAGCAACCTCTCGAAATTGCAGTGCAGATGGGGTTTGAGAGAACAGTTTTTGACCTTCATGATTTCCTTTCTTTTTTGCCATTGTTGACAGGCTTTGTGAGGACATACATCAGACAGATCATTGCAGAGGGCATCAAACTTCCTACATCTATTCTGATCTGATGAATTCCTTTTCAGTAGTCTTAGGAAGAGTTAACAGCCTGTGGTGTGCTCTTTCTGCTGTTTAGCCCAGTCTTGAAATCAGTGAAGTTTACACTGGGTAAGAATCTGATCCTTTATGCATATGATTAACAGACTTCCTGGGATGACTAAATATTTTATGAGTAATCCAACAGGCTGGAAAAAAATCTATATATCTTACCTCTGAGTAAAGCTAGCAGATCTTTAAATTTTTTTTGGTACACTCTGTGCAGTGCACAATATTTAATTTCTTACACAGAGAGAAAGCTCTTAGGGTAATATCCATTTCCTTCAATATTAGCTTCCTAAATCTGGCATGTAATCTGAATTAATCCTTTAAGTTCTCTCTACAGATGGAAAAAAAGAGAGAAATACTTGCCAACAATAAGCCATCTCACCTGGTTTATGTACTTGGGATGGATCTCCTTCAGGTTAGAAAACTAACTTAAATTACAGACTTAGCTTTTAAGTTGCTGCAATTAAGTGAAAAGAAGCCTATTTATAAAGTCTGGAAAAGAAATAGCCTCATGACAGGGAGTTCTGGATTACTGCCATAGAATAAATTTGGAGTAGTGCAGTAGTAGGACTAAATAAACCAAAATAGCAGTACTTAGATGCAAACAGAGGTCTGATTTCTGTATGATGGAGAGAAAGGACAGGAGAGGAAGCCATTCAGATCTGGGAATAGATTTGACTCCTCATTATGAGCTATAAGCCTGAAAACCAAGCATGGAGCTGAACCCAAGCATAGCAAAATACTGATTAGATTAATGGTGTTTCTTCTCTAGTAATATTTCTGTCTCTTTGTAGTATTTCACTGGCACCTCTCCCAGATCTGTCAGGAATCCTTGAGCACGGTCCTGTGCAACCAGCATTGTGCACCCAGGAGGATGCTCCTACCATGTATGATATATTCTGACAACAAGCTTATTGTTTGCAGCACTGAGGTTATGCCTTATTTTTAGTATCCAAAGACCCTTCCAAGAGCAAAGTGCAATGGTGCCATGCTTTGAACTAAATCTCAGACTAATCACAATCCTTGCCTGAATGACATTTTTTTATGTATAATCAGCACACTGTTAAGCATGTCTTTTATAAGGATAGTTTGACTATGTTTGATCTGTATTATGGTGTTATGAAAAGAAAGACAATGTGTCCAAACTCTGCTCTTAGCTACAGCCATCTGGAGGTCAAGTATTTTTAGAGGTCTGACTTGGATTAGAGTATGACCCCCATGCGCGTGAATCATCACAAGGATTAATGAAGTGTGTAAAGTGTGTGTGCTTTTTAATCTCATCTATGGACATGACAAAAAAAGAAATTCTGCACTTTGAGATAGTAAATGGTTTAGCAAAGAGGAGACACAAAGCCTAACCATATGCTGATTCTGAGCCTACAGCTTAACGGAAAAGTGTATTTTATTATCTTAACAGTTAAGAACTACAGTGATTGTACTCGAAGCATGACATGAAAATGATTCTGTTTCACTTTTAGCCATGAGGTTTTCACTCTTCTTCCTCTTGGCATTCTGAACTCTGTTTTAAAGGTTATTTATTATATAAATTCTGTTTTAAATAAAAACTAGAGTTTTATCATTTGCATTGATTTTAGTTCACACTTCCTGTAAGTTCCTCTGGCACATGCCATGGTTATAAACATGATTGCTCAAGATTTGGCTTTGGCTTTGGCCAAACACTTTCACAGGGACACGTATTTCTCATAGCAAATCTGACAACATAAAATAGGAAGTTTACTAACGTAATTTTGGCTTGAATTGTTGCATTAGTTCTTTAACTGTAAGGTTAGCATGAGTCTCTGCCTTTCCTGATATCCACCCAGGACAGATTGTGTGAGGCAGAGCAGTTCTGCAAAGATTATCTTCCTTTGCCCTGCAGAGGTGGTTTTTAAAGTTTCAGAGCCATCAGTAAGACAAGCTGTGTGCAGAGCTTTGAAATCCTTCATGGATGGCAGCAGTCAGAGACTCACCTTCAGAAGTTCATCCCTTCTGGTATCATACTGTTTGGCACAGAAGGAGTTAAGGGGATCAGAGAGCAAGTGAGGAAGTGCATCATGGCCTCCAAAAGGCTGACCTGGTCTCTAAGGAATTGTGTAGGTACAAAAGCCCTGGGTTTGTTCCACTCTGTGTCTTCTTTCCTTCTAGCTCATTAAAGGAGGGGTTTGGACACTTCTCGTAGTGTTGAAGAGAATCACTTTTATGCAACAGTCAAGTATCTTAGCTCCAGGTGTTTGTCTGTTTAGAGGGAGGTAATCCCAGAAAACGTGTGAAAGATGAAAAAAGAGGAACTATTTTTACAGTAGTGGTTAACATTTGGAGCTTAGCTCTGGATGGCACTGAAATTCCTCTGAAAGCAGCTCAGCACTGTCAGACCTGATTTCAGTCTTGGGAGGCTGACAGCCCCTCAGCATGGGCTTCTTTGCTTTTTTGAGGACCACCTCTTTACAGCATCTCTTTTCAATGGCTTGAGTAGGAAATTAGTTTTTAGTACAAATGTGAATTGCACATGTGCAAGTTATAAATCTGTGTCATTGCCAATAGGTAAAACCACTAACTCTGCTATTTGGTAGTTACTATTAAGTTTTCAGTAATACTCTTCAGCTCTCTTCCTTTCAGCTACAGAAAAAACATTTGGAATGAAAAGAGCTATTTTTTTATATAAGTAGCACTTATGGGACAAGGATGAGCAGAAATAAAAATACCTTTTTTTCAGCAAATGTTTATAGTCTGCAAATGATAGAATATTCATGTTCAGGCTTCATAAGGAACAGCACTCAGGGGCAGAAATGAAAGGTTTGTGTGTGAGGGAATTACACTGAAAAAGCAACACAACTATCTGAATCAGTAAAGACCCCAATGTCCACAGAGCCCTGCGGAGTGGCAAGGTTTTATGTCAGTGAAATTGTGAAGGTCAGTGAGCTGATGAAGGTTGATGGAAACTCCTCTCTGAACTGTGAAAAGACTATACACATCTGGTAGAATAGTCCCAGAGGATCTCTGAGTTTTAGGGGTCTGTGAAGCCTGTAGCTTACTTGCTGGGTGGTGTTATTTTGATAACATCACTTTGTCTGCAGCAAATAGAAAAGTAAAGAAGCTTCCATTTGACTTCCAAGGCACAGATGTTTTACCCTAAAAGAGACTTCAGGAATTAATGACATTGAAAGCTAAAGCTTGCTTACTTATATTTGGTTTGTAATTTTTGTATGTGTTTACTTACTTTGCCAAACTGAGGTATGCCTCAGCGAAAGTGGGGATTGAGTATCATATTATCCTGAAACAGAAGAAATACACTTGTCAAAATAAATAACAAATCTGCATTTTTGGAGCAAAATGTCGTGACAGATGCTATGCACTTCCCATGTAATAATTCTAAACATAACTGGTGACCACGTTGCCTGCCTGCCTGTATTATGTAAAGTTTTCATATAAGGCATTAAGTAAACATCTTTATAGGGAATAACACAGTTACATAACTGTCTATAAAACAACAACAGAATAACCTTGTTCTCATTTTGTAACCTGTAAGTATCTGATTTTTGGATCACAGAATAAGTTTATACCTGTCTGGGCTTCATTTCATTTGGGACACTTCCCACCCACAGCTGGAGGGCAGCAGGGAAAAATCAGAGAGAAAGTGTCATATTTTTCTGGCAGGTTTATTCTTTTTCCCTTGGAAAAATTAGGGAAAGGAAGAAAGTTAAATATATAATTTCTAATCCATACTGACAGTGACTTGCCTTATAAACTTCTTTTGATTTACATAGGCATAAACAAAATCAGAATCAAGTTCCCAGTGTTTAGATCTGAATATGAAATACGCATGTCCTTTTCCAGGAGAAACACTCCTAGGTCAGCTCCCTCCTGCTTGAGAAAGAAGGTGATATTCTAAAGTTGCATCTGGAACCTTTTGAGTCTTCATTTACAAAAACTATTCTCTGTATTTTAAGGTATCTTCACAGCAATCTGTACTTCATGGCACAGATAATTTCAAGATAAGATGAAAGTGTCAGTGGTCAAAAGTAGTTAGTAGCAGCTCCTATACCTTGAGCCCTGTCTACATATTGCAAATCTACAAGACTAATATATAGTATGAGTTCTTTAGCAGGCATTTTTCTAATGAAGTTAGACTTAAAAATATACCTACAGGCTAGGTAGTGAAACCCTTACTGACGCTGATTAGTATGTTAATCCATGATGAATTAATTTTGGAATAAAATACAATGAAATGAATCCTGACCAGGTGCTGGAAAAATAGGAAATCTCTGACATAAGCCCTGACATAAAAGAACAGCTTAGTTCATAAAGTACATAAATTAAAAAAAAAGGATGTAAAACAGCCAAGGTGGCTAGCAGTAAATGAAAAGCTCTGGGAAGGAAGGGAAGGTGAAAAGAGAAATATGTGGAGGTACATGAGTTCATTTGTACTGAAGGACTTCTTTTATTTTAATATAAGCCAAATATAAAGGAAAGCTTAAAAATGTGTATTTCAGAGAGTTTTCAGATGAAAAGCTTAGAAACAAACCAGTGGTGTATGGGAAGAGAAGGCTGCATCCTTTGGGAGGTATAGCAGATCACAGGCAGGTCTGCTGCATGAGGTTTGTTTTCTGGTGGAAGAGTTGTTGCTGTAGGGGAAGTGAGACTATTTAAGACACTAGAGCTTGCTAAAGCAGGAACATATGAGTGATGTTGGCATCAGGCCATGGAGTGCGTGGAGAGGAGTTCAGCACAGAGCTGGCTGGGGAGTTTCTGATGGAACTCTTCTGTCAGAGCAGGAATCTTTTGTGAAGACGTATCCCCATTTGAACTCCCTCCCTGGGGACAAGATTTCCAGTGTTAATGTGAGAAGTGTGGTCAGAGGGAGGGCATGACATGCCTCTGACCAACACCCTGATAGCCAACGCACTCATATGGTCCACAGGAGTCCTGCTCTGAGTGCCTCTTCTGGGATGAGGGATATCATACATGCCTTTCAGAGCTCCCTATGCCATGTTTGACCTACTGTTTGAACTACAAACATGTCTTCTTTAGGCAGCTTAGGTGAGTGCCAAAATGCTGTCAGGGCTGATGGCACACAGTATTTGTTTCACCTGACATTAGGGGTGTTAAAATTCTTGTGAAAGTATGAAAAACCTCTTATACTTTACACTACTGGAGTAGTGCAGTAGTAGGCAGGAGTTTAATCAGGAAATGCAAAAACTTTTATTGAGTAGAGACCTCAGGGCAACAGGTGAGGTTGCAAGAGGTGAAGTAACTCTTTGGCTGAAGGACGAGTGTTGTGACAGCCTGAGACCTGTCTCTGCACAGCTTATATAGGCTATCTCTACTGATTCAGCAGAACCAGAGATCTACTGCTCATTTTGAGGCTGCAAGCTCCACACTGAATGTAATTCTTGCCCACCTTCACTGTTTTGCATTTATCACCGCACTGAGCAGAAATTCCAATGACAAACATTTATTATCCACTATCCCCATCCCACTGTACAAAAAGCCTCCTTCTACCCAGGACAAACCAGTTT
The DNA here is from genome assembly GCA_013396975.1 of Bucco capensis. NCBI lineage: Eukaryota > Metazoa > Chordata > Aves > Piciformes > Bucconidae > Bucco > Bucco capensis. The sequence goes on from VWZO01003221.1 coordinate 1,292,743, forward strand.
TTCAAGTTCAGACCTGAACATATGGCTGGCTATAGAGTGAATCATCTGATATGTGGCTTTGGTCACAGCCTGACTGTGGAGAGGCAGCTCACAAGGGGAAATAGAGGTTTTAAAAAAAAGAAGAAAACAACTAAAAGTGAGGAAAGACTTGGGAGGGAAGGAAGATAAAAACATTACAGAACCAACTGTAGCTGCTAGGGAAGTGTCAAAAGGGAGATGCTTCACACCAGGTTTATTACAGATGTAGTGGAATTTTTTTCTGCTGAAATCTGCCTCCTGCACTCTAGTTTCTTTTGTGACACAGTGAGCAAAGTCAGCACGTCATCATAACTCCCCTGTTGTAGTAGGGAGCTGTGTGTGCTGCATCAGAGGCTCCCACCCTGTGCTGCACCCAAGCTATGCACTGATAGTCCTTCTAATCTGTAAGCAGCAGCAGTGAGTGAATGGGGTTTTACAACTTCTTTGCTGAGTAAAGCTTTTGAGCACTTTGTGGCACAGGCTTTTTTATGGGTAGGGCATAGTTGACCATCTAAACAGTTAGTGGAGAGATAATGGGAGCAATTTCACATGCAGTCAAATAGCTGCAAAATTTCACATGCCATTGCTGTCATTTATAAGCCTCTGCAATTATCAGCATGACCTTCATACTTGCAGGTAGAACTGCAAACCTAATCTGCGCCATAACTGTAGCTTTCCCCTTCTCCTAGATGTATTAAAAAAGCTCTGTGTAGGCAGGAAATAAGAAATCATCATAGAGAAGATTTAACCTGAAAATCTGTCACTTGATGAAAATTGCTTGTTTGTTTTTAATGTTAGATGACGTATTTTTCATGTGCGTAACATTAAATGTAGATATTAAACACACAGGAAATGTAGTAAATACAGAGTTTCTATTGAGCAGCTGTATTTAGCACATTGGCAACCCACTAGGAAATGTATTTAACTTTGACATTTTCTACTGCCATCTTAGAAAAGGAGCATCTATCAGGTCCTAGGAAAGTCTGAATTTGCTTTTGCCAAAGAGATCAGTAAACACAAAACATGGAGGAAAAGTCCTCAAGGTTTAGGAAGAACTGAGATCTTACCAGAACTTGCTTGTATTTAGTGTTCAATAGGTATAATTAAAAAAAAAAAAAAGGTAAAAAAAAAATCCCAGAAGTTCTGGTGAATTTCTTCAACATCCAAAACCATAAGTAAGTATAAAATCGGAATGAAAATAGGTTTCAGATCTAAATCATATCTGTTTCTAGCTGTTTATATTTCCTAGACTACATGACCAGGGTATGCTGGTCTTATAGCTCCTGAGGATGGAGACTGGTGGAGGGTCCAGAGGTGCTGTGGAGCTCTCTGTCCGTGGACAGGTCTGTGGGCCTCCAGTAACCTGAGACTGTATAGCACTCTGGGAGTCAATCCAGGACATTGCTGGTGCAGACAAAAATCCATGAGTGCTGTGAAGGAAAGCAGGGATGCAAAGAGAGAGCGGATGTCTCCCATGTGACAGGTCCTTGCATACCAACATTTTTCAAAGGGCCAGTGTGAGACTGCTCCTGCTTCATTCCTATGTTATTACTACCCGAGCACAATTTCCCTCACACATCTCTAACTGAACGCTTAGGCTGAGCATCTCACAGACAACAGTGCTACAGCTCAAGCCTTCTTTAATGAGTATCTACTGTGTGTGAAGATTTCTAACTGTAATTTTTGGTAGAAAATGCTGCTTCCTTCCTCTGCTTATAATAAACTTAGTTTACTTCAATTACATGGTCAGATCACAGACTTACCTCTTCAAATCCTCTGTTATTGGTGATTCTTTTATTACCCTTCATGGCTATTTTCATACAGTTTTATATGGCCTTTTAAATTTTTCTCATGATTCATCTGTGGCTATAGCATCCCTCCTTGAAGACATCTACATTTCTCAACTTACTTATTTGTTTAGTGCTTTCGCTCTAAACCATACCACACAGTTGTTTCTCCCAGTCCTTACAAAACCTGTTTCATGAGGGCAGTTATTTTTAGGAACATTCTTATATTCAGGATGGCTATTGAGAAATAAGCTAGTCAGATAGCTGATCACCTAGAGTTAGAGAAAAGGGTATTACTCCAGAAAGGAGCCCAGAAAGTCAAAGACAGGTATAGAGTCACTGATAAAAGTGGGAATGATTGTGTCTGTTTAAATATAATTAGTGGAAGTGAATGGCGAGGTTACAACATCACACCTTCATTAAAAGCTGCTTTAGAAAGCAGCTAGAGGAAGTTGTTTTCAATATAGGGTAGATAGAATTCTACCCTATGTGAATCCTACAAAAGCCAGGCTCTGAATAACATCTTTTTGTCACCATCTACAGGTGTGTTATATACTAACACTTTCCGCTTATTTTCAAACACAAATAGCAGGACTGAAGAATGCAAACTGACAGTGAAGACTGAAAAATGGGCTTGGGCCAAGGGGGCTTTGTAAATTGGTTCAGTAAAGTATGTCCTTAATCTCTCACATTGAAATACTTTGTGCTCACCTGTAAAAGAAAGCTTCTTTTTAATATTAAACTCGGAGGAACCTGTGTTTGACCCTCATGCCTCCAACAACTGCTGTACGGGGCTTCTCCAGAAAATGGTCTGATGGAGAAAACAGAGCAATGACATCTTTATTTTCCCTTTGAGATTCTTAGTTTGAGAAACACAAAAGAAAACAAACAAGACATAAACAAAAACTAATGAAATAGGTTTATTGCCTTGTCTTCGGGGACAAATCTAGCTCCTGTTGCTGAGAGATATCCTGCACCTGACACCAGAACTGTGATTGCTGTGCTGGGTTCACAGCACTTCTGGAAGCCTGCACAGTAGGATGTTTTGTGCATCACAATGCTTGGGTTCCTGGGGTCCTTATTTGGGGAGGAAGAGGAAAAGAATCTTAAGTAGAGAATGAGAGGGAGAAAATGGCGCCAGATTCCTTACTCCTCATCTGCTAGGATAACACTGTCCCATCCCTTTATGCTGGTTGAACATCTGAAGTGGGAGAGTGAATATCAGTGAACGGATGTAGGCAAAGATCAGTGTGCAGTGAAAGAGTAAACCCTGTAATTTGACAGTATTAAGAAATGCAATCATTTTCATCTCTTAAAAGCAAGTCTAAAATATTTTTATGCTGGTTTCCCTTTCTCTTGAAACTATGACTTTTGCTGTATTATCTGTTTACTTTCAAGGCGTAGGACAAGACTAATCGAACTGTAGAAAAGTACAAATCAAAAAGACGCAATAAAAGTCTGGAGACTCAGTGATAACACTTGGTACTGCTTCCCCACTGCTCTGGTTAATATTAACCTGTGGTATAGGAACTATTTAAATAATTGTCGATGCCTTGGTCACAATTTTTGCTTTCAGTAGCAGAGCCTGGTGTATTTGATGTGATTTCAGAGGTTTTCTGAAGACGCAAGAACAACTTTTATATTGAGGTCAAAGTCTTAGAAAAGCTTGTTCTGCAGTGCTTGTTTTTGTCTCAGCTTGTTGAAAATGGCAGGTGTAAGCAGTTGTATGAAGTACTCCATGTTCATCTTCAACTTCTTATTTTGGGTAAGTTGTTATTTAAATTATTAGTGATGCACGAAATGTGTTCAGCATTATCTGAACTCTTTAGTTGAAGGAATTGTAAAGAAAATAGAACATAAGTGGAACCAGGCTATGATTCTAAATCAGGGAGGGAAGAATATATTTAACTTTTGCTCTTCCCTTTGTCTTTTTCCTTCAAAATAGCTTTCCTTTCACAGTCAAAAGTAGAGCAGCCATGAGTGTGTCTTCCTGTTTATAACATGCTCCTCATGTTAAGAGACAGCACTTATTTCAGTCAGAAGGTAACAGGCTCTCCACTTACAATGCATTTTTCTCTTGCTTTTATTGTCTGCTCTTTGCACCCAAATGGCATACTCCTGAAATTGTAGTTGCAACAGAAGACACAGAAAATTCACTTGTATTTTTAGCCTCCTAATTGATAAATTGTTTTCATATCCTTCTTGTGGTTCTTTGCTTTATGTTCAGTGACATAATTAGTTTCTGATGGTGGAGAATAAACGTTTGTAAAATGGTACAAGCTGGCAGTACTGCCAATACCTCTACCAAGGCAGACACAGCACAGGCCAGTAGGCAGGTTTCTGGTGTCATGTGAATTGTATTTGTCTTTTATCACATCTCAGCTGATTTGCAAGAATTTCAGGTCCTAGATGCCCTGGAAAGGTTTGAGTTAAAGAATATTTCTACTGTGGCTCAACCTTACTGTCAGTTTTCCCAGCAGAGATTTGTCAGGTTCACCAGAGATTCACTGAAACCAGAAACAGAAGCACTAGCCACATTATGGGCTTTGCCCCAAGGGATTTTTTTGCAAGTGAAAAGGTGATACCATTCAAAAGGGACCATAAAAAGTAGCCCTGGAAAAATTGTAGCTAGCCAAAATGAGAAGAGTTAGCAAAATTCTTTGATTGCTTGTGGACCTCACAAAGAAATTTCTAACAGACCAGTGATGATTTCGTCTGCCTCCTGCCTCTTCTCTCTCCACCTCCATCAAGGAAGATTGAAGATATTTGACATCTGTGTTGAAATTTTTCTGCAATGGTACTTAAAAGAGTCCACAAGTTTCTGACTTAAAATTCCTGCCCCTTGGGAAGCTTTTTCTGTTCACATTTATCTGTATTTACTGTAAGCTGTTACATAGGTAAGTGTTGCAGGCTAGCATTAGAAAAGTTCCAAACTACTGAAATGAACAGGTGAATAGTGTCCCATACCTAATTCTCCAGTGACAGCAGGAGTTTCCTAGAAAAAAACACAGGATGCAATCCTGAGGGAATCTTGAGAGCTTAGGAAACAAGTAGGTGTGGAGCAAACTTCCCAAACCTAGCTTTATGCAGAAAGTAGGAAAACCTTTGTTCTGGGTAAGAACAGGCTGAGAGCATTTACTGCACATGTGACTGCATAGGTGGGACAGAGGAGGACAGGAACAAAGCTACAGTTATTTATCTTAAAGGGAGGGGTTTAGCACTACCAGGATAGGGAACAACAGTCATGGTGCAAACAGGAGTAAAGGTGAATGGAGTACAATGAAGCTGGACTCTTTGACTCATATTCCTGTCTCTAACTCCTGGAAATCATTGAATTCCAGTGATGCCTTTACAGCCACTGGTTCCACAGCTGCTCTCCCTGGTGCACAAGGCAGTTGGAAAGTGGAAAATTAAACTGATAGTGTGAAATGAAGGTGACATTGACTGTGACTAGATAAGAGCAACGGCTGCATGTTTACCTGTCAATGTCCTTTCATTTTAAGCCTTCTGCAATCTCTCTGATTGTTTTCCCTCTTAGAGGACTCAGGAATGGACTTTCCAGTCTTCTGATACCTTTTTCTAAGCACCTCTTACAGCACAGTACTAAGTGTGTAAGCCCTAGAATAATCTAAGCAAGCTCTGCAAATTGACTCTGGCTTCACTACATGACAGTGCCCTTGAGAGACTACAGTGCCCTTGAGAGGCTACAGCCCCATGAGCTCTGTGCTGGGCTCCTGTGTGTCCAGAGTTTTGTGTCCTCCCAGTTTGGTGAGAGAAAGCTAAGCATGGACTTCTGAAGATCTGTGTTTTAAAGCCAGCTGTGTATAAGTGGCTTTTAATAGTCCTTAAGTTAATCTTTAAGTCAGTTTTGTGCATTAAACCTGATACGCAGGTCAGATTTTTCCTCTTTCATGTCTTCAGAGTTTGTAGAATCTCCAGTCTCACCTGCTGCCCTCACTATGACAGCTTCTGCTACTCCACATCATGCAAAATTGTAGAATTACCATTTTTTTCCCCACTATATGTTGGTGTCTGATCCTAGTTTGGGGCAACTCAGTTAATGACAGAGAAATATATGATCAATTTTAAAATTGAGTATTGAACTGAGTAATGAATAGTTTTAATACTAGACTTGTAGTCCCATCTGGAACCAAAGCTGCCCCTTACTCTTACCTTACATCTGAACATCCTGATCACTAAAAGCAGCAGCACAAGCTTAGCAGGTATGCCAAAATACAGACTGCATTGTCTGTAGGACTTTCCTACCACTGCTAATTTCAGGTATGTCAAGGATGTATTCTAGTCAAATATTTTACTAAACAGGAGCAACCTTGTAAAAAGCTCCTCCTGATACCATTAAACTAGTAGCTTATAAAGTGTGTGCCAGTGGAGGGAATTCCACATGGGTTTGGTATTCCCATGTCTGAGAACTGCAGTATTGATATACTTCAGGTCCAGAGTCACAACAGCCTCATCTGAGGTGATCTAAGTTTAGCTAGGCTGTATTTCTTCACCACACCAAGAAGAGAAAAGAAGGATTGATTGAATTTGAGGGACAATAGTCCTGTTCCTGGTCAGCTTGAGACTGTGATGAGGTCACTGATTCTTGGTGAAGGGCTGAGGAAAACCAGTAATAGCCATATAATTTTGGGAAATGGATGAGGACCTTTTCAAAGAAACTCTTTTTAATTCCATTGGAAAATATGGTTTAATTAAAAATGTAATTTCCTGAAATGAAAGTTTCTATAGTAGAAGCTTCATTTAAAAAAAATGATAATTAGGAGAGAGTATTCAAGCAGATATGAAATGTTTGACTGGGACTCTTCAGGAATAGACTTTTTGATTTTGATTTGTTATTTCAAACCTTTTCTTTGTATGCTCTTGCACACCTTGTGTATTAAGAAAATAAATAGAAAAAAAAATAAGATTTTACTGAATGAAGAATTTTTTATCAGTCCAAATCAACTTTATTATATACTAAAGATTTATAAATGATTTTTTTGAAAGGAAGGAATAAATATTGTAGCATTCCCATATGATTGGTAAGTTCCTGTACCTTCAGCTTTATTTACTTCTACTACTGTGCTGTATTTTTATGAGAGGTCCTGTGTAACAAATGAGGTAGTGGGTGTTTTTGGATTTGTAGCAATAGCTGCTTCAGTGGAAATACTCACATTAGCAAGCTGATGTTTTCTGGTGTGTAGCCACATGGCTCATATAGTTTTGCTGAACTAGACCCAAATATAGAATCATACCATCAATTTCTAGGCAGACTCAGTGGGATTCAAAACATTTCAGTGGGGAGTTCTAGTTAAATTCGATAACACGATATAGCTGTCATCGATTGTACAACTTCCCTTTTCATCTTTAAAATGTACTTATAGGAACTTTACTTCAAGCAGGAAAACTTGTGGTACTCGTGCCTGAGCGCTGGCTCTGTTCCATATTAAATAATCTGCTAAAATCATTATGGTCTTTGATGCTAAATATTATATGAAACCTTTTGCAAGGAAAGTATTTTTTAAGAAAAATTATCTAAAACATATTAATCTTAAAAGGTTTGAAGTAGTCCAGTCTTCATGGGAAGCTCATAACAACATTCCAGGGCCGTTTGTGACTTAACTATTAAAGACATACAGGAAGATAATTCTAAATCTGACTAGTCTGTGGTTACCAGAAATCTTTCTTTCCTACCAGTCATCTCAGTAGGTACAATATTTATACCAAATTAGTCTCTTAATTACCTGTCTCCAACACTTAATAAAGATAAATTCTGTGTGAGAATCATCACGGAGAAGCTTAGGAATAGAGTTACTGGCACATAGTGGAACAGTAGCTTAATGAGCAATGGAATAGTGGTACAGCTAGTAATTAGGGAATATGTCTGTACCTGGGATTCATCTGAGCCGATTTCAACATCTTAAATCTTTCACATGTACATGACCAAATACAGTTCCTTTCTGTAAAAATGTAATGGAAATAATAACTGTAGACATTTTATAGGAGGAATATTCGATATTGTTGCAATAGAAATAGCCAAAAGATCTTATTTACAACTTTTCCTAGTAGTTTAGCCATAAAGAATATGTCATTAGATATGTGTCCTGAATAATTCTAGAAACATATATACAAACTTCCATTATTAAATCTTGTGTGTTTTCATTATACTAGAGTGTTCTTTACAGCCATGTTACATACATACAATAGCAATTTATATTCCTCTCTCATCTGACAGAATTTCTGTGTGCTTCCCAACCACGTGTATAAATCATCAAGGACATGCAGAGGCCTCTGAGGTAGACACATCAGGGATTTGGTGCATAACTGAAGATTTAACTACCCTTATGAAGTTTCCTGGATATAAATCAGTACTCTATGCTCCAGCAATTCATGCTTCTCTCACTTTGCCAAACAAATTATTTCAGAATTTTGGCCAGCTGAACATGAATCTAAAATTGCTGACCTTTCTAAATACTCTTTCTTTATTTTCTCTTGCAGGTGTGTGGTTCCATTATTTTGGGAGTCTCTATATGGATACGTGTTAGCAAAAATATTCAAGAGGTAAATGTATGCAGTCGTACCAGAGCCATGTAAAATGTGGAAGCTACTGCATATCCTTTAATTTCACATCATTAGTACAAATTTGTATGGTTTTGCTGAAGTGGTTTGTGTGGGTGAAAATTAATTTTTTTATGATGTTTAAGATTAAATGAGGTGGTGCAATTAGACAGATAAAGTGACTGACATAAGCACAAACACATGACTACAAAAAGTGTCTTCTATTGTACGTAGGTTCTTGCAGATGCACACCATTTTCTGTTGGAAAACATGTCTCTCCTCTAATGAAAAGTAATGATGGTTTTGTTATTGATTTCAGTGTTAGAGAGAATGAGGAGCCGTGTAGCTCCTAGACCTTTCAATGTCTTTCCCTGTTAGAGCAGTATAGTCATATATATTCCTAAAGTTACTTCCATATGTTTGTGGGAAATATTTTTACCTTACTCTATCTTCAATAACACCATTCTTATTTTCCCAGTAACTGCAATTTTGAAAGGCAGTAATTATTTTTCCCTTCTATTTTCAGTGGCTCCTTAAAAACTCATTATCCTTTTCCCCTCATATTTATATAGAAAGAGTTCTAAAGGCCCCAAAATCTTTACTTAGGATTAAAATGTCCTAATGGCCCTACTGGATTTTATCTGGGTTATTAAATTACTTCAGATTTTATGACTTTCCTTTTCTGCAAAGCTAGAGAAAATACAATTTTGAGGCACCCTTGATCTTGCAGACATGCAGCAGAAGCTGGTCCTGTTTCATACAAAGGCCCTTTGGCCAGTGGACCCTGCAAAGCTTTTGCCAAGTGTGTTCCCAGAGGCACTTGCCTCTGACTTGCAGCTTGTTTTCCACTACTCTCGAGCAAAACTGATTTCATAGCTTGTAGATGCTTCTCTGAAAGTCACAGTGCAATCATTTTATGTTTATATAACATGTTATGTTATATAAAAGTTATGTTTATAACTTTGTTATATTAGCAGGGAGAACAATCTGACTCTAAGGTTTAAGGAGTATTTTTCTTCTTGTGAATTTGGGCCATAGAAATGAAAATAAATTTGAAATTTTAATTTGCAAGCTTCGATTTCCAAACAGGCTTGCTGGCCTTAAAAGTGAAAAAGTGGTCAAGTGTGCCATGCAAGCTTTTTTTTCCCCCCAGCTTTCAGATTGAGCAGTCAGTATAGAATAAACTGCAAGTGTCCAGATCACTCCTTTGCTGCTTCTACCACAGTCCATCCATTAAGAGTGATAACATTTAAGTCAATATTTTCCCTTTGGAAATAAAAAAATGATGGAGATAAGAAGATAATTTTATATATTTGCTGATGTTTGACTGATGACACTGTGGTCCTTAGCCAGTCCCAGATGTCTCATGTCTGGCAGAGGATGGATACAACAGAGCTCAGTTTATAATATCATTGTGCCATGGGGTAAATTTGGACATGGTGGAGAGCTCTGCTGTTCTCTGTTGTGGAAGAGGAAGAATGACAACTCTTACACCACAACCACTATTATCCTTTCTTATTTTTGGGGGAGAATTGCGATTCAGAAAAGCATACTTAAGTGTGTCCCAAACTGAAGTGACACCTAGTCCTCCCTAAAAACTGTGAATTAAGAGTAGGGACCAGAACTGAAAGTGTTTTCTCACACTTTTGCCTCTAGGCAGGCAAAGTTTGCATTCAAAAACAGTGTATGTTCTGCCTGAGTAATAATTGAACAGACCATAAGGATTTGGCTGTAGATAAATAGAGCTTTCTAAGAATAAATAACAGGACATTCAGTCCAGCTTGAAAGGGGAAAGAACAACACATTCTTCAAATTATACTTGTCTATACACCTTTGCAATTTCCATCAGAAGATAAACGCAACAACTTCCAGAAATTTTTGCTAATCTTGGCACAAACCACACTGGAAAATATTCTTCGAACATTTTTCTCTGTCTTGGCCTTTGGCCTTAGTCCTGTGGGAACTGAATAATTTGCTATTTAATAATATTGAGGTATAAGAATTGTTTAGTTGAATATCCTACACTTCAAAATACAGTCCTCTTCTCTAAGAGTAACATTAGAGATCATGCCTAAAAAAATAAAGAGAAAACTGCTTTGGAAAATACATCTCGCTGCTTCTCTAGTATATCCAGCATCACTTTGAGAAGTGTTCTCTCAGGGACAGACACAGAGTTTGTAACTGGCCTTCTAATGACAAACAGAGGTTTTGTTTCTTTAACATTTGGTTAGTGTTGGAGAGATTTTGAGATAATCAATTTTGCTACTTCCAGTAAAAAGCAAAGATCTATCCACTGAAAACTAACTGCAAGCCTGCAAGTCACTTTAAAGACATGAGATCTTCATTTACTCTCTAAAACTGACTTTCACCTTGTGTAGAGACAAAGACTGTGAAAAGCAAGATTCTGTCAAACTCCCTAACAAAATGTTTAAGAAGAGGGCATCAGAGGTTTGTTTATTTATGGATCAGAATTTTTGCATTGTTGCTAATCAGTATATTTATTTAATTCTCTTGTTTTGGGGGATACAGATGTTTTTAGGAAAAACTTCTTGTAGTTGAAAGCTTTTTTTCTCCTCTTTTTACAGGAGCTGGAGATAAACAGCAGCCTGTTTGCAGGAGTTGATCTGCTGATAGCTGTGGGCTCCATCATTATGGTCTTTGGATTTCTAGGGTGCTGTGGTGCCATAAAGGAAAGCCAATGCATGCTGTTGTTGGTAGGGAAGAAAAACATTTGGCTATCTTTAACAGGCCACATTTTCATTTGATGGATAAGGTCCTTGGAAATAATATCAAATGAGGATGTGTTCTCATTCCTTTACCTTGTGCTTGAGCCCCTTCTGAATTCAAGTGCAGACAAAAATGATGAACGGTCTGATTAACAAGAAAGCAAGGTCCAGAGACCATGTCACTAGCTTTTTTTCCCCATTCAACCATCATCAAATTTCCTCTACCAGTCCTCCCACACCACCTATCCACTTAATTTCATAAATTCCCAGTTGCACCCTTTGCTGGTCCTCGTAGACTAACCTTCTTGTCCCCCGAGAAATTATATCTTCTTGGTCAAAAATGTTACATTTTTATCCTCCTTTTGTTTTCTTCCTAGTTTTTTATTGGGCTGCTTCTGATCCTGATCCTTCAGGTCACAGGAGGTATTTTAGGAGCAGTGTACAGATCTCAGGTACAGTATTACCTGCAGTTTCATGGATGTCTTCCCAGAGTTTTGTTTCTGCATGGAAAATTAATGCAATATTTGGACTTGCAGATTGAAACAGCTCTTAACAAGACTCTCCTGGAGCAAGCGAATTCATTGCAAAGCTCTGCAGAAGAATCTAAAGTGTTTCAAGAGAACTTCCAGAAGTTTGAGAGAATGGTAATTAAAATATAACAAGGGGCAGGGGCTGTTGCTGTCTGTTCCATCTCTAGCATTTGTGCTTCATCTTCATTTATGGTTACTCTGCCATAGATATGGATTTCACTCCCTAGGGTGGGCAAAGTGTCTGACTTAAATGAAAGTTAAAATACTGTACAAAAGGCTCCTGCTCTCTTGATAAGGCATAGACTTTCTGTGATGACTTTGTCGTGCAAGCGTTTATGAGAGCAATGGAGCAAGAACATACAACATGCAGATGAGACTAAAGGCTAAGCTCTTTCATGAGAAGGCTACCCACTGCTCTGTTAACAACTTTGCCTTCAGAAGGGACATTGCTCCCTTACCATATCCTAGCTGAGAACTATCCAGTACTGTTAAGACAAGGTTATCCTAGGTGTAAGGAAAGTTAAGGAATATATTTGGATTATCCTATTGCTATGAAGTCATTAAATGCCACACATTAACCTGTAAGAAGGGGGAAGAAAATATGATCAAAGGGAGGACTGGTTTAATGGTCCTTATATCTATCCTGGCTTCCCCCACCTGCAGGACCCCAGAAGGTAGACACTTTCTGCCAGCTTGCTCCTGGGTATCACCTTGGACACCCTTGAATACACTTGAATCTCACTGATAATCACTGATGTGTGGACCCTTGCCTCTCCCACTAGTATCTGTGCCTATATATTGTCAGAGTTCCTGATGTTGTTTTTTTTTAATTCTTTTATTAGTCCCTAATGTGTGATGACTTCGGTGTGTAGGCTTAAAGAATTCCTATGTTTTTTAAGGATGTTGGTGTGAAAGAAAAGGAAGCAAGAAGCAATATTTGGGTGGCTTATATTACTTCTACTTTTTCCCCATTCCACCTCCAGCCCTGTCTTCTGTTTCTTAGTCAGCTTATTTTTTCTTATAGGCAGTTCCCTGGGGAGATGATTGAAGGGTAAGCAAAATGAAAAATCCCATAATTAGTGTATTAATTTTTAAATACATCAAGATTGCTTTATTATCTCTCACAGCTTCTGCTTTTAAACTAAATTATGTGAACAGTTCCAGCTGCTTTCTAAAACAGGGAGGACCTCAAACCCAAGTCTGCACCCCTGAGCTTTAGTGGCTTGAATAAAGTGGATCATGAAGTGAAACTGCATCTGGTTTAAGTTTCACAAACCCCAAATGAAGCCCTGACCCCCTCAGTCCATTTCTATATTTAAAGGGCTAACCATCATTCAGGGTGATTATTTTTCTAGATTTCAGAATATTTTTGTCCCTGAATTTTACATTTGCAGCCTGGCTCTTCAAGATGTAAAATGTGGATGTCATCCAAACTTTTACTTATTTTCTGCAAGTAAAATTTGCAGAAAGAAGAAATAGTACATCTAGAATTGTTCCATGTTCCAGGCCCAGTTCAATCCAGGCACTGACAGTTACTAGCTTCACAGTATGTTTATATTTTTTGAGCATTGTGTATTGAAACTCTGGTCTCCCCCCATCCCTGCCCCAAACAACTGTTATGGAAATATAAAGAGTGTTTGAGAACTATTAATTTGGGATAACTTACATATGAGAAAAGATGAAGAAAATTTCTCCTTTGTTGTTCCTCACAGATCCCTCACCTACTTTCTTTGAACTGCAAATCACCAGTTTTTCCCTCTTCTCCCCATTTCCTCCTTTCTTACAGCACCAGTGCTGTGGTTTGCTGAAAGGACCTGCAGACTGGGGAAACAATTTTAATGTTCCTCTTGGTAGCAATAAAGTCTGTGAGTGTGAAGAAAAGAACCCATCACCAGACCTCTGCTTCTCTTTTCAAGGCAGATACGTTTATAAAACGGTAAGAAAAATACAATGTTCTACTCTTCTTCCCAGAAAGAAGTTTTAACTCAAGGTTGTTTTGGCGACTGGCATAGTCAGCAGTTCTGTATCTTTCCAAAAAGGCAAATTTCCCCTATGCCATCTGCTATGGAATTACTGTGCATACATGAAATAGGTTGCCTCTTCCTCAATTTTAGGATGGGATGCCTCAATTTTAGTTGTGCATTGCAGTACCCTTAGGAACTCAGCAGTTTACATGGTTACTGCAGATGAAAACTATGATATCTTTGGGGTCAGGGTATGCCTCTGGGTCAAAGCAGCACATCAGCTGCCCTTTAGCTCTTATTGCTCCTTCAGAAGGTTATGTTCCCACCCAGACTCATTCTGGTTATAGATGTGTTGACTCAGAGACTTTCAGAGGGCTAAGGGATATTGAAAAATGAACACATTAAATGCAAGACCTTTGGGGTTTGTAGTCCTTTAATAAAAAAGCCACACTCATCTTGCAGGATCTGCTGGGAAGAAAACTTACATGTTGTAGGCTTCATTACAACTACAGCCTTTTGAAAACCTTGTGGCAGTATAATATAATCATAAGGCAAAAATACCTTGTGACAGACAACAGGAAGGCATACTCAAAAATTGGTGGGTGGGCAGCAGAGATATCAGTTAATTAATTGAAGTTTTATCTGTCTCCTTATATGGAATTTTGTACTCCATGCATACAAAGAAAACTATGAAAAAAAAGTGGAAAACTATCACAAAATATCTGCATTTCCAGGATGCTAGTGACACAAAATTTACCAGTCCTCACCTAACACTTAGCAGCTTTTAGCAGAAGTCCACACTTTTGCTAAAACTTCACACTTTTCTAAATGCACAGCTTCTTAGCCAGGTCCTGCCTGAACACCAATTTCCTCCCTGCATAGTCCCACAACAAGCAAATACTGTTTTAAAGCAAGAGAACGTTCTGGTTAAGTATAGGATGCCAGAACCCAATCTGGAAATAAGATGTATGTAAAGAGGCTGTTTTGGCCGTATTTTAATGTCTTTTTGGCCTCAGACAAACCCTCAAAGGACACATGAGAAGCCATCAGTGAAATTACTGCAGGTGCAAGATATCACTCACATGAACACACAGATTCATGGTGATGTTAGATGCTAGTAAAGACATACAACTCTTGAGATCCAGGAAAAAAATACAGTGCAGTTCTGAGTCAGCTTAAATGAGAGGTTTTTTTAGAAGGACTAGAAGGAGAACACTCATGTGTTTATTGTGAAGGAGGAAATATCGTGAAAGAATAAAACTATATTTGGGGGGAAGGTAGTTGTAATGTTGGAACAGTACCACAGTTTTGATGGATTTAAGCCATACTTGGCTTTCCCTGCAGTTTGAAAAAGGAGTATTGTCAATGACTGGAGAAGATGTAGTCATTATATGAACAGATGTATATGTTTATTAAAAAGGAGAGTAGCTCTGAGCAGAACTTCAGATATGATCACCCTCTTCCTTCCAGATCTAGCCCACCAAACCTTAGTCAAAACTATTTTTTAAGCTAGATTTTATATTCCAATATTGTTAGTTGAGACTAATTCTAATAATAAGCTTTGAAGTTTCAAATCCAAAGACCAGATTAGTCAGAAAATGAAGTCCTCTTTCAGATCTGCTCATGGCTGCATTGGTTCTTTCCTAGCAGTGAAAGATTGTCAAGTGAAAATAAGAATAAATGCTTCTTTCTGAAAAATCACACAAACATTAGGCATTACAGCTATATATCTTAATTTGTAATTGTACCCTTTTATGGCCAGCTACTAAATTCATCTTTGTATTTGGGAAGGCAAAGACTAGATATCTTTCTCAGAACACAAGCTATGTATAGTTGTGCTTGCGTTGTTAGCAACAAGTAAATTCAAATAGCCTTTATTTAACACAGAGAGAAAGAGAAAGACAGTGTGTGTGAGAGGATTTATTTGAGAGGATACATTCCCAATAAACCTGGAATAATATTGCTTACCTATAATTAATAATTTTTTTCTTATTTTTCAGCCTTGTGGAGAAGTGATCAGGAAATACCTTAAAGACCATCTGCTCATAATTACGTGCATCGCCTTTGGACTGGCTGTTATTGAGGTACCAGTATACACCATTAAAATATTTAGTAGTTGACAAGCAATATGTTCTACTTAGAAATACACTGGGAATGGGATTAAAACACCTGGATTGCTCAATTAACAGACAAGGGAAAACCACCCCTCACCTTAGCTATATAATCTTACTGTTATTTCATATAAACAGTATGCGTCTGCTGAGCTATGAACTTCAGGTGGGATCAGACCACCCTGCTGCCTGTATAAGTGTATTATATGGGATTTTTTCTGCAAATGCCTGAAGCCAGATTGTGCCTTGACAGCAAACCCTGTGCACAGAGGTGTGTGCAGATACACAGTCCCAGGAATGTATGACACAAAATAGCCAGTCTTTTCCTTCTCTTCCCCTGCTTTGCTTGACAAAAATGTTATCCAATAAGAATAATTAGCCCCTAAACTGCATAGTCTTATCACAGAGAAATTATGGCAAAAAATTGTTATTATGAGGCATAATTTAGCCATCAAGATGATGCATGAATGTGCTAGAGTGCACACCTGTACTGTTCCGTATATTCCTGTGTGTATAAAAAGGAGACTATGTGAGCTCTTTGTTTTAATTACTTCATCATACACTGAAAAATAACATGCAAAATTTTCTCTGAAGAGAAGAGAAAAAACAGTGAGGTTATCCAGTCAGCTACTTGATGAATGATAGGCTTTGATTGGGAGAAAATCACAAAGAAACAGGGGATTTCATCATGTTGCTTTCTTCGGTCATATTCTTTGTTTTCACTATTCCTCTGTGGTTTCCCTCCTCCCTCGCCTCCTGCCAATGGATGTTTGAGGGAAAAGCAGAAAGGATGAAAATTGTTGTGCAGAGTTCAGTCTGTTATTCCAAGTGAAAACTTCTAACACTGTTGGCAGAGGATTGCTCCTCGTGGTAGTAGAGTGGGCAAAAGCCCCAACTCAGAAATACATTTCCAGGAAAATACTAGTAAGTGGGGAAGAGTTGCACAGCTGCAGCACTGGGAGAGGACAGGCCACTAACTTCTTACTCGGCACAGGCTTCATGTTATTTAAGATGCTGTATGTGGGGGGTCAGGTCTCTTACCTATACATAGACTTTAGAGGGGAAATAGATGAAATACACCAATATTAAAAGGCTCTTAAAAATTATGGTAGTGTAAAATTGCATCTGTATCATGAAAGTAAGTTATAAGTCACTTTGCTCCAATTACTGCAGTTAAATGACTTGTAGCCTTTGGTTCATTGGCCATCATTCTTCCCTGTTCTCCAGCTGACATTTTCCATGGTGGCTGCTTCTCCCAATAATAAAAGATTTAGAAAACAACATGAATAAACAATACAAGCCTCAGCTGGTACAAATTGCCAGCTGGCAATTTAAACTTGATAAATGTTTAGCCTTTCCAAAAGTATTAACGTATTATGACTTCTTAAGTAATTGCAAAGCAAAAGCCTGACCATCTCTCTGCTCAGGAAAACCCAAGAAAAAAGAAGTGGATAATGAAAAGTGCACTTCCCTAGCATTCCCCCCTGCTTGCTCCATTGTGCCACTTGTGGGTTCTTAATGGTTTCAGCTGACTTTGTTAGTGTAAATGATATAGAGAAGAAGGCCCCATTTTCACTTGGGCGCAAGTGCAAACATGAGCATGTTGGCTTATTCCAGCTGTGAGTCTATCCCATTGTCTTAGCTGTATCTCTGTGTTCTGTATGGTCTCTCCTGGTATTCATGGCTTTATAAGTGTTAATTGGATACTTTCTACTTTCATGAAACACCTTCAGATACTGGTTAATCTTAAATCCAGAAAGGAGCTTTCTGATCTTCTGATCTTGCCACCTGTCTGTCACAGGCTGTGGAATTTCACTCAGTAATTCCCACTACAGAAGGTGACTCTACTGTGTTTTATATTTCAAGGAACAGGTTCTTTAGGGGACTCAGTGTTTCTATCCTAAATCTATTACTGATGAATATAAAACATTTTTTGCATGATCATTTGACACTCAAAATGATGGGGTATGCATATAGATATATGCCTGTATACATATACACATATATGCCTTTAGATATATTTAGATAAAAAAGAGTGACAGTAAAAAAAAGGAGAGATTTCAAAGGGCAACAGCCCTTAGGATATGCAACAAACTCAGAAAGTTCCTCCAGCTTTCTTAGAAAACAGCAGATTGAATTTTTGTCTGAATTTCTTGAGCTTCTCAGTATTTGGTACTCCATTGCATCTAACAACTACATTTTAAACCTTTATAGTTACAGGCTTCCCCATCTACAGAGGCAATCCATCTTTAAAACAAATGAAATTTTCCCATCATGTCTGCAGTCTTACCTGTGGTACATACTGAGCTCATTAAAATGGCTAGATTCTAAAGTCATGTTCTTTAAGAATTACATTGGAAAAAATATTCTACATAGCAGATTTAGCCTGCATGTAAATCCAAGACATTTGCAAACAAAATGTTCCCACTGTGTATCAGTTGTATCCTGGGATTTCCAGAACTGCCAAGTAATACCAGAAATGTCTTTGTTTTCCAGATTCTTGGTTTGGGGTTTTCTATGAGCCTCTACTGCCAGATCCAGAGAAAATGAAACCGTGGAAGTGTCAGAACAATGTCACCAGCCAAATCAAAACCTTTGTAGATATAAGGATATTTGGCTTGGCACATTCAGATAAATATATGCACGTCCCAGGCAGCTGTTCTGCTGAAAACGGCAGCCCTTGTGCACACGGGTCCTTTACAATTTGCAAATGACCTCCTTATACTTCATAAGATTTAATGATGTGAATGTGAATTTTTATTTGCAGTAAATGTCTTTGTTTATGTTTCTGAGGATTTTATTTTGTCTGAAGACAGCATTGAAGTCATGTTGAGATTCCAAGATTGCCATGCAGTGTGTCCACATGGGTGTTACACCATCCATAGCAGAGACACCATGAACAGCTGCAAATGATCTTGCAGTGGCTGACTGATCTGGGGAATCACATGCCCCCAGGCAGCTTTGCTTTAGAGTAGGGTGTTTTCATTGTGAGTGTTGCAGGTCAGGTTGACACTTGATATGGTATATATGGTCAGGGTTTTTTTACTTGTGAGAAGGTCAGAGATTAACTTTCATCCAAATAGAAAAGCCGCACATCCCTTCAGGGACATTGGTCACTCTCAGGCCCAAATGATGCTTAGATGGCATACAAGAGTTGGATTTAGTGGCATATGTTTTTCAAATATGCATCAAGGGTGAAATCCAAGCCTATGTGAAGGAAAGATGTACCCAGAAGTCACATGGGTGAGACTTCACCCAGAGTGGCTAAGATAAGCAGCAGACTCCCGGGCAGTGGGTGGACAACAGAGGACACAGCTGGTAATGCAACAGCAGCAATGTAAAGTGGACCTGCCTTTAGATTGACCAGTGCTTCTAAGTATTGGAGCCATGAGGCACTGACAGCCCTGATTGTTCCTGCCCAGGGGACTCCCCCTACTCTGCCCATGTCCAAGGACCCCATGTAAGACCCCTAGGGCCATCAGCCCCCACCCTGGTGATGCTGAAGCAGGACAGACTTCAGCTCCCCATAGGCTTTCTCTGCTTAGTCATGGGGTTCCAGCAAGTTGGACCCACCCATAGGCTCATGTCCTGGCCTCACCTCAGCCTGTCCCCATCCCCAGGGAGGTGTCTGAGGCCCAGGGCTGCCGCAGTGCTCCCTAGCTGCCCTGCTCCTGGCTGGGGTGGTGGGACAAAACCTGTCTGCCAGGTCCTGCGCTGCCACACCAGGGCAGCTGACATAGGCCTGGCCCCCAGACAACTGATGTCCCAGGCAGGTTCACAGCAGTAAATGGCATAAGGGAGCAGATTTTTTAAAGGTATGAAGATGTCTAACAATGTCCATAGGGATCTGCTGAGGTTTTCCACAGCATACCAATGGCCTTGCTGCTGTCTGTTGGGGGCTAGTTGTTTTCACCAGTCCTTCTGGGTCTCCATCTTCATCTTTAGGAGCAACTTCAAACACCTTCAGATAGCTGCTCTTAAGAGACAACTATGTCTCTTAAGATCCCTCAAGTGCCTGCAACAGTTTCAAAGCACTCCCAGACTTCTCCTGTCTTGACAGAGCAATGCAACTGTTGCTTGTAAATACATTAAAAGCTTTCACTGAGTAGAGACCTTTGCCCATGCTTTATACTGAAAGGACTGTGTTCAGGTAAAATTCATCTGCAGCAACCACTCGCTTTTAGAACACATCCAGAGGAAAAGTTCTTGTCCCATCCCCCACTTTTCCCCCTCACACTCAGACCATTAAGCCATGAAGTGAGAGCTGCTTTCAGAAATTAATGTGTCTCCTGGGAAAATCATCTAGCTACCAGACTGTTCTGGCACTTGCCCTTCCCTCTGCTAAACCTCAGAAACTGTTCCAGAAGAATTCAGACTTTGTTGGACCAGAAAAAAAGCATGACTCCATAACCCAGCAGTACTCACTGGAAGGAGAAACACTGGCTTTTGGTTCATCTTCCTCCTCAGTCTGTTTTTTTCTTGCATATCTTACCCATAATTTGAAATCCTAGTAGCTGAGCCTGAATCACCCAGATCATGGGATGGCAATTGGACTCTCAGATTATGATTACAGAAAAAAAAGAGAGTAGAAAGGCAAAACACAGAATTGTGTCTTCCTCTTCCTTCTTCTTTCCATGAAAAGCAATGTTCTTCTCCTTGAACAAAGGATCAGAGGGTGTCTCATAGAGAGAGGACTTAGAGGTGTGGATGTGTAATGGATGGACATGGAAAGGAAAGGGAAAGTACAGCTCACCCTTGCTACCAGAAGTAGTTAGCTTCAGGCTGCTCTAAACTTAAGTATTACTGCTATGGATTTGTGATAAGTGTTGACACAAGATTGGCACAATGTATGCTGTCTTGGACACCAAATTAGTCCTTATGCTACTCAGGGAGGGGAGTTAGATTTATAAAAGCAAGGTGTTAATACATTTATGTTTTCATAGAGTCTCATGAGGTAGAAGGGACTCACAAAGATCATCGAGTCCAACTCCTGTCTCCCTTTCTGTGGGGCTGCTCTCCAACCTCTCATTCCTGAATCTGTATATACATATAGGGTTTCCCTGTCCCAGGTGCAAAATCTAGCACTTGCCCTTGTTCAACTTCATGTGGTTGGTGATTGTCCAACCTTCTAATTTGTCCAGATCTCTCTGCAGGACCTCTCTGCCTTCGAGGGAGTCAACAGCTCCCAATTTAGTGTCATTGACAAACTTAGTAAACCTTTGAGTTCTGCATCCAAGTCATTTATGGAGCTACTGAAGAGCGCTGACCCTAAAATGGATCCCTGTGGAACCCCACAAGTGATTGGTGGCTAGTCTGATGTAACCCATTTACTATAACCCTTTGAGCTCTACCTGTCAACCAGTTGTTCATCCATCCCATTATGTATTTGACTAGCTGTATGCTGCACATTTTGTCCAGAAGGATATTGTGAAAGACAGTATCAAAAGCTTTACTGAATTCCAAAAAGATTGCATCAGCAGGCTTCCCTTGGCCAACCAGGTGGGTAATCATGTCATAAAAAGAAATTAAGTTTGTTAAGCAGGAATTTCCCCTCCTGAAACTGTGCTGGTTGTGACCAATAACTGTGTTGTCTTTCAGGTGTTTTTCAGTAACTCCCAGAATAATGTCCATGTTTTTAACAGACATAGAAGTAAGACTCACAGGCCTGTAGTTACCAGGGTAATTCCTGTTGCCCTTCTTGAAAACAGGCACAATGTTTGCCAGCTTTCAGTCAACTGTGATGTCTCCAGATTCCCAAGAGCACTGAAAAATCTGAAAGAGGTCTCGTGATGACATGAGTCAGCTCTTTTAAGTACACTTGGCTGAACCCCATCAGGTCTCAGACTTGTAGAGATACAGCTGGAATAGCAAATCCTGCACAAGTTCAGGGCTGGCTGGGAGTTTATCACTGTTACAGTCATGGTTCTCTAGATCAGGGCTCTGGGGGTGGCAGAGCCCATCATTGGTGTCAAAGACTGAGGCTAAGAAAGCCTCATCTCTGCTTTGTCAATGGCCCTGTTTGTGAGACGACCATCCTCATCAACTAACAGGCCTATGTTATTTCTGGACTACCATTTGCTATTAGCACATTTTTAAAAGCCCTTTTTATTGTCTCTCCACAGTACTGGCTTTTGCCACACAAATTTCCTCCCTGCAGTGGTAAACAGCATCTGTATAATCCTCCCATGTTGCCTGACCTTGCTTCCACTGGCCATACATTTTCATTTTTAGCTTTAGCTAAGGGATGGCAGAGTACAATTCCACCAGTCAATCTCCTGCTCTGACTTATCGATGCTCCTTAACCTGAGCACCTCCTCCTGAAGCTCTGTCACTAGGCTGAGCAGCTCTTCTGCCTGGGTACCTCTCCCACAGTGTGCTCACTGCTTCCATCAGATACTGACAGGAAATTCAGGCACACTCTGCAGCCTGGGGCCTGGACAGCTGCATGTTCCCATGGGAGCTCTGTCTGGGTGGTGGTATCAGTTCTTGTGGCCAAAGAGGCTGTGAGGGATGCTGAGATCATAGCTTTTTGAGAGGTGGATACTAGGCCTCCTGGCATTCTCATATCCTTACAAGCGAGTTGCAGCCTCTGACTGAAGTGGCAGTGCCCTTCCTGCCTGCCCTCCCTATGCACTCTTTCATGCAAATTGTCACACAGCAACAACATCATGCCCTGGCTGACATGCCATGCCCTGTTTACCTGCCCTATTCATTAGGCTCTTGGTTTTCTACAGCCTGGTTTTGGATGTAGCCCTCAACATATCCTGCTCTCACAAAAAAATAATGATGTATGATACATTAGACTTTTTGTTGGAACTGTGGTGCCATTCAAACCAACAGCAAAATGTTATTGTCTTCAGTGAGGGACTTTGACACAAGAGTTTCATCTGGAGCTAAAGTAAATAGTTCCTTCTCTTATTTAGGCAATTTATTTCTTAAAGCTCTATGGAATAAAACTGAAGTGCTATGATTATATACTACCGTGAATGTTTAAATGGGATTGAATCAATGAAGTAATTCAGAATATTGCCAACTGACACTGAAGTGGATTTGCCTCTAAAACATGGCCATTGCTTTTGATGTTGCAAATCTTATTTATTTCTAATATTATGTAGCATCCTGAAGTTTTCTCCTCCATTTTTCAATTGAAAGAGCAAAATACTAATCATAAAATATAGAGAAATCTACCTGGATGGGATTCATCTGGCCATATGCAAAATTCTACAGGGATAAAATTCATATTCTAGAATCACAGAATGGTTTGGGTTGGAAAGGACCTTTAAAGATAATCTAGTCCATACCCCCTGACATATCTGAGCTACCTGTTTTGACTCCCCTTATAGTCGATGAAGGACATCTAGGACTTGAGCCATCTCATTCTAAAATAGATATCTCAAATAGATATCCAAAGAGCTTAGAGGAGTCCTTTGCATTGCACACAGATGAAGTTGGAGTGAATGAATCCCACCCTACAATAATTAACTTGTTATAGCAGTAATCAGTCAGAAAAAAGCATTCATATAATATTCCATGAGGATGTATTAATTATTCATTGATTCATTGAGCTTTTTACTCAGTCATAGTGCAGCTTGCTAGGAAATGAGCCATGCTTACTCTCTGGGCTGCTAGGATGAGGTTCATCTGCTGTGCAGGAATGTTCCTCTCAGGGTCAGGATGCTATAACAGAGATCCCAGCACCAGCCCTTCATGGAGTCCTCTTATCACAGAACATTTTGCGTTAGGAATTGACTCAAAATAAAAATGGGACATTTTTCTGAGCCCAGATTCACTTTTTAATCATGATGTTTGGAATCACTGTAATGGAATTTGACAAAAAATCCTTGATAGAACAGTAAAACTTCAAGGGTTTTCTTCCTTGGGGTGTTGATGAAGGTTGTTTTTATTTTTTCACAACAACCTCCTCCCAGGTTATGTTCCTTTCAGTGTTATCCAATAAAATCAAGCATACAGAGGAAAGACCTTAGTGCTTTGGAATAGCAAAGGGGGGAAAAAGCATATATCATTATAATCTTAAATAGTGCAAGAAAAGAGTAGTAGAGACCAAGAAAAAGACAATACACCCCTGCCTGAACTAGGGAAGTTGAATTCCAACTTAAAAGGAAGCTTATTTAACACAAACTGATGATTTATCATGTCAACACCAAGCAACTATTTAATGGCAACAGATAAGACATCTCATCTGGGTCAAACCATCACCAAAGAATGATTTGTTGCATCATTTAACGGATTTCAGGGGAATGTGTTGTTCTCAGAAGGGATTGCATTCGGGGAAAAAATACAGCATGAAGACAAAAAGAAAGAAGTTATAGTTTATGGTAAAATATGAGTCAGTAAAGCAATGTCAGGAATGCCATAAACAATGAAGGGACTGCTAATAAATGTGTTATTGGAAAAAAAATACAGAGGTAGATAGAAAAAAAAAGAAATACGTTTTTGAAAAATGAAAGAAGAATGAAGAAAAACAGGACAGGTTAATCTAAAAGAAAAAAAGAATGAAGATACTGAGATTATCAAGATCCAAAGGTTTGCTGCGCACAGCTCAGCGTGAGGGGAATTTGGCCCTGATCCACCTTTGTGTTCTGGCTGTCATGTTGAAAGCTAGTTCAACCTGTTCTTCACACAACAGCAAATCTGCCACAAATTTGGCTGGCTGTCAGGGTTCCTAAGAAACCAATGTCGCATCTGGGCCTCATCAGAGCAGAGCTAGTATCCAAAGAGTACCCCAAGAGACAGCTCTGATAGTTGTACAGCCCTGGGAATGCCTGGAGAATGAGCCTGAGGAGCTGGAACCACTGGCTTTCCCCCTGGGAAGAACCCTAAGGCATTGTAGATATGGCTGAAGTATATTTAAAGACATGATTAAGTAAGGCAGCAGGGTTTATTTTTAAATTAAGATGGAGGATTATCAGTTTAAATTCTGAAATAGGATTGCAACCACAAAACTAAAATCCAGTTCTTTGGCTCTGCTGTAAGACCTGTCCTAACTGCCTAGCCAAAGGTTTTCTGGCTTGGGAGAAACTCAGCTGATTTAGGCTGGATTCAACACTCCTCAGATGAGGGGATATTTGACTCTGGGTTGTTTGGGTCAGACAGTTACAAAGCAAATACCTAATTTTGTTCCAGACCAGAACCAAAACCTCCCCCTGCAAAAATTCAGGCTGGGGAAGCTGCTTGGACACCACTTCTCCAGGAGGGAACTGGGTGATCTGGGGAAACGTTACATTAGGATTTCTTTTAGGGACCAAAGGGATGCTTGGATCTCTTCTGGGTTTGTCCATGGCAATTTCATTGTTCTTGATAATTACATATCAAGAAAAGCTAGCAGGTTTTCTCCCCACTCCTCTCAATAGCAGTGTTCTTGTCCTTTCACTGAAGGGGTTTTTGTGCAGTGGTTTGGATTGAATTGGTTTTTGTTCTCTTCAAGTCTTTCTTCTCTGAACTGAAAACTGACCCTCAGTGTATTTTGCAAAATGCTGAGCCTGCTTGGGTTTCTTGAGAAGGTAGAAGGGTGATGTCATTCACCACTTGATAGGGTTGAATCCTCTATCTATCTGAACTTGGACACTGGAGAGAATGGGAAAGTCATGCCTCCTTTTTGGTCTCAAATCCACTTACAAATTATTTCTCCTTGTAGGGAATAACAAGTCTCCACAGCAATATCCCCTTACCCTTAGATTTTATAAACTTTGCGTGGGCAGTCTAGTGTTCTTTAAAAGACAGGAACCAGACAAATGGAAAAGGCATGAAGGAAAAAAAGGCAAGAGAGGTCCTTGGGCAGTAAGAGGGATAAGAAACATATAATATTCTCCCTTCCTAATCTATGAGGAGCTCAAATTCAGCTAGTACAATTAATTCATCAGAGAGGCTCCAGTTTCTTAATCTACATTAACTTGTACAAGATTGGAAAAGACTGTTGGGCTCTTTTTTTCATGAAAATGGAACTAAACTGTGCTAATGGACTTGCACATGCTAGCCTATGGAAGAAACTGGTAAGAAAACCAGGCACTGAATATGGACAAACCTAAGTGCTCTCATGCAGCTTCATAAAACAGTCTCAAGGCTTTTCAGAATACCAGCTCTTTACACTGGAAGTCTGTGATCTTGCTAACATAAGGAGGTTAATTAGTGGACTGGGTTCCAGAGGTGTAATAAAAGGCCCAAAGTGTCAGTAGTTTCACATCTGCTGTTAAATGAACATAACAACATCCCTAAGCTGCTTCAAAATATGCTTTTGTAGTGTTTGTTATCTAAAAGCTTTGTTGGATTAACTAAACCCAGTTTGCTATGTGAATACTATTTGGTTGCTGTAATGCATTTTCTTGCTAAACACTCAGATGAATATATTACTTCACTGTAATACAAATATTTCCTAAACACTGTTTCTTTATATTCATGAATTAAAGCAGCAGCTACACTCTGAACCATTAAATCTATCATTATTCAACTTGACATTAAGTTCTTTATTATTATAGTTAATTCAGACTGGGAAAGATCTTTCATAGATTTGATTCTGTTGGTGATGAGAAAGGAAATGAATGTACTTATTACTGTCTGTTAAAAAATTGGTTTTTTAGAATGTATTGAGTTTTGATCAAAAATGTTTGCCAAAATCATCTTTGACTGAAGCTTAGTATCTGTATCATTTATTAGCAGATTAACTGTATATTAAGAGTAACAAATATTAGAAAGTGGAGCCATGGAAATGAATGTTGGCTGTTCATTAGGGCCTCCATTGTTTATTTCTGTTCCCTGCCTCAACAACTGTCTACTGCTGTAAATACTGCTGAGATCCTCTGGTTTAGGATGAAGACTCCTAAAATAGACTCTTTCAAAAAAAGCAGTGACTGAGGAAATTATTTTATAAAAAGTATGTAGTAATGGTGTGAATAGGAATAGGAATTAATATGCCAAAGCAATGTGCCCTCACTGCATCACTGGATAGAAAGTAAAGGGCAATCACTTCTCCCTGTGGCTGTAGCAAAGGAGCTGAGAGCAGGATGCTTTGATATCCAGGCTATTGCACTTCCATATATGTTTACAGACAGGCAAATGTAAGGGGTAGGGAGTGAGAAACATGGCAACAAGGCTTAGAACCTCAGAAAAGGAACTGAATGAGAATGACATACCTAATTGCAACTGGGAGAGGAATTCAGGGAGCCAGAATGAGAGTTCTATGAATCAGAATGCAATCAGAGTGACAAGATAGAATTTACAACCCAAACTGATGGGTAGCATGATGGATCAAGGACTGGACTGTTTGTCAGCACAAATGAGAAATTACTGAATAGAACAGTGTGCTGAAAGGGGAAGGAAATGAGGGCTTGTTTTTATAGTGATTGGATTTCAAAAATGTCCACTGCTCTAAGAGACATTCCAGGTTCTGACAGAGTTTGTTGCATTAAGTACAGGACATTTTCTGTCAGATACACTTTTGGGTACCGTGGTCATTGTACAAAGGATCCAGATGTGTTATCTCTGATATTCTTACTACTGTAACACAAACAATTAGGATGAATTACCTTCTCCCTGTGGTTTAAGATCCTGCTCTAACTCTACACGTGGACTCTTATGGTGACACTGGGAACTTCCTGCTATAGCCTTTTTCATATTATTATTTCTCAGTCTTTCAGTCAGTGAAAAAAATGATTTGAATCAATAGAATAAAAAGGCCATTCTGGAGTACAGTGTGGTGAACTTGTTTAAACATAATTTTTTAAATACATATACAAAGAAATATACAAACCATCTGAGAAAAAAAAAATTGCCTGTGGCTTTAGC
The DNA here is from genome assembly GCA_013396975.1 of Bucco capensis. Lineage (NCBI taxonomy): Eukaryota > Metazoa > Chordata > Aves > Piciformes > Bucconidae > Bucco > Bucco capensis. The sequence goes on from VWZO01003221.1 coordinate 1,320,236, forward strand.
ATAAGAGATGTGCTACAGATGTTAAAAGTTATGGACAAAAGACTTTAAGAACAGTTTTTCAGAGCTGGAATTGGCTCTGCTTCAAATATTCTTGGAAGACTAATTTGTTTGGGTTTTTTTGATGGCAGAGACCATAAGTTGATGTTAATAATGCAAGTCAATTTTAATAATGTGTGGCTCTAACTGCAATAACCACAACAGTGTTATGCAAAAGTAACAACAACTGCCATGGATTTCATGCTAGTGTGGAGAATTTTGTGAGCAGGTGGAGTGGAGTTTTATATCTTCCAAGAGGGACAGTTGTATTTCTGGTCATGAGGCAGCCACGAAACAACTGGTGATACAGTTGGTATAAACTTTCTCTGCTTGCAAATCCATGTTTTGAATTGATGCCTATTGTCTGATAGCTATCACTTTAAGTTCTATTGTAATTGAACTGTATTAGATAGCCTGGAACTCTCTAGCCAGAAATGAAAAAAAATGTACAAAGAAATGGACTTTAGTGGATCTGTTTATCAAATTAAGATTGGATAAATTAAATGGGATTCAATCACCTAATTAAGCATTTAGTGCCTTTTAGACTTCTCAGGTTTTCTGCCTGGGCTTCTGCTGCTGCTTGATGAGACCCTTGGTTCCTGTGTCATATATGGCAGTCCTGGACAAACTTCATCCTCACCTTAGCAGAGCTAAAGTGAGACAATTTACTTTAAGGCTCTTGATTCACTCTCTTGGTCCTTAGAAAAGGATTTGTTATCACTTGACTACTGGTTACCTGGGTTATTGCAAAACAGAAACATTAAAAGTTTAGTAAAGTTTGCTTTATATTGGAAACAGAATGACTGTGTGAAAATGTGTTAGGTATCCAGGCAATGTACTGTTAGGAATGCTAATGGAGCTACACCAGCTTCACACCGTGCTGGAAAGAAGAGCTCAGTGTATAGTGTGTGTTCTGAAGCAGTTGACCCAACTCTGAGGCTGAGAAACAGACACAAATGCTCTTGTGGGTCTTGGGGACCTGAGAATTAGTAAAGCCATAAGCATTGTGACTAAATTAATTCTGTAGGTAGTAGAAAAGGAAAGATGGTTTCAAGGAAGGGAGTAACTAAAATATTTTAAGGCTGTAGATTGCAGTTCAGCTATGCTTTTTGTTGTGAGACTTGCACCAACAGCAAAATTTTGTTGGCTTGGGAAATACTGGGCAGTTTGAAACTAAGTGATAGAAGAAAGCAAGGTAGCAAGGGCTACCTTAATTCATGTTCATGGGTTGTCCTAAGGTTTGTTCATATGCTGACGACAGTTTGCTCCAGCATTAGAGATGTAGTACATGTAGAAAATTTATAATCTTAGGCTTTTACTTTCCATGGGTTCTCCAGGGTATGACTTGCATGTATATTGTATGTGGTATGTTTCTTATTACTCTGACAAATATAATGGTGATGGTGTTGCTACACATTTTGCAGAGCTCAGGAGGTCACCCATAGCCTTGAGTGTGACAAATTCTAACAAGTATATACAATTATAAGGGCTCTGATGCACTACAATATGTGCATGTTGTTACTAGAGATCTGGATTACAGTGGCCTACATGCCAGCAGCCTGCTGACAGGCACAAGGTACAGCTCAGCACCCAAGCCACACTGCAGAGCTTAGTGTCTGCCTGCAACCAGGAAAAGTCCAGCCCACTGGAGTATGGATTAGCACTGGGCATGGAAAATAAGCTTTCACAGTCATCTTATAATTTGTTATTTTGAGTTTTCTGTACATTTTTGCAAATGTTAGAGAGCAGAACTGAGAGTGAAGGACTCTGGGAGGCAGGTGAGGTGGTGGTGGACAAGATGGATTTGCAGAACAGCAGTGAACTAATGAAGTACCAGCATCATTTCACAAATTTTTAAACCATGTGTTGTTATTCTCTGAAATTGCAGAATTCTGCAGAAGATGGTACTTGTTAATTGTAAACACTTAGACTGCTAAAATGGCAAGTGTCAGTTTTTTAGGAATGTATCTGTTTTTTTCTATCAAGAATTGCAATGTATGAGTCTGGTGGCCAGACAACATTCACAGGCAGGAGTCCATGTTCAAACAGATACAGTGAACTTGTGCAAGCTTAGAGCAGCAACAAAGAGTGCCACATCACCATCCTAGGAAACTGAAAGCTGTTTTGTCATATTTATCCTCATTTAGACTAAGGAATCTTTCAGAATCAACAGTTTAAAAGAAGAAGTTAGTTTTTAGGGCAACAGCCCTCTGCCCTTTTTGGAATAAAAATGTTCTTTTTATCACAGAAAATCTCATTCACCCAGGAGATGAATTGAGGCCAAATCCTCATCTGATGTCTATCAGCATGATTCCTTTGCCATTAGCGTGGCTCCAATGTGTTCAGTGGAGTGATACAAATTTACTTCTGCTTAGGGCTTTGGCCTTCTGTCTCACAGATCAAAGAAATTAAGCTGCCTTCCAAGTTTTGACTGAAGCTGTGTACAGTAAATCTTGTTGCAAAAAACCTGTTCAGATATGTTTTTCCTTTCTGTTTCAAATGATTTTGCACATTGGCCATATGAATTTAATGGAATATGCTTAATTTTCATCAAATGATAGAAGACCAAAAAGTGTTCACAGGTTTATGCCAATGACCTATTTTGCTGCCAAAACCACCCTAATGCATTCAAGCTAAATTTACTTTGCAGAAATTATCTTTGTTTTTTTCTTTTTTAAAAAATTTCAATGAAATGTAAAGAAAGTTAACATACGAGCCATTCTGAACTTTAGTAACAACATTTTGACAGCACTGCTTTGAATGTCTTTTCAAAATAATGTGAAAATCCAAGAAAATTATGCCAATATTATTTAAATTAGAAAGGCATCATTTTTTCATCTTTTTTTTTTCTTTGTCATGTTTAAAGTGGCCTTTCTAAAATTGAGAAAACACTGTAAATTCACAGTTAAAGATATATTTCTGTTCTTATTGGAACTAACAGTTTCTTCTATGAGTTTAATTTAAGATCTCAACTCATTGTCTCATCTCGCAAATCAGGTAGACTATGATATCTCTATAAGATAGGAAGATTATAGGAATTACCATTTTCCATGTTACATAGTTATGTACTGTACCTCCTACACAGATGAAAATAGCTGAGATGAGGAGTGTTGCATACTTCCTCCTGCTGTGATTAAGTTTTGCAGTTATTTTGCATATCTCTGCCATCACTAGAGTTAACTTCATTAAATGAAGCATTGTATATGTTTATGCATTCATTTAATTATATATTTGTTATGTTAGCTCTAAAAACACCAGTCTTTCACATGTGTGGGGCTCACTTGCAACTAGCTGCTCCCTACATGGTGAATTCAACTAGGAGGTAAATACTGCTGAAGACCAATACTTACAGAAGAAAGAAAGGGCCTGAAAGGGGCTGGTCATCCCCCATGGTGAGGAGGACCTGACCATGAAGAGGTTGAAAGTTCCTGTAGCAGGAGGCTTTGAGGAGACTGAGACAGGTCTCTATTGGTTACCCTGAACTGGGACTCTGAACACCAAAGGTCTCCCTAGGAGGAAGGAAGTATGAAATGGTTCCAGTAGTTTGGAGATACTGACGTAGTGGTGCATGAAGCGGTGTGCTTGCTTATTTGAGAGAGGGGAATGTGAGGGAGGATCAAACATCTTGGAGCAAGCCTACTTAAAACTTCCTCTTAGTTTTACATTTTCCTGCACCTTTGTCACCTCTTCTTGTCTACCCCATGGTCATGGAAGGAAACATCCTTGTAACTTGGATTCAGCGTGGTGCTGCAATGAGAAGGTGTGACTCCACACATCCCACTGTGTCACTTGTGATTGATTCACATGGATGTGAAGAGGGGACAAGTCAAAGGGAGTGAGGACATGAGGAATCATGGTTCTATCTGGGCTGGGAAGGATCTGACGGCACGTCTAAAGGCATAAGCCTTTGTGATGAGAAAAGCAGACAGTGTTCCCCAAAGGAACTACAGAAGATGACCAAAAGAAGCTGTTTCCCAGCAGATCCTGTCTACACTAGGGTACTGCTGGCATGCCTGTGTCAGCAAGTCTGGAAACTCCTAACTGAAGCATAGCTCCTGCGGCCAAACTTCAGCAGAGATCAGGCCTCAGAAAGGGCCAGGATGCTCTGATGCATTATTTCCAGTGCAGGTCCCACTAGATTAGGATGTGTTTTTCATTTGAAGTTGAGTTACTCTAACCCAATTCCCTCCCAACAAACAAACAACCAAATGAGCAAGCAAAGCACCCTGTGGGTGGGATGTCTCGTTCGTGCGCAGCGGGGAGCAGAGTGGGGTGGGACCGACTGGCTCTGAGCACTGGCGCTGGGGGTGTTTTCCCCTGTAACTTCCATCCTGTTTCTCACTGTTACCACGGGTTTACAAACTCAAAACAAACATCTGGTCTGGTTTAATACCAACAAGAAAGAACACTGGATGTTAGTTTTGATATGACAGTAAAGCAGTTTGATAGCACTCACACTGACAGAGCCACACCGTTTATGACCTCTAAAACTAAACTGGTTTTTGTAAAACCCCTGCAAGATCATATTAGGGTTGACAAGATTATAATGCAGCTTAGCCTGCTAAGGAGCAGTAAATTTTCCTGGAATTTGGTCAGCTGGTGACATTGATTTTATATTAAGTTAGAGAAAATGTTGGTCATGTAAAGGCAAAAGCAGTTTAAATCTGTTCAATACATTGCAGCATGGTCTCACTGATTAAAAATACCTGGGCCTCTTCCAAACTTGTCGTCATATTTGGCTACATGACTATTAGAAGCAAACCCCCACAAACAGAAAGTTCAAAGCTTATTTAACTTGAGGGTGCTTGTAAAAGGGGAAAAATGCCATTTCTGCATTGAATAATGGCTTGTAACTTTTCCAGCATTATTTTTTCATTAATATCACCTGAATCTGAGATGCATGTTTCACAGCAGACTCTAAATAAGAAATGTGGTACCTTTTGGCCTGTTATTCCTGTACCATCTGGCTAACAGGTACTGTACTGTTCTTGCAGTGTGACGCACCAAATAAAAAAGTCAGATCTTTTTAAAGCCACAATAAATTTCCCAAATGAGTTTGTGTGAAATGTTAAAAAGCAGAAGATAGAGGTTTTGGGTTACATTGCCTCTAATTTGAAAGGGGGATAAGTGGAGCCAGGTGGGCTACTTAGCCAATACCTGCCTGTTCCAGCTTTTTGAATCTGTGAACATTACACCCGGATACAGATGGAAATTGGAAACAATAAATGATTATTACAGAGACTTTATCATCCTGTAACTCGTGCACAAAAGATGAACCACTCTCAAGGACATTTTGAAAGCGTGCTGCTTAGGCATGTATCCGTACAGATGTACGGAAGTAGGAATATGCTATATATCAATTGAGGGGAATAAGATTTCTCAATTTCACTGTGACAAGCACAAGTGTCTTTTAAAAAATGAACCTCCACTTTTCAGCATTAATCCCATTTCTTTCTGATGTCTCTTTTCTGGTTAAGATGAGCATCCACCCATTTCCAGAAATCTGCTAGTCCACAGCTGGAAATGGGGGATGGTATAAGCAGACTGATATTAAGAAAAGGGGCTCACAATATCTTATCTGAGTTACGAGGGCAAGATGTTAAGTTCTCCACTCCCACTGGCCACTTCTGACTTTTAAGTGTGTATTCCCATTAACATTCAAAAAGATACATTTCAGGACAACAACTGCCAAGAAAGACAGATTAGAAAAGTCATATTTCTTCATTGACTAGTCACAATCCAAACTTTCCCCATGGATGGCCTAAATTTGCTGAGGAATGGATGGAAAGCAGAAAAATTTCCATCACAAAATGTCTAGCTTTCTTCCAACTTGCTCTACAGAGGCCAATTACCTTGTGGCCTGGGGTCCTCTCTGCCCATCCCCTACCAGCTGTTGGGAGCAGAGGCTGACAGAAAACCACAGCTCTGAGGGCCTTGGCAGCAACTCAATCCAGATGTTTCTCAGCCTCAGGTGAGCCAAATCCCTTTGCAGACATATGTGTCTTTTCCCATTAATGATGAAGGTAGCCTGGACAGGCACAGCCACCATGCAGAGCTTGGCAGATGGGCTACTATGGAGTTCAGGGCTTTGCTTTGGAAGTCTTGAGTCAGTGATGAAATGAACGCTGAGACATGAAAATTCTTAGCAGGATGGGATGAACTTCTCTAAACAACTTTATAACAGACTCTCTTTTTGGGATGGGAGACCACTGCAGCTAGCACAATCCTGACAAAGCTTTTGAGCCCTGGGCAGGTCTTCCTACATTTGCCTCTGAATCTCACCTGTGTAAAGAAGTTTTCCATTTCTATTTGATTTAAGACAAGTACAACAAGGTGCTGAGCATTAAGATGCCGTGCTAGCAGCAGGGGTGAAGAGGAATAAATAAACCCCAAGTGGAGGTCCCAATCATTGAGTGGAGACTGAGGGCTGCCACAGGCTAGCAGGTGGGCACCCTGTTGGGTTAGCAGTGGGTGCAGCTCCTGCAATGGACAGCTGAATTTCACAGCCCAAGAGCTCTCCTGAGGAGCCTAAGACACTGATCTGTTAAAAGGGACAGATTTTACTCTCTTGTAGTATTGTAAATCTTTCTTAAGGCTCACTGAGCAAAGTGCATATGCTTTGGGTGAGACAGAAGGCAGAGGATTCATTGTACTGGATGGTGGTACTCATGGCTTTTTTCTGCTTCTTACCCTTGTGCCCTACTAGTTTGCCATTGTTTTCTGTTATCCTTCACAACAGTCAGCAGCTCACTTCAGCTCCTTGTAAAGTGTCACCACGTTCTGTAGAACAGTAATTAATTAAAGGGCAGAGACAAAGTGTAGTGATGTGAATAATGCAATTCTTACCCATTTTCTAATCATTTTTCTTTACTCTCAGGGAAAATAAAACATGAGCTGCAACAGCAGGACTGCATTTGAAACAAAAACGAAAGCCTCTTCCAAAATATGTCCATGTATAAGAAAGGGAAATTATTCCTTGCAATTAGATCAAATCAGAGTATTCCACAAGATGTAAGACAGCTCAGGAGAAGCTGCTTGAACAAAGTGCAGTGGAAAGCTTAACACCATCTCTATTTAAAAGGGAAAAAACCCCCAAACTTTACAGATCTGATCTTCATTGTATGAGAAATCTAATAATATTTTCAACATTTATATTCGTTTTGAATAAGTGGAAATGCCACAACGATGAGAAATCTTTGGCCTAGCACAGAAAATGCCAGTTTCATAACAGTTGTACATGTTAACATACTTGTTCTTGTTGGGGTATTTTTATGTCTTACCAACTTAAATAGCTCCACTACTTACAAGCTAGTACTCAAACATCTAACAGATGTACAAGTTCACATGAGGAGGAATAAAAAAAAAATGCACAAAACACATCACTCTTTCATAACTAATGTGCTTTAATGTAGGAAACACAGCCCCCTTGCGCTTCCTTCACTGTGGATTCTTTCTTACTCTGTGAGATCCCTGAATCCCAGCCTAAGCTTTGTTCTTTCATATTTGCAATAGCCGTTGGACTTTTAGAAATACTCCATCAGTCTTTTTTAATTGTCCCATGAGGCCTAGTATTCTGAATAAGCATAAATAAATGCCTTTAAAGCTCTGAGATGGATTTACTTGGAGTACTGGGGTGGGTACATTCCCCCTTACATAACAGCAGAGGAGCTGAGACCCTCAGTGGTCCTTTCTTCACCTCATCCACAACCACGTGGCATTCATCTCTGAACAGTCTAGTTTTCATTTACTTGGCACATTAACCTGCATTTAAACAGTCTTGAGCTCATAGTTCTCCTTCTTCCTGGTTCCTCTCCTTTTGTGACTTTGCATGAGAGCTGTGTGGAACTGATGCTGCCTCTTTCTTCTACCTCCTGTTTGTTGTGTCCCTTCTCCAGGGAAGGAGCTGATCTTACACGTGAATTTAGGCTATGTCTATGTTCCACAGTGCAGCCCTGTGAAGAGGTGGTCTGAGCAAGTTAACAAGCACAAGAAACATAGCACAGGGATCTTTGCAAAATAAATCATCCTGTAGTTTTACCTCAAGATATATTTATCCTGAGAAGTCCAACAAAATCATCTCCCTGAGCTGCCATATGAATTGGGCTTTACTGCATGTACTGACCAAGCTATCCTTCTTATGATCAAGGCAGACTGTTTGTATAGCAGTGGTTTGTGTAGCAACACCTACATAACTTGAATTTAGCTCAGCAGTGGAGAATGCTTGTCCTGATCAGTCACTCAAGTGAGTGTCTCCCTCCAGCTCTTGCGCAGAGCACATGCTCCTGTGTGCTGTATGACAGCAAAATCATTCTTGTTTTATTAAACAACCATGCATTCTCTGAAAGAAAAGAGAGGAAAATACTTCTAGACCAATTATTAATCCATGATTGCAGGAGGGTAAATGAAGAATACATTACTGTCACTTCAGGAGACAAATCTGTGTTCTGCTGAACATCCATTACCTTTACCACCCTGAAGTTTAACTAAAAGTCAGTTAAATGATTGCAAACATTGCATCCTTAACAGTGCTCTGAATCTTTCCAGTTTACTGGCACCAGTGAGACCCTGATCAACTGGGATTTCCCCTTGCATTCTTTGCTGTAGATCCTGTCTATGGCTCTACTCCTTCATCAAGAGAAGCAGTAAACAAGCTGGTAAATCTGTCCTCTGCATTGTCAAAGTGTAAAGTTACACTGCATTTGTACTTTCTTCTTTGTTTTTTTGGTGTTTTTTTTTTTTAAATAATCTATTGAGTTTGTTTGTTCAAGTTAATGAAAATAGTATGTTATTGTTATGTAGTTATGCCAAAACACTTCACTAGAAATTTCATAAATGTTTTCTGGTGCTTCATGCCTGGTTTCATGTGGTTTCACTTTTTCCTATCGTATAGAAGAAAAGCACATGGAAGATAAAGATCTAAGGGTTAATACAACTAGAAAAAGTCTTGGGAAGATTCTCTTAAACAGCAGAAAAGGAGTTAATGAAAAATGGAGTACAAATGAATTATTGTCTGGCTGGCTAACAGTAAAGCTTTAAGGTCTTGATCACAGCTTCTGTTTGCAATGGTAAGCATTTATTCTCAGGAGGAGTCCAGCCAACTTTTTGGGGGACCATTTGTGTGAGAAAGCACACATCACCACAGGGAAAGGTCTCACCACCTAACATTTGCAGCTTCACAAAGTTTCAAAATTGTCCTTTGCTCATAGTAGCATTCCTTCTGGTCTAAAGTGTTTCCATACAATTAAAAGGAGAGGGTCTTTGCCTCCAGGGAGTTCACAGCTGAAGGTCAAAAAAAACCCAAGGGGAAATAACAAAGGGGTTTTTTTTGTGCAAATCAGCAAAAAGCTACAAAACAGCATTCCACTAGCCAGTCTTTTAAGATGCCTTTGACTTGTTGTGTTAGTATAAAAAGGCTGTTTTCCCAGAGCACTTGCATTATCTTTGCAAAAAAGCTACTTTTGGAGATAGCACCTGAGAAGATCTAGAACTTTTTGTTTGTGAGAAAACAAATTATAAGATGACAAACCATAACAAACAGCAATTTGTTCCTACAGATATTGCAGAGCTTGAGTGCAATAGACTTGCAATGAGGAATACATGTGTTAGGGTAGAATTTGTCCCTCTGATGGTAAATATATCTACTAATTTAATTTTAAAGCCTGACTTCTGGTAAATCAGCTTTATATTGCATCTTTGCATACTGGCTGTATTTGTCTACTGAAGTTCAAGGCTGTGGAACTTCCTGGATATTTTTTAAGCAGTAAAATATTCCTCTTTTTTTTACTTCTCTGCTGTTCATGTTAAAGTTAATGGAAAGCTCTCTTTGATTTTATTCAAGTGGGATCAAGCTCTCAAACATAATTTAAGACCTCAGCCAGTTCCCATTGCAGCAACCAGGCCCAACATCTAACAGCTAGAGTTGCACATGCAGATTGCCAAATGGAAGGAAAACAGGCTGAAAGAAGCGTAAATATAAGGGGTACTGAAAATAAGCATATTGGAAATGAACACTGAATCTGAATGAAAATCTGAATTGCTTCCAAATAAGTTTCAAAGAACTGATACAGCAGAATTTCTTAGCCAGTATTATGTCCCTTACCTTAGATAAACTAGGCTATTAATGATGTATAACAGAGTCACATATTTTTCTCTGATGCATATGCCAAACATCCATGTGTGCAAATGAATTCACAGATCCTGGACTGCTTTCAGAGGGAGGGATGTAGACATCTAAGCTCTCAAGGCAAAGTAATGTGACCTTCTTTGTAGCTGATACTTTTTTCCCCTCTAGTTTCATATACACCAGTGCAAATTTCCCCAAGACCAGTCACAGCTTCATGGAGTTATGTGATGAGGCACATCTGCCTTGACCAACCATGTGTTGGGAGGCATGATGCCAACCTCAAATACAAGATCTGGGTTACAGCACTGGGCTACAGCCTCCATCCTGCTCTAGGACACCTCACATCTAATGGGCAAGTTTGGCAGGTTTAAGACCAGGCAAACCAGCTGGATTTGGCATTTCATTACAAGAAAACTAAGCATAGTAAAAGGAATGAAGAGTCCTATATGGTGAGATGGTGGGTGATGGTAAACTTCCCCATTTTATCTCTCAGTGCTGCCCAAAACAAGCCCCCAACTTCTTCCCATCCAATGCTCTTCTTGCTTATCTTTTCAACCCCACTCCTTCACCATCTTTCAATCTGCAGGTCTCCAGAATCCTTCTTGCTCCAAACTCTCCACACTTCCTCATCTGCAAATGTTCCTGATCTATGTTCTGGATCTCCTTGTGCCTTATACCTGATTTCCCTATACCCATGGATGTCTCCTGGCTAAAGCCCAGCTTGTTTTCAGTGATGTCACTTCCCTCCCTCTAGGTTTATTCTATCCCCATCACTGTCCACATCCATCACTGCTGTCCCATCCTGGCCACATCAGCTCCCTGCTCTGATTGTTCCTGAAGAAACAGTGGCATTTTAAGAACCTAGTCGAAGGCTGCAACCATGAAAAACTTCCAGAGCCGAACCATGAGAATACAAATTGTGTGAAAGAGAGACAGTTTTTCCTGGAATCACAAACTGGGAAGGTGTCATGGTGTTGCTCTCAACATGCAAGGCACCTGTTTCAAGTGAGAAAGAACATGAAGTCAGTTACAAGGGTGTTCAGTACTTGAGACTTGACCAGCCCATCAGCAAAGAGCTAGTAGTTGTTGACCAAACTTACAATAAATATAAGAAAATCTAGGACACTTGGAGTAGTCAGAATCAGCTATTGAGTTATAAGTCCACTGGGGGGCTGCAGAATAAATTCATTTCTGTGAATTTCCTCTCGTGCTATTTTAATGGACACATCTGTCTTGGCCTCTTCCTCCCACATTTCCCCTTTTTTCCTTCACCAGTGAAGGTACAATAATAAAAAAGATTTGTCTTTTTTTTTTCTCTTGGTAAGTTAGGCTACACATTAATGTCTTCCCTTTTGAAATCTAAACTTAAAAATTATGTGTACTAGCAGATCATATTGTGTTCTTATTCTTGAAGCCAAGCTTTTCTCTGGTACCGATGCAGCTTAAAAAAGCAGTGACAGGATATACAGCTGGAGAGAGTATTTCCAGTGGAGCACCTTTCCACTGGACAGTGACATTTTGGTGGAATGTGTTGATTCCGTCAGAGTCTGGTAAGCAGGTGGGTGGCCAGAACCACAAAAAGCAATTTTTTAACAAAATTCCATCATAAATTCCTTTTGTCTTTCTGAATTTTCCTTCTAACTTAAAATAAAAAAAAAATCTGGAAATGGTAATTTTTCTGTGGAGTAGGAATTCCTAAGCTTTAACCCAAAAAGAAACTATTTGTTTATTTTCCATCTGGCTCTTCCTCTCTGTTTCTCTGGCTTGCTTCACTCAGCCGCCTTTCCCACTCTTCCTTTTTGTTCCTTCTGCTCATTTTTTCCCTATCACCTCTTCATTTCCAGCTGAATTGTCCTTTTACTCCTGGCTGTGCGATCTGTTTCACAGCTGATTCTTTGCCGAACGTGAACTCAGTAACACTGGAGGTGAACTTTCACACTCATGTCAATTCAGAGGATTAGGGTAGACAGGTCTACCCCTCTCTGTGCAATAAGTAAGGTTAATGTATAAACCTCTCTCTCTGCTTTATATTCTCATTTTTATTATCTTAACTTACTGTTATGTTTTAAAATCCTGATCCATATCTAAACATAACCTCATGTGAACTGCCTGGTCACCACCACCATCACTTCAGCCCAGCTCAGCTCCCCTCTTTGAGTTGTGGAGTTGCTGTTTGAAACAAGACTTTGAACTGGGAATGGCTTCAGCTTTCAGTGCAGTTCAGTAATGGAGTAATGGAGTAATGGAGTTCCTGCTATAGGCACTTTTTTCCTCTCAGCCTGAGAAAAGTTTTACCTCCCTTATTAGTTTCACTAGCAGTAGCACAGGTTGTTTTAATATTCTATGCTGCTTGTAACATATTGCAGATGTACCTGTGTGAAACAGTCTCTCGTTACTGGAATGCAATAAAAAGAAAACAAGCTTCTTGAGAGGATAGAGGGTAAAAGAAAAAAGCTAACCCAGTTTGGGCCAGAATTTCCCCAGATTTTTATACTAGCATTAACATTTTATAATACAGCTATTAAATTACTCATAGAAGTGCATTTAAAAGGGCTCTGGGCTAAATTCCATATTCGTTCCTTTACTCAATCCCTATATCTGTTGCTGAAGCAGTAATAGAGGTTGCCTGATTAAGGCAGAAAAGTAACATTTGCAAAAGCATGACAGTGATTCTAGGACTTGTTTCTTGAAATTTTGAAGCCTAATGATATGCCTGTGTCATACCACAGAGAAAAATGAGAAGATGCCTGATGAGCAGACACCACACAGTTTCAGCAACAGCAGGAGTTTGGGCATCTTGTGCATGCTGTACCTCAGCTCAGGGCAGAGCACTTCAGCTCAGCTGCACCTTGATGCAGTGTGCTGGAGATTGGGGGTGGGGTTAGCCCATAGTTCTGCTTTGTAGCTTGAGAGTGCTAGTTTTGTTATCTGTGCACTGTGTTTTCATGTGTGGTGTATATCTACTGTGAGTCAGTTTTTAAATAGGACTCGGGCTCCTAACTTAACTGGAGACTTGCAAAATGGCCAGGGAAAACAGAAGGGCCAACTGCTTTCCCCTGAAGGAAAGACCTCATGTTGCATAGATCTGAGACATCATGCCTCTTCTCATTAAGCACTTCAAATGAGGCAAGATATATCCATGTATTGGTTGTCCCTAAAGGCAAAGTGCCAAATACTCAAACAGAATAGCATCCATGCTGATCTGAAGATGCAGCACAGAAGTGGCAACAGGATCAAAAGATGGGTCCATGCCCTTTTTCTGTGCACCCGTTGCCATCTCTGAAAGGCTTTTGGTTCAACTGAGCTAGCAGATGAACTCATTTTCAAATTCTAAAAGCACCTTCAAATTGCTTGCATGCATGTGTGGATGTCTCCAACTTGTAACATGAAGCCAACACAAGCATTTTAATTTGTTTTAATTCACTGCCTCTGTGAAATGAGACCAAGGCAGAATGTCCCTCTTTCCCTCAGAAGAGCACAGGACTGTGCCAGTGCATCTCTCAAGGCAAGATGCATTATTTCATACCAATTTACTCCAAGTTCTGCAACAGTTTTTGTTTTTAAGTGTAATGTGTATAGTTGATCTCTTCCAGTTTGAATGCTTTATTATCCATTGATGATGGATCTAGAAATAGGAATGGTTTCTTAGCATGAGAACATCATCTGTGATCTGAATAGACTTAGTGTATTAAAATGCAGGGTTCAAATCAAATGTGTGGCTCTTGGTCCCATGCCAAAACAGAGTTCACTGAAAAATGAGTCCAGGTCAGCATAGCTTGGGGTTCTGACTTGTGTTTGCATAAATCCATGAATCTGATGATCTAAAACTAAGGAAAAAAACCCTGTGTTTTGTCTTCTGCACCTTGAGAGATGAACAATGTAAAAGAAACTGGATTTTTGCAGCAGAAATGAAAAAAAGCCATTGTGCAGCCATTGTTTGTAATGGGCTAGATCATCAACCTGGTGTAGTTTGGCAAAGCTCTACTGCCTTCAATGAAGCTGCCTCAGTTTATATCAGTGGAAGACCTGGCTTGCCATAAATTATCCTTACTGTCATCAGTCCTTGTAGTTTTAATCTTACAGCATCTGTGAAGGCCAATGTGTTATGCACAGCTTCTCTTCTTGAATCATAAGGGAATCATAAGCCTTCTGGTAATCTTGGATAATCCCTGAAGCTCTGAGTCATTAGAAGCAGAGGCCCTTCATGCATCATTTGAACCCCTAATTATCTAACACATGTGGGTGAAAAGTGAGAGGCAAGAGCAGGGCCAGCAGCAGACAGAAATCACTGGATGAGCGATTTTGAAGGGGACTTCCCATTAATATAAACAACCTTCTTTCCTTCCTAATAATGCACCTGTTAGCAAATATATTCCTGGAGAGCTGCTCTCACGCATCTGCTTATGGCTTTGCAGAGGAAGTAGCTAATTGACACTAGGGGACTTTTGAGGTGTTTCCTGACTGTAGCTGAGCGGTATTTAACACTGCTTTATAGAGCACAATGCTCAAAACACTGCCAAAGAATCTGTGGCCCTGCTGAAAATGTGGAAGAAGAAAAAGATTTCCATGTCCAGAATGACGACCTAGAATTTAATCTGTTTCCAGGTAGAATTAATAGCACACTGGCATGTAGCCCAGTCTCTTCCTCTGCACAGAATGAGTCCTGATGAGAGCTTTTTTCCTCTCTGACTGACTAATCACGTCTCTTTTCAAAGAGATGTAATTCCCTTGATCATTTTCTGTTCCTTAGGGTGGAAAAATCAGTGCAATTGAAGCGAAACCAGAAAAACTACAAGGACATTTTAGATGCAGGGTGTGGGCAGCAGCAGCAGGTCTCACATTGTGCCAGGCTCTGTACATGCTGTGTGGGAGGAAGGAGGCACTCAGCCCCTTGGTTGTGTACCGCTTTGAATTCTGATAACACAAATGAGCAAAGGGTTGCAAGTTCTTCTTTGAGCATTACATTTCACAATTCATGCACAGGGAGAAATTTTTGGCCAGGTTTCTGGAAGGAACAAGGTTAGTAAGTTTGCTTAGTATGCATTGTTGGTTTCCTGTCTTTTGAACATTTTTGTTAATTTCAACAGTAATGAAGGCTTACATATCTTCACCAAAGAGAGACAGATATTTATGACTGTACCAAGTGTGTGAAATCTGCAGTAGAACCCAGATCTTCATAGACACAGGAGTCAACTGATTCTGAGACAAAAATAAAAGGAGGCTCTATTAGTTCAGGTGCTCTTTAAATACTGCTTCTGCTGCATTTCCGGTCAATCATATGACAGAACTTTCGGTGGCCAAGAAAGCTAACAGCATCTTGGCCTGTATCAAAAATAGTGTGACCAGTAAGACCAGAGAAGTGATCATTGCCCTGTACTCAATGCTGGTGAGGACACACCTAGAATACTGTGTTCAGTTTTGGGCCCCTCATTACAGGAAGGACAGAGGCATTAGAGCATGTCCAGAGAAGGGCAACAAGGCTAGTCAGGGGTCTGGAGCACAAGTCTTATGAGAAGCAGCTGAGGGAACTGGGGTTGTTTAGTCTGGAGAAGAGGAGGCTCAGGGGAGACCTTATTGCTCCCTTTAACTACCTGAAAGGAGGTTGAGGCAAGATGGGGGTAGGTCTTTTCTCCAAGGTTAACAGTGAGAGGGCAAAAGGAAATGGCCTCAAGTTGCACCAAAGGAGGTTTAGATTGGATATAAGAAGGAATTTCTTCACTGAAAGGGTTGTTAAGTCTTAGAACAAGCTGCCCAGGGAGGTGGTGGAGTCACTGACCCTGGAGGTGCTTAAGAAACTTATAGATGTTCTACTTAGGGTCATGGTTTAGTGGTATGTTAGTGATAGGTATGGTTGGACTTGATGATCTTAGAGGTCTCTTCCAACCTTAATGATTCTGTGATTCTGTGAGTTTGTCATGGGATGCGTGAGGTCTTTGACAGTAGTAATAGACAGGGCCTTTTTTGATCAGTTATATTATTTCCGGTCATTGCTCAAGACAAAACGAGGCATTTGTACTTTGAGAGTGGAATTCCAGAGGGGATTGGGTTGCTTAAAGTTCAGTCAGCAAGAAGGTAGAGAGGATTGAGGCTCTTGCATGCTACAAAACTGTTGTTGGTTTTAAGACACCTGTAAATCAGGCCTGTCTATTTGGTGTGTCAGATTAGCTGGAATTATTTGCGCCATTGTTGAAGCATTGCCTCCTTAAATCTTCAGCAGACCAGAACTAGTTAATGGGATGGACTGTCTGAGTATGTTTCTGGGGGAAAGGTGGGATATAGGAACTACTCCATCTCTCAAAGGTATGTTCAAACTTGCCTCAATGGCTGCACAGCACAGCTGGATGGTGAAGATCCTGTGGATCTGGCTGTGGGCTTGTTACAGAAATTATTGCAGCAGAGCAGTCTCAAGCAACAACCTATTACATTTCTGGGAATATTTTTTTCTTATTATTATAGTTGGAGGTTTTGATCTTTTTTTACTTTTAGTTCAGCTTGCCTAATCTGTTCCTCTCTCTCTTTTTTTCCTCCTTTTAGGAAATTCATTTTTGAGCAACTTCAAAAACGGAAAATATTTTTAAAACTATAAACAGTTTCTTTTGTTTTCTTGCAGGGGTCTGTTAGCTGGCAGTCATCTAAAGAAGAAATCCCATAGCTCTCACAGCCAATTTGTTTTGGTTTTCTCCTTTGGTTTATTTTATAATTACACAGGCCGGATGGGTGGAGATCAGATTGGTATCATTGCGATCTCTGTTATATTTGTCATCCCACAAGCTTGTTTGCTTTCCAGAAATGATTGCTGTTAATTTCAGCAGTTCTGTCAGCAAGTATATTGTACTATTTGGTGCTTCTCTTGCCAAAACACACCTCCTGTAACCAAATTCAGGAAGAAGAATGCTACTTATCCACAGTCTGTGTGTACATCAAGAAAGCTCTAGCACATCTCCAAATATTGCGGAACAGCCTTTCCTCTGCTGTGCATACATTTTCCATTTACTAAACAGCTCTGACTTCTTTCTCACCTGCTGGTAAGGCTCTCTCTTTGCAGAAGAGGCAGCCAAAATTCCACATTTATTATTAAACAAATTTCCCAAGTCCTAAATCCTTTGTTCTTTTGGAGACACTGGAAGCTACTCTGGGCTGATGGAAATCAGCAGCCATGTTGACATATAGTTCACAGGGTCTAAGATTTCATTCAGTAATATTATGCCAAAGTGTAGATCTTCAAAGAATTTTCTCACTAGAGAATTTCTCAACCTCTACTTCCTTACACAGAGTCAAGCTAGGAATAGATGCTTCCCTGTTAATTTTAAATGGTGCCTGTCTAGATGTCATATCCTTAAATCAAGAATTATTCTTGTCTCTGGATGATTTTGCCTCTGTAACGCCAGAAGATGCAGACACTGGAACTACACAAAGTAGGTAACAGAGGAGATAAAGATACTTTCTGTACCTTGCAGACAAGAAACCAGACCAGCTGCCTTGATCTCTGTCAAATGGGAAAACGTGTTAAGTAGAATAAAATAAAATAAGAAACCTCATTCATCTTCATTTGCTTGTTCTCCTACTCAGCTCTTAAGCAGAGGTAGGTAAAACACTTCTGGGCATATTTAAACTACTCTGTTTTTCCAAGACTGAATTTATACCCAGTTTTCATGAGAGAGAACTTGAGGACATCAGCAATATGCAGTAGCTCAGGACAGGGAGCAAAAGATACATGATGTGAGAGTCTGTAGTAGGACAATGACAGTGCTCAAGACTTGAGTCAGTGGCCATCCACAGAAGATTCAGGGTCAAATTTGATGTTAACTTCAATAGTGTATTAGTTCCAGGGAGGTATCAATCAAAAATGCTGAGGAACTGGATATTACAGAAAACTCATGTAGTTTTGATCTTCAGGAACTGTAAATGACGATAAAAACCAAGAGAATTGCAGAAAAAGGTCTATAACAACCCATAAAGATGACAAAAAGTAACAAGAGCATGAAGTATCACCTAACATACCACTAGTATTGCAGGTTCATTCTAGCATGTACTGTGGCACATCCGAGTGCTATTTGAAAGAAAGACATAAGCCTTACAGAGAAATAAGGCTGATATTAAGGCCATTTTCATATGCTTATGTCTTTGGCAATAGTTGAATTCATCATCTCCTGTATTCAAGACTGTTGATTGAATCAAAGCTGTAGGCATAAAATAAAAGTTGCTTTTAACCTAAGTTGGTTTAGTATTTGACCAGAGGAAATAAAGTTATTGATCTGTTATTTTTCAGTTGCACTGCATTAAAATGTGTTCAGAAGGCTTGATAAAGTATTTTTCATAGAACCATTATTGTGTGGCTGATTTATGTAGCTACTTTGATTGTAAGGAAGTTTAATTAGTAATAGCTGCAGTTCTTGAAGAGAATTTTAACAAGGTGTATCACATATGAAAAGCACAGAAGTCTCTTTGTTCTGAACAGCCTTTAACAGGGTGCATAAGGAAACTTTTGCTCACTCCACTCGTTCTGATAAATTAGTAGGTTGCTTTGAGCAGCTAAGCAGAACAAGATCACAATACCATCAAGCATCAGTTTTGGCCCACTGAGAGAACAGTTGCAGCATTGCTAAATTGCTGCAGAAGATTTATACTTTCAAAACATCATTGCTGAGATTTCCTTCCTTGCTTCATTTAAACAGGGCTTCAAGCTCCAGAA
Source organism: Bucco capensis (assembly GCA_013396975.1). Lineage (NCBI taxonomy): Eukaryota > Metazoa > Chordata > Aves > Piciformes > Bucconidae > Bucco > Bucco capensis. The sequence goes on from VWZO01003221.1 coordinate 1,339,087, forward strand.
GCCCTTTTCTAGCTGTCTGTAGCTACGTGCCCAAAAGCTACTTCCCTTGTGCACGGAGAAATATTGGTACAGCTAGGGAGTGAGTCACCTCAGCCAAACACAGGAGTTGAGGGTAAGCCAATTAAATTGCTATAATCAAATCTGCTGAAAACAACCATCCATGCTTTCTCTTACCAAAAATAATAGGTGGGGCTGGGAATTGCAAGGGTTCATTAATCTGGGATGTGTACCAATCTAGAGAAGATAATGTATTCTTTCTTTACAGCTATTGTGCTTTGGAAAGCAAACAGATGAGAACAAGATTTGTTTGAATCCATAAATCTCATCATATAACTTTTCATAACCATTTTGCTGTTGTCTGAAAGGCAGTGCCTACACCACTGACTAAAGGAGGCCAGGGATCATTCTCTGTATTAAAGGTCAGCTGGCATGGCAATGACCTGTTCACAGAGCTGAACTCATTGCACTCTCAAAACAGAGATATCTTACAATTGTATAGAGAAATCTAAAATCCTTTGTGGCTCAATATTATTTCTCAAATATCTCTGTGTTTTCTAAAAACAGTCTCATGCACAGACTGCTATTTATATGTTATATAAAACCTGTAATTTGTGGCTTACTACAAATTTTTCAAAGTACAACAAATTAATCAGAGACCTTAAATTCTATCAACACAAGTCTTTGTAGTGCATTTCCTGTCAATCATGCTTCCAAGTGTCCCAGGGAAATCTGCTAATTTAGAGAAGTCAACAGCAATCAGTACAGTTACAAGACAAACTGGGAAAAGTAATAATGCAACAGATTAATGAAATAGAATTCTCTTCTATTGAGGAAAAAGTAGAAATAATTAAGAGTAGGGAACCAATTACTGTTCTTCTGTGTGACAAGCCACATTTTACAGGATAGGATCAATAGGTTAAGGTAAGTAGATGATTCCTTTCAAGCTGCTCAGAATGTGAAGTGGATGATTGCACATGGTTATCTGTATGCCTGTAATTATTCTAACTCTCCACTGGATGTCAATACTGCTTAATACAAATGTTGGCTAGGAATTCATTGCTTAGAGTAGACCAATTCCTGCTTTTACAGGTAATTACTGGTTTAGAACATAATTAGGTAAAGAATGTAATTATATCAGATGAACTTCACCCATTTGGAGGCAGGCAGAATATAGCAAGGGTACTTCTTCCTTCCTTCCCTGAAAAGTAAAGGTTGCAGTTCTGTTTCCATTACAGGGATGATGTTGTGCATCTTGCTGCAAAAATTTCAGCCCTGAACCTGGTCTCTGAAATTTCTATTTAAGATAGATAAAGTACTGTAGGAAAAATTGCCCTAAAACCATTGCACGGCTACCTTCTGCTTTTTACAGGGAGAGGAGGCTTATAGAATTCAGACACTTGAAACCTGGTGCACAAAAGAAAGACACACACACTAAATTTTCATTTAAAAAAGTTGTTAAAACCACATGGCTGGTACTAAAGCCAGAAGTACTGATTGGCTTGAACAAGCCTTAGTTAAGCTCTTAACTTCCAGGAGCTTCCACCCCTTTTGCTCCTACCTAAAATCGATCCCCTGGTGCAGAGTTTTCCTTTGCAGATCAGAAGCACATCGGAAGAGCTAAAGGAAGAGCCAGCAGTAGCAGGACTGCAGAAAGAGAAGAGCTGATGGCATGAAGGTAAGTAGAGAGGAGGAATAAAAATTCCCCATCCTCCAGATATAAGGATTTGGAGGATATCTTTTTATTTCCTCTGAAGTTCTGGTGAACTCTCCCTGAAAAAAATTCCATCAAATGACTGTGCTGCAAGTGCAATAGAGTTTGGCCACGTCTGTGATCTTCCTGCTGCTGTCAGTGTACATGAGAATGTGATGCCCCTTGAAGAGGAGAGGGAAAATATGCTGATCACAAAATCTAAGGTAGCAGAGTATAATTTTTAAATGAACAACATTTAAAAATAATATTTTTTTTGGTCAGGTGACTCTGAAAGACAACTAGTTTAACATAGTACTTTTGGCAAAGCAGGAGGTTTTGGGTTTGGGTGGTTTTTTCACTAGGATATTTATCAAATCAGCTGAAACAAAATGTAAAAACAAAATGAACAGAAATGATGTTTCAGTGATTGAACTCCCAAAACTGAGCTGATGCCATTGGCACTCCATGCTTCTGTGATTCTGACTAACGAAGCCTGTGGTATTTAACTTTCATAAGGATTTAATATTTGACACTGTGACAATGTTTTTTCCAAGCATACATGTGATGTTTTTTGGCATATTTATTCAAAATGTACTATATTTAAGATTGCTGTAATCACATACATACATTGGCTACTGTCCACAACATTCTAGCTATTAATCATACGCTCGAATCCATGGCAGATGTAAAAATCAAGTTTTATTTATCAAGCTTACTTATTGGAAATGGCAGCCCAAGAAATTTACTCCTTAAGACTTTGACTTTTCTTACATACTTCTGGCAAAGGATTCAAGGTTTTAGGAAGGTGTAAATCATATTTTTGCTCCATCTAGAGAGTGTTGGCACAAAACTAGATTTATTTTTCCAGAAATGCAAACCTTTTTGTATGGATGGCCTTTATTTTTCTGCCAAATTATACCACCAGTGCTATTTCTTTAGCCGAACACTATTTTCCATTATAATCCTGTCTTTCAAGAAAAAAAAAAATCATCTACCCTTGCAGAAATTTCAGCCCCACAGATACTAGTTGGTCTACAGTGATAGGCTTGGAGGATTCTGGTTACTTTTTTCCATAAACAGCTAGATGAAATGCCAATAACCTGATAGGGAAAAACAGGTTCAGGAGAAAGGTTATTTCTGTGGTATGACCCACAAAAGCTCTGGTTCTGAAAACCTTACTAGTATGCAGGTTTATTTACAGAAGACCTTGTATTTGAAAATAGCTAGCATGAGTACTGTTTAATCTGAAGGGGTCCCAAATGATTGTGATGCTGTTCCTGTTGTTTACTGGCATAGGAAAAGCTCCTATAACCCAAACTTTCTCAAGTTTTCTATTGAAAAGAAAAAATTAGGTACAATGATACAGAAAATAATACCCCCCTTCCCAACTACTAAGGCTGGCATTATGGGACAGAAATACACCCAGTGCTGTTTAGTTGTTTTTTTGGTGGGCTTGTTGATTTGGTCTTGTTTGTTTTTTTCTTGCAAATTGTTTTTGTTTACAAGCATTCCTTTTATATACAAATATGATATATTAAATATAAGAACTAAATTAATTCCAATTGTCTTCTGCTTGGACTAATGATGCATTAATGTCTGGGCTTTATTTTATTTGCCTTCACATTCCAAACATTTTCATAATGCATCTTTTTCTATCCGTACCACAGGTCCATAGAGCACATCATCATTCAAAAATGAGTTGTTTTCTTGAGCAGCTTATAAACTAGCCCAAATGAAGAAAGCACCTGAAGGTATGTAAGACAGAGTATAGACAACAATGAAGAGCATGTCAGCATAAAAGAGATGCCTCTACCAAGATGCAGCAAAGGAAGTGTTTGGGCTTTATTCACCCAGCTCTACCTGCTGCTTAGCTGGTGTTTCCGTGTTAAAAATGTGGTTATGCTGGTCTTTCTATATAAACATTGGAGAGAGGATGATTCAGACATTAGGTGAGCTAACTCATTAGGTGCCTTGTGCAAAAAGGGGTGAATACTTTGTGTCCAGGGAACAGAAAATTGTCCCAAGTACAGCAGGTTGAAAATGAGTTGTCCAGTTTGCACGAAAAGCTCTTTAAAAAAATATATTTGTTGCTAAATGCAGACTGTTCTGGTTGATGTCCCCAGTGTTCCCCAGAAGAAGTGTCTGGGTGTCTGGCATTTCCTCCTTCCAGCTGAAGGCACTACCACCAGCTGGCACAGCCCTCACCATGGAACTGGCAGAGCTGTTCAAGCAAGGCACACCAGTGAATCATGGGTTTATGGGGAAGAAATAAGGCAAGAAGAAGAGATGTCAAGCAGGAAGATTAAAGCTCTGAAGTCTGCACTGTATATACTGTGGGAGGGGGATGCTGTGGTCATCTGAGCAGTCTTGCCCAGGTGGCTGTGTCACCCACCTGCACTGAGGGACAGGCTGGCTAGCTCCAGGCTGAAAAAAATGGAGGTTCCACCATCAGAAATCTGGCCTTTCATTTTATTTTCCTGTTTTATTTTCTATAAAGCAGAACTTTTCTTCTTTCTCACTTTAGTAAGGAAAGCAAACACAAAGAAAATCCAAACTGTTCAATCGGAACTGAACCAGTGTACAACTTCCTCTCCAAACTGAAATATTGACTATCTGCAAAGCCCTAAAGTAAACTGTCATGCCAATCTGAGGTAGACTGGTATAAATCCAACAGTTTCAAGAGACTGCTTCAAGCATTAGTGTTCATATCTGTGCAGCTATTATGAGGGGAGAAGTAAGCAGTATCTACTAGGTTCTGTCTGTGACTTGAAATGTGGTGATACAAATTCATGAGCCATGGCAATGCTCAACACATCATTTATTTGTTCCTAAATAGTCCTCTCAGGTTTTGTTTTGTAAGTTTTCCTAAATTCCTTCTGCTTCAATGTCTCATCATTTGCCAGCATCCTACTTGTACTCAGAATGGGTAAGATCTGTTTTCCGAAGTGTCAGCATTTCCAGGTGTCAATTTTCTTCCCTTTTTAGGCGCAGAAGTGCCAGCAGAAGGTTGGCTCTCTTTTTCTGGCTCCACTGTGAATTAAGTTCAACCTTTCCTTAAAAAGGTTTGTGTTTCAGAACAGCTAATTTAAAAACAAGACAAAAAACCCAAACCAAAACAAAAAACCAAACCAACAAAAAAAAGTAAAACAAAAACCTGACCCAAGCCCCCAAACAAGAGAGTTAATGGAAGAAAAAGCTCTCAGCTTCTGTTAGAAAGTTCTTCAAGGAATGCAAAGGGCCTAGCAAACACATACAGTTCTCATTCATGCCCCTTCTCCATGCCAACATATTTCATCCTTCCAGCATCTGATCACAAATTAGTAGTTTTGTAACCGACCCTGTAGTGTTTTGGGCTATTATTTTATTTGGGTCTTCTTTCACCTAAATAACAACCATCTGGTGGTGTCTCAAATCAGATTTGTGTGATAGACTCTATATAGTAACTAGTTCAAGGATTGTCAGGGGAAGGGTTAACATTCTTGCCCTGAGCAGAAGGACCACAGCTGCATGCCGTAAACCTTGCACAAAGATTGTCAGGGAGGAAGGGTTGGGTCAGCTGTAAAGAATTAAGGAAATTCCCCTACTACAAGAAGGGAGAAGAAGAGTGGCATTAAGAAGCCTTTCTCTGTTTTGTGTTTGGTTTGTAGTAAAACAGATAACAGAACATTTGAGGCGTACTGAGACCCTTAACCTATCCCTACACAGTTTTTCCTCATGGAGGGCTTTGCTCCTTGATCTCACAGAACCTGGCTAATTCATCTTCTATTCCAGAAACAAGGTTTACAGAAGGTGTGTGGAAAAGACACCACGTGAACCTGCAAACTCATTTGCTATTTGTCTTGAAATCTTTGTCCCTGCTGCCAATCTAACCTTATGTTCCTAAAGGAAAAGCGGAGGTTTTACTCCATGCTGAAATGCTCCCTGTACAAATCCTTCTTCAAGGGCAAGATCGAACTAAAATAGCATAAAGGTGTCTCACTTTACCCAAAGAGTTAAAATCCTGCTTCAGTATGTCTAAAATGCAGAGTTCCCTGAAAGGTTTATCATGGGGATATGAGGAAATGGCAGATTTTCCTGCTACAGTAAGTCATGGGGCAGCTGGAAACAGAAGTACATGTCACAGGATGTTACAGATGGAAAAAAAAATACTAAGGGCTGGTTGATTTTGTGTATCCAAAGGCTTGTTTGTGGAGAGGAGGAATGTGAAATGCTGGAGCATGTTGCAGAAAGGAGGCTTTCACAAAAAGATGTGGCTGAGGATGCTATTACAGCCTGAGACCATGGGAAGGGTATAGTCTGGGTTCCTCGTGATGGGTGGGGAAGGCCACACTCTACTTTCTTGTTTCTTTCTGGTTTTTCTTTTTGGTTCTTTGAGTTTGTTGGGGTGCCAAGAGTTATCAGGCTTTGGGCTTTTTCTTTGTTGCTTTTTAACTCTGGCTTGGGAAATAGTTATCCTCTATGTATCTATGTGAATGTAAGGTATGTATATAAACACAGAACCTAAGCATTGTAGGTCTAAATATATGCATGTGTATAAATACAAACCCATCTTTAAGAATATAACTTTTTGTACACTGATTCTGCTTGACTACAAACAAACATATTTAGCCATCCACCAGGCAATGCACAGCCACATGTTTGTTTGTAATCATACAGAATCCTATTGAAATCAGCTACTTCTTTCAGTAATAGCAGATGCTTGGGTTATGTTTTGACTGTTCAGAGTACAGGTTGGCTTTTTTGTTCTGAGCCCAAATCCATGCTCTTGGCAATTGTCAAAAGGCTGCCTCACCTCTGCTGTCTTTGGAGGAATTTCCTAACGGAACAGCAACTTACCTGAACCTTCACTTCTGTTTTTCCTGACTTGTGTAAGCAGATGCCTCTTGAGTTTTCTTGTTTTCTCTGTAACTGTTGCTGCACTGCATGGCACTAAAGCTGGTTTTCATCTGCAAGATTTAAAGCAAGACTTGACTGTAGCTGCTGCTGACAATGGAAAAAGCATATTTATTCAGGCTTTTTTCTTTTTCTTTTGTGTGTGTGTGTGTGCATTTGTGTGTGGTAAGACTATATTCAATATATGAAAACGTTTTTCAAAATGTTTAGATCAATCCCTCTGTAATTTGATTTGTTGGCTGGCAGGAGTGGGAGGGAAAAAACCTATTGTAAATGTTTTTCAATAAAACTGCAACAACTAAGGCTCCAGACCAACAAACACACATGTGCTTAGCTTTAAATCTGAGTTAGACCCATGGGGCCTATATTTGTATTTGATTAATGACAATTATTTGAAGAAAGATGACTGGGTGGAATCAACTGGAAGAAATATGTAGCTATAAAAATTTATGCTTACTGTAACCTATTTTTATACTGTTTCAGTTCTGTTATAGTCTTTTATCTTGCATATTTGGCACACTGCTGTATGTTTCTAGCACAAGGAAAAGTGTGCACTGTCAAATTCTGGTTAGTATTAACCAGAAGCGTCTAAAGAAGTCCCCATTTGCCAAAATGAGCCCAGGCAGAAACCCTATTAACAGTAGAGTACCTGGCTGCAGAATGGAGATCTTAACTTCAATATGCTCCAGGAGTTGATATCCCTTTCTTCCTTCCTCCTGTGAGTTCAGCAGACCTGTTTGTATGATTACAAGACTGAACTTACAGTATGATAACAGGATCACTTTGTTCACAATCTCCTAACACTCATGTGTTTCATCTTGTTTGTATACAAACTTGGCTCTTTGCAACCAGGCGTTTGAGAACACAGTTAGGCAGAGCTGGCATCTTTCAGATACGAGCTTGTCACAGGATTCCTGCAATAGTGCAAGAAGTATTTTTAATAACAATGAGAAGTGGTAGAGTGTTTGGGTGAGTCCTACTGTGGTAGCATCTGGCTAGCTCTGGCTCTGGGTGTACAGGCCCACTTATGTGAGTGACTTGTCAGGTTTGTCAAGTTTGCTGCCTGCATGGGTTGCTGCCTTGATCCATAGAATAGCTCTGGGAGAAGCAGCAGTCGCGGTGCTCCTACCCCAGCCTGAGTGCTTCTGTCCCAGCATCAGTGCTCCTGCCTCAGCCTGGAAATCTTCCTTAGATGAGATTTAGGAAGAGGAGATCTCAGGACTGCAGGAGAGGTCATGCAGCCACCTAACTACTCTTTGCCTACTGGAGAGAGGCCAACGCTGCTGCCCATTGCTTTCTTTCCTCTGTGGCAGACAGGAAGAGGTATAGAGCACCCAGATTTGACATGGGACATGCTCAGTCTCACCTTAGGCTAGCAGCTTAGAAAAGACATTGCTTTTGAAAGCACAGCTCAGTTGAGGAGAGCATGAGCATGTCCACTCCTGAGCTATTCACACTCCATTTGTAGTGAGTAGTGAAAAACAGCCTGTCACTCACCTCAGCCTTAGGGCAGGGGTAGGATTCAGTTCCAGATTGAGAGCTGAATCCAGGACCTACATAAAGTTGTCTAAATATGAGTTGGGTTTTCAAGTATCTGGCATGGTCAGTGGAGATAGTCTGTACACTGAAGGGAAACCAGAGGGCAGTTCAGCCTGCTACCGGTAACTGTATTGTAAGGTGAACTGAGTTGCATTTTGGTCTCCACTGACTGTTGATCAAATCTCCATGACAGTACTGAAAGCTTAGAGATATTGCTCCCACTTAGGTATCTACTTCTGATATGTTTTTCTTAAATTATATACTGCCCTAAATATCTGTGTTTTGTCAGGAGACTCAAGTCCTTTAAGTGCCTGTTTCTCTCCACTGTCTTCAAAGGTAGGCAACAGATGGCTGCTAGATAGCACAAACCATAACACAGCTTCCTTGCTCTGGAAGGAGAAACAGATTATAGACAGCTCCTGGGAAAGGTTGTTCTATGGCCGAGAATGCCAGCTGTGCTTGGGTGAGGGGAGTAGCAGTCTTCTCTGAACTGTCTCTGGCTCAGGCTTTTATTCTTAGCAAATGGCTTCTTGCTTCTTCTGGAAGTATTCATTTTCTAAGTGTGTGAGGTTTCCTTATGCACACTGGACAGCCTGATTGGTTTAGTTCATTACAGTCTCTTCTAGATTTAGATCCCTAACTCAAGAGTTCAGAGAGAAGTATAGACAGGCTTGAGATGTCTAAATCCATATTGCACATGTTAAGTAGTGCCTAAGCTCTTGAGAAGGCCAGACAAGACCCCGAGATAATGCCTAACTGATGCTTTACAAGCAGTTGACTCTGATAAAAATTGGTACCTTAGCTGCAGGAGATGGATTAAGACAATGAATAATGAATACAAGTAGGCATTGTCCTCAGCCCAGGAAAGGCATACTTGCCTTCTAATTTCCACTGCAGTGGGTTTCTGTTTAGAAATATAGATTAGCAGGACTGAAGGTGGCCCTCTTTGTATTTCCTAGATTAAATACTCTGAGTATAAAACCATTGTCATGTAAAATCTGCTCTGAGAAACCAAACCCTCACAAGTCATCCAGGACATAGAAGGGTCAAGTGCGATAATAATGGTACCATCACCTAGGTTCCTTTGAGAAGCTGGCCCTTGACTATACCTCTGCAGTCAGACACTCACGAGAGTTAATATATCTTGAGTCTAAACTGCTGCTCCAACCTCAGCCTGAAAATGCCTTCTTCTCTGAACTGCTGGGTACTGCTCTGCATTATTAAACATTGTTTAAACAGTAGAACTCCACTCCTGAGGGACCCACAGGCTTGCACTGGGTGAAGTCTTGTACATACTAACACAGTTTTGTGTACTTCTTTGGAATCCATCTGGATAAAAGGTGGTATATAAACAGAAAATCATCATTGCTGTGCAGTAATGATTACCTGTCTAAGCCTCATTAGGTCTGTCTGATAGTTTTTGCTTTTTTTGCAGTACTGCCTAATGTTAAGCACCAGGACAGAGGCAAAAGATCTACACAAGACTTACTATTTGGAATGCTTCATTCTGACCAAAGGTCCAGATTCTGCAAGTGTGTCTGAACTGACTAAGAGAGATGGTACAACCTATATGAGATTTGATAAAGCCCATGGGCAAATATCAGTTAACAGAAATGATGATCCATCTATCCTTAGTGCATAAGGTTGTTAGATGAGTAAGAAAACGTATCCATGACACAACATTGTGGATTCAGTCAATATAACAATAGATGCAATAAAATCCATCCTTGTAGTAAAAAGACTTTGCAGGCTACCTTTTGGGACTTTGGGTCAAGAATTCCCAGTCTCTCTTCCTTCTTTTCCCACTGTGGCACCATTTCTACTGCAGGAGTACAGGGCTGTAGCTGGGACTACTGCCAGGTTAATGCACCAAGAGAGAGGTTTGTGTTGCCAGAGCCTATAACTTTGGGCTATAATCACACACAAAATCCTGTAGAGACTATTTGACAAACTGCTGGGAAGGCACAGGAGCTATGGAGTCATTGAGCAGAAATTGCTCTGTTTGACATGTCAAGGGGATTAGTGAAGAACATTAGCGGTTTCAGATTTTGTTTTCTATCAAAGTGTGTTTTGCATCTCTTTAAAGACTCTGAATTAACTGTACAGTACTTGGGTAGCCTAATGTACTTGTTATTATGCCAGTTATTTAGAAATATTCTCATATTTAACAATGCATTCCAGAGCCAAGCAGAGAAGCCTATTGTAGCACTGTCCCATGGATATATAATTTTAATACATAAACTACCAATGCAACAGAGCCAAGTGTATGTGTAGTAATGGCAAATTAAATTCCACATACATTATCAAATGAAAATAATTATTGGGCCCTATTGAATGCTTAAAGAAAATGGAAGATTTGGCTTCTAAACATAATCTCATCATTTTTCAGCTATTGGACCTGTGAATCTCTGTGCTTGGTGAGCAGAATCTGGGCTGGAGCAAGGGTTTGAGCCCCAGACCTCCCTCATCTCAGGAGACAACTGAGAGCTAGATTTCTGGCTATTCGGTGGTGGTCCTCTGTAATTTTCAGCAGAAATTCCATCCTCGAGCAGAGAATGCTTTCCCAAACACTGTTTCATTGAAGCTGGCACACACTGTGAAAAGCTTTATTTTCAGTGAGTCAGCACTTTCCAAGTAAAATCCATTTTGTCAGAAAACTGGCTACTAGCTTTCACCTCGTGCTAGCTGCACACATCCTCTGTAAGGGAAGAAACCCAGCTGAGAAGTGTGTTCCAAGTGCAGTAGGTGAAGTCTAACAGGTGACATACATGGTCTTTTGCATTACCTCTCAGGGATGCATCCAACTAAGTACTCTGGCTTTCCTCTGCTTTCCCAGGCAGAAGCCTGGTCATATGGATGTGATTGAGAAAAGAGGTCTCTGGTAGTACCAATGCTTGATTAAAGGCACAACACATGCTCTGTTTGAGAGGGGTGAAACAGAAATAATCCTGCACAACAAATCGGGTATGAACTTATTATGAGAAGTTTGCTGCTGTTAAAGCAATGATTTCTGTAAAGAGTGTCACAGGTGAGATTAGGGCCTTAAAACTCTTTAACACATAGCCTTCATTGTTCTTCAGTGTAGATATTCCATTTTTAAGGTGTTGGGGGTTTTAAAAATACAATAAAATAATATAAATATGTATGTATACATATGCATACCTCAGTACAAATAAGAACAGAAGTGAAGGCAAAAAAAAAAAATCATTAAAAGCATAATTGTATGTGACCAGCTGAAACAGGTTAATGGATTTTAATATACGTAGCTTAGATAAGACATTTATGGAAGGAAAAGGGAGGAATAATATTTAAACATGCTCTCAGAAAGGAGTAACTACTTCAGCAGGTTGAGTGGGAATAATAAGGTGAAAGAGCTGAAGATAAAATTCACACCGGGAAATATCAGAAACATGACAGAACAGAAAAAAATTCCCCATACATATGGAAACCAGGCAAAATGAGACAAGGTAAAAGCTGAAAAGCCCAGGTCTTGTTGTTTGCTGTTTGTTTGATTTTTTTTCAGTCACCCTCACAGTAAAGAAGTTCTTCCTCATGCTTAGGTGGAACTTCTTGTGTTTCTGTTCGTGCTTCTTCCTTCATATCCTATTGCTTTGCACCGTCAAGAAGAGCCTGGCTCCATCCTCTTGACACCCTCCCTTCAGCTAATCTGTAGATTATAGACAATATTCCAGCTAGTCTCCTGGAATAAGTTTCTTTTCCTCATCTTAGTTTAAAATGAGGTATTGGTTTTGTTCATATTAGAACAGACTTTGAAACCTCGGTATGTTCCATGAGCTGGAATTACTGCTTTTCAGGCAGCCCTAATGTGTCCTTTGCTTATTACCATGCCTAAGGGCAGTTACTGTTATTCTTTTTGCTAGGTTTCTGGTAAATCCCCAGGAAGATTTAACAGGGAGGAGACAAAAATATCTGCAGAGATAATAAAGATGTCCTTATTCTAATACCTTGTTCATTGGAAAACCGAGATTGCAGTTATGATGCTTTTCTGACAATAGGAAATAGAGAAAAAAAAAAAACTTAACCAGACTCAGAAATGAGAAAATATCTATTTATCTAATCATAAAAATAAAGGGATATAATGATATAGTATTTTGAAGTTCAGTGGTCAGCAGGGTTGGCTGATAAATCTTTGGTACAAGCCAAATAAATTGAAGAGGCCTAAAACAAAGGTGAAGAGTTCACCAAAGGCCTCAATGAACTAAGAACTCAACATCAATGTGCTAAATTTGGGTACTTCCACTGTATATTCAGCTCAAGACAGCTTCACCTAGTCATCTTCATTTTGTGAACAAACATTAGGCATAAAGGGAAAGCAACAGTAAACAGGACTGAAGCCATAAAAGACAGGCTTTTGAGGCTTTTTCCTTGAAACAGAATTATGTTAGACACAGCACAGTGTTTCTAGTCTACAACAAAATTGTCATAGCCATGTTGCTGTTGCTTGTTTCACCAGCATCTGTTTTGAAGCTATTATAAGTCTCTCTCTCTCCTGCCTTCCTTGAAGTCATGAACTGGTTGATCCTGTTTCAGTTAAACTGAAATAAAGTATTTTTCATTAGCTCTGCTAAATGAGATAGAGGTTGCAAATAGCAGTGGCAGCACTCAGTCACAGGGCAGTTTAGATAAATAGTAAGGTAATGTTTTCATACAAAAAACTAATAAATTGCCTTTTGCTTAGTGACCCTTTTCCCAAATATTAACTAGCTGTATTAAATATACTTTCTTTAACTAGATTATTCCCAGTTCAGTGACTAAAGCTGCTGGAAAAGCATTTGCTTCATCTTATTGGATTGTTAATTGTTGAAAAGTTAAATTATATTGTATTCTAGACAAATCTATGTATCTCAGCATGCACTGTTTGTGTTTCATTGTATACTGGATACTTTTTGCTATGCAGTCTATGCACACTGAAATTCAATTCCTTAAGAAATTTGTGCAACTCCCTAAATAGTTACAGAAAAATTATGTTTATGCCTTCGATATTTTTTCTGCAAATGAAAAAAACGTAAAATATATAAATTAAACCTTGAGGGATGTAATTTCTGTTACCAAGTCTGCTGTGATCTCTTTGGAGAGAGAGATTTTTGGAAAACTAAGATCTGATTAGTATTTTAGCAGAAGATGTCTTTCTGCAAATGCAAAGCATTGTTAAAATGCTGCAGTTTTTAATGATGTGATAACCAGGCTTGGCAATGTTTGTTAGATATATACATAAATATATATATATATATGCATGGAACAGAAGTTATTATTCCTATATTTCTGACTACTTGTTTCAAAAATTCCTGAGTATCTGCAATCTGGAATGTAGACCTAATATTCTGAATTGTTCACCTCTTCTCCCACCATAGCTAAGAAGAGAAACATATCTCCTGAGAAGAGCTCATTCCACCTCACATACATCTGTCTTAGGATGGGATGAATTGAAAGTATTTCTCCACCGCTCAAGGAAGGATCCTGTGTGATAATCTCAGGCTCTACACTCAAACTTTTCAATGTCTAAAAGTAGAAGAGCTAAGTCTCACTCACAGACAATATGATATTTGGCTAACTGGGATAGGCTTTGTCCTTCCAAACCTTAGATGTCAGCCACCCACATCTGAGGTGCAATTCCCGTGTTCTACAGTGGCCACATAAAACAGATTAGAGGAGTTGTGTAATTCCATACTTCCATGCAGGTGACTTTCTGGAAACCACTGTACAAGCTTCCTAGAAAGGCTGTGAAATCTCCATGCTTGGGATGTTTCCAAACCAAAGCCAGTGCTGACCTGACCTAGCGCAACTGATAGTCCTGAACTAGAAAATCTCCTGTAGATCACTTCCAGCCTACATTTCTGTATTATTCTTTCCCTTGCTGGTGACAAAACAAGTCCAGACAATGAACTTTGACACAGGCATTATGACTCAGTTTGATGAATGCAAACTCTGGTCTTAGGCTGCCTCTTTATGCAGTTTGCTCTGTTCTGAGTACAGAAAGATACTCCTGGTGGTCTATGCGAAAAATGTCTTCAGTAGCAATAAATATTAATTCATGGATAAGTGTATTAACACCTAAATGTAGAAATCTTAAAGGATTTCTCTAGCTGGACTAATTTAGAGCAATATGAGAGAGACAGTTAAGTTAGATAGTATGAATTCTTCAAAGTGAATATCCACCTGTTTTGATTATTATGACATAAGCTTAGAGAAGTAGCTTAAACTAGATATCTAACATGTAAACAGCTAAATAGGAGAATATGAGTGAAGGATGGAATATAACTGGGAAGTAAGCTTTTTTCTAAAGAATTTTCTGCCGTGTTTTGTCTTTATTTTAGTTACCAGGGAAGCAGAGACTATATTGTAGATACAGTTGTTTGAAAGAGAAAAAAAAAAAAAAGAGAACATTTAGAATTTCCCCTTTTACTTTTTTTTTTTCATTATAATTTATCCTTTCACCACACACTGGTTTCTTTAATTTAATTTGTTTTGCACTGGATTAAATTATTTTAAGTTCTCATTGGAAACAGGGACGTTTCAAACTAAATCTTTCTTTCCCTGCACCACTTTTCATAGTAAGTAAAACACTGTATGTGATCTTATTGAATAGGAATAAGGGTTTGGGTTGTGTTCTTGGATATTGAAAGCATCTACAAGAGAAGATGGAGAGCAAGAAATTTTTAAGCAATAGGATGGCAGTAGAAGCCTGGGCTTTGGTAGAGGAGAGCACCAATGACAGTAAAGAGACTGCTGCAGATGACAGCAGTAATGCTACTATTTTTGGAACATTACACATTAGCTATTTAACAGAGATATCAACATCTGTTCTTCTAAGACTTGATCAGATTAACAGTTTGTGTACATCTAAGTATTTGTGGAAGAGCAGTGTTGTTGTGTTGTTTTTTTAATTTGTGGGTTTAGCAGCTTCTGCCATCTCTCACTCTAACTCCTTCCACATGCTAAGGTACAGCATAAAACTTACTTTAGGGATGTGTGCTGTCAGCCACTATGTTATCTGAACCCTTTCCACGTGACTTAGAGGGCAGCAGTGAACTTCCTTATAGAATCTTATGTGGGTTCTGGCTCTTCTCCATTTTTGTTCTAGAAAAAACTGTTTGCCATGAGGTGTTCTTTGGAGGAAGAATGAGAGATGTTCTGGTTATGATAAAATGTACTCATAACAGGGCTGACAAAATTTGTGAAGTGTAGTTAGACTCTAGATTAATTTAATCTCCTCTGAGACTTCATTCCATATTTGCTTTCTGCAATTGCACATGAAGGACGAGATTCTCAGATGTTTTAAATCAATTCAGCATCACTGACATCAGCTGTCTGTTACCCAGGATAATCTGGGTGTTATAACAATCTTGTACACAGAACCCGAGGCAGTGTGATCATTTCCAGCCCTGAACTGGCTCACACAGAACCATCTTAAGAGTCCCTGCACTGGACTCCCCTGTGTATCTGGTACTACTCCAGGTGTTAAGCCACATGAACAAGTGAGAGTTGAATCTGTCTGTTAGCCACTGTGCCCAGGTTACCAAAGCTTTCCAGACATGGAACTGGACATAAATTGGAGTTGTGAGAAGAGTGACCCTGTTTTCCAGAAGTGGGGAGTCTCACTGAGCTTAGATCAGTGATACAAGCCACAATTTTGTCAGGCACTGGATCATTTTTGTGGAACAAATTCAGAAGTGTCTTTTCACAAGGACTCAGTATACCTCAAAGCCTATCTACCTGTCTAATCTATACATACATTTTATTCATATGTAATGGCAACTAATCTGTTGGTTTCTAAGAGCTAGAGATCCATTCCTAAGGCTTTGGCTAAAGTTATGTTCACCTTCTCTGGTATTTACGTTAATATCATATATCTATTCATAAGTAGAAGCTAGATATTCAATACCTTGAGAAAACACTTTTCAAATTTCTCATTGAAAGCTTTGCAGAAACAGAGAGAACAGAAACAGAAATCAGTTGTTTAAACATAGGTGTCTCATGTTTGTTTAGATATCTGAGGACATCCTGTTTAGTTGCAGGTGAGTATGGATCTTGTACAGATACTGACAGTCCCATGTGATTGTGCTAGAGCAACCCAGATGGAATTACTCATTTTTAAAGTCACATCCTTATTCTGAATGGTAAGGTTTGGAATGGACAGCTGGAGATCATGTAGTCCAACCTCCTCCCCCCCACCACTAATGCAGGTTTGTCTACATCGCAGGATTGCATCCAGACAGGTTTTAAAGTTCTCCAGAGAAGGAGAATCCACAACCTTTCTGAACAGCCTGTTATGGTGCTCTGTCACCCTCAAAGGAAAGAAGTTTTCCTTATTTTTAGGTGGAACAGCCTGCCTTCAAATTTATGCCCATTGTCCCTTGTTCTGTCACTGAAAAGAAACTGGCCCCATCCGCTTGATACCTGCCCTTTAGATATTTATAAGCATTGATAAGGTCTCTCATTCTCTTCTCCAGGCTAAAAAGCCCCAGGTCTCTCAGCCTTTTCTCTTCAGACAGATGCTCTAGTCCCCTAATCACATTTCTAGCCCTCTGCTAGACTCTCCAGTAGTTCTCTGTCCCTCTTGAACTGAGGAGTCAAGATCCTGACACAATACTCCAGATGTGGCCTCACTAGAGCAGAGTACAGAGGGGGGAACAACCTCCCTTAACCTGCTGATCACACTCTTTTTAATGTACCTCAAGATACCTTTGGCCTTCTTGGGCATAAAAACTCACTGCTGGCCCACAGTTACCTTTCAAAGGATGGAGGTAAGTCTGACAGTCCTGTAATTTCCTCGATCCTTCTTCTTGACCTTTTGAAGACTGGAATGACATTGGCTTTCCTCCAGTTTTCAGGTACCTCTCCTATTCTCTGGACGTTTTAAAATGATGGAGAGTGGCTTAGCAATAACATCAGCCAGCTCCCTCAGCACTTGTGGGTGCATCTTCTTGGGGCCCATGGATTGATATGTGTCCAGCTTGCCTACATGATCTCTAACTGGATCCTCCTCAACTAAGGGAGAGTTTTCCCCATTGACTTCCTCTTCCTGATCAGATGGCCTGTAGCAAACACCCACTGCAGTGTCACCCATATTGGCCTAACCCTTAGTTCTTACCCATGAGTCAACTGAAAGGAGTCCTAAGACTACTGATGGAATCTGTATTTGACTTGCTGGGCTATAGCTTCTGCAAGCAGTGATCATAGAAGGTAGCCCACCAGTGATTCTTGCATAGGACTGGCAGCCATATGTTTGACAGCTATGTTTGGAGAGGCCCAAGTGTTTAGGAAGGTGTTGATCTATCAGACCATGAGTAGTGAACAACATTGACAAACTAGTGAATGTCACCATGGTTGTTGCTGCCACTTAAATTGAGCATAGGAAGGAAACACAAGGTTTTTGAAAACAACAGATATCAAAACAAAAGATCTCTGACCTTTTTTATCCTTTTTTCTTCTTGACTTTTTCTGAAAAACATATTTATCAGTCCTAATGTGCAGTCCTCACTGTGCAGTCCTTTACCTTCCTGAGGTCTCCCTCTCACACTGCTTCATAAACACAACCACTGTTTATCAAAACCCTGTGGCTTCCTGTTGCTGAGGTGGGACACAAAGTCTCTGAAAAGGGAGTGTTAAGAGGCTAAAAAGGACCATGTGAATCCAAAAGTTGCTGTAACTAACACTCAGCAAATGCAAAAATTGATTGCCTTTAATTTGAGAGAAAATCGTATTTGTTTCCAAGTTTATGCTACTTTTGACATGCTAGCAAGTACTTGAAGAAATGTAGCACTTTATGTATAAAAATTGCAACCCAAAGGGAGACAGCAATAATTTAGCTGAGAAAAAACATAGAGCTCTCTATTTCTCATTGAGTTGAAAGAGAAGCCCTCCCATACGCTCAGAAGAAATGAAAACAGATGAAGAAGTCCTGCATAGTCCATTCTCTAGTAGGAAACAGATCATATTTCTCACATCTGTTACCAACATGGATGATCTGCTCTGTTCCTATCAGAGGGATAGTCAGGATATCATGATTTGAGGTTTTACATTTTTAGGAGCTATATTTCTCATCTTGTTATATCCTTTGTTAATTTTACAGCAGTTTGATATTAGGAAGGAGCTCCTCCTTTTGTGTCAATAGTACAAGGTCACTATCAGAGTAACATAATACATCACCAACTTGCATGCTTCAGGCATATGAATAGATTCATTTTGTTCTGGTGAAATTTAACAACGCATCTTTACTTCCTGCTTTTCTGTGGACAGTCAATCCAATGTTAATGCCAAAAGTAACCACATGTTTTGGTAGTATGTTAGGCTTAAAAAAATCAGATACTGTAAAGATCTGAAAGTACAATGTCATAACTCTTTATTTCTGCGAAGGTTGGGTTTTCTTTTTAATTTTATGAGCTATAAATAAGTTGAATGATGGAAATCACCTGAACTTTTTATCCATTTGCCAACTTACCAATATGCAGCAAGGAGAGAGACAAACAGGTTGACAGACTCTCATGTCTGAGCATGTCTGCCATACAGAAAGAAATTTAGGGATGACACTAAGGACCACAGCAAGCTGGAACTTCAACAAATGATTTTAACCTGCAGAAATTTCAGCCTGAAACACTGTTGAAATATAGAAGTCCTAGTTAAATCCAAAGAGCTATCCCTTTGCTGTGAAAGCTTTGGAAGGATTAAATATGAGTCTCCTATATTTTAGAGATGGATACTGCCAGAATAAGCCGATATGATATAAGTTCTTGTGAATCTCATATGCTAAAAAAAAATAAATCTCATTATTCGTTCCTACTTCAATCAAAGGTTTAGAGAGCAGAACAACACTTAATCACTATAAGTAAGGTAGTGATTAGTGAAGACCTTGATAGGTTTATATAATAAAGTAGTGAAATCAAATAACTTCTAGAAAATTACTTCAGGAAAGAAAGAGGTTGCATAAAATAGAAGCAGGAAAACAGGGAGAACACTAAAAAGTGGCTACAATCATATTTTTTGTTGTTTGTATGTTAAAAGGGTGACGATCAAGGGAGTACCAGCAGAGAAACACTGAGAAATAATGAGCAAGCTCAGAATGCTGAACATCAGTTATGGAAATATTGAAATATTTACAATGCACATCTAAACAGAATAATACAGAGTGTCAAAAATCAGGGATACACCTGATGATTTTACACTCACCTGAGAAACTGCAAACAGTAAGATTAATCAAACATGTAAGAGTTTAAAGAGTACAAATCTGCCATTTTCTGCTCTGTAGAAAATCTTACTAGATATTTCAGGATGAATTTTCAGTTAAAGGTTAAATTTGCCATTGGATATCTTGAGGACCAAAGATTAGAGAGCATGTTTCTTGTGAATCACTTTAAAAAATCAGTCTCTGAGAACAGCAGAAGAGCCTATTTCTGCTCAAATAGGTGTCACAGAAATGCATATGACATTAAATAATATACATAGAAGCAAGAATTTGGACAGCTGGTAAGAAAATTACAACTTGTATGTGACAGCAACATAGGCAAAAAAAGAAAGTGGAAGCAACTGCCACTGTACAATGATTTTCCTGTAATTTATTAGGTTAATATACAAGGTTTGTTTCTGCTTTTATTGGGACAAAACCAATGTATGTCCCTTTCAAGGTAAAGAATCACTGGGGCTTTTGGTTCTTAAGCAGTACATTGCATAGGAATACAATGCTTTATTCTTCCAAGTGATTTAAAAAAGCTGAGATACTTTGTGCCTAAACTTTCAGATGTCAAATGCATTTTTAATTATAATGTTCTTTCTACTATGATTAGCATTGTTAGCAGATGGTTTTGCTCAAGTATCGAGACCATTGGAAACCAATATGTTTCTTAAACTAGCTATGTTTTTCCTCAAAGAGAATTCTGGTCTAATTGGCATGTGTATTAAAGGGATTTCCTGTTCTAAATATACTGATTTCCTCAACTGTTGTGACTATGTGTAACACATGTCTCCAAAAGCAGAGTATCCTCATTTACCAATGTTCCAGGGTTCATGCTGTGAAAGCTCAAAGATCTCATACAACTTTTAAATTTCATTCTTTACTTCTGACTTCAGTGGGATTTAAGGGCATTTATGACCTTTCCTGACATATTCAATGTGTTGCAGGATCAGGCCCTTAAGTATTGCCACAAGAAAGTATTCAGAATATGACTTTCTGGATTTTGTCATTCAGAATGTCATAGAATTGGCTCAACAATTGCAAGAAATTACATCTGGAATGCATCAGGTTTCATACTGATGGTACCTACCATACTTTGGCAGAAAAGCTCCAGACAGTGTATCTTTTTTTTTTTTTTTTTAAGTGCTATTCCTGTTGGAAAGAAGTTGATGCACACATAGCTAAGTTCTTAAAAATGCAGAAAGTCTCACCAGCTCTGAATAAGGGTTTAACAAAAGGATTTAGAAGAGACTATTATGACAGCCTTGGGCAGGCAGTCTTAAGTGTCCTAAGTGGGCCAGATTGGATACAACAGAACAGATAGAAGGTGAAAGAACCAAGATCTTCAGCAGGACTGGAGTTTTAACAAGAAATATTAAGTGGAATATGAAATATTGCATCCATGTGCTAGCAAAACCACATGTTGAACAGAAGGAATGGTAGACTATCAAAGCAGTGACTTAAAATTTGCTGGGTTTGGCAAAGCAAGTTATAATCAGTACAATAAACAGAACACTCAAATACTTAAATAACTTTGAAGAGAGGTTGTAACTGCAAAGATTATTGTCCTCTTGATTAGAAAAAAATACAAGTGGCACCAATTCTGTTAGGCAGTACTATGTTTTAGGTTTTTTAAAACTTGAGGGTATCCAGCATTACTACGTTTTATTTTATATAAAATACTACTCTCTCATGAAAACACTATCACTTGTTAAGTATTACACAAAAAATCTTTGTGGGCAGTAAGTAAAAACAAGTACAGCATATGCAGCATCAAACTGCTGATGAATGGATGTGCTACTTATGTTAGCTGATAGTATTAGTTCATAAAAATTAGCATTATGCACAATGCTGGAAGTTTTATCCATTCTTTTAGAACTTCCAAGGACACCATAACATCTTCAAAACTCTGCTTTCTTTCAGGTATTACAGTGTGTCATACTAACCAAGACCCTACCTGGAGACAGAAGTTTAAATTGACTCTTTAAATATTGCTTTAATGTAAACTGAAGCAAATGCTGTTCGTAGATTTCAGATAGATGTTACAAAGCAGCAGAGCTTGCTTAAAAAGTTTCCACAATGTCTCATTATTTACACTAACAGCATATGACTCTAGGTATTATTGCTAGTATTTACAAATAGATATCACCTCTGAGTTATAGGATGAGTCCTGCAAGGTGCAGCATGTAGGATGTGTTATGCGTCTCTGAAGCCAAAGAAGCTTCTTGAGAAATCATATATTGGAGATGGGGGGGATTTTGTTGGGTTTTGTTGTTGTTGTTGTTTTGATTTTGGCTTTTATTTTTTTGCTTGGGGGAAGTCTAATGCTCAAGCTGCAGCAGTTTAGGTTTGCTGAACTTTCCATGTGTTTTAGCTACTTTTCTGTGTGCTAAGATTACAAAGCACACATGAATCAATCAACAAGAACTGATCTATAAACAAATAATGTCCAGCAAAGAGTTTTTCATTAATCATTCCTAGTAAAACAGTGACAGTCTGGAAAATGGAGATGTTTGTGGAACTGTAACATTTCTTCCAGTTCCACAGAAGACTGGGTCTCAACAGATCCAGAAAGTTTCAGTTATATAACAACAGACAACAAGGTGCCCCAAACAGGAATATGTCAGTTGTGATCCAGCCTTTATTTTCATGTTGAATATACATAGACCAGCATTGTGAAAGATTTGATTTGGCATGGCCAGAATACATGGAATTCCTCACTCATTTTTAAGGGGTATGTCCCTCAAGGAAAGGGTAGATCGCCTTACAAGAGAGACCCTCCCAAGAAGCCTAACTCATCTCTGAACATTAGGTTCATGACAGACTGAAGATGAAGTGCCTGAAATGCATTTGGAAAAGGGGCATAATAGAGAATATCTGTCCCTGGGTTGGTGGTTGACCCAGCCCTAACCCTTGACAGCTGTGAAGACAGAAGCTCATTCCTACCTCCTCAGGCACAGTCTGAAAATCACTTGTGGTCTCCTGTGGCCCCTGGTGCCATAACTGTGCCGACAGCAGAGGGAGCATTAAACTCATTGCCCACGGGAAAGTGTGGGGAGTGATACCCATGTTCCTAGAATCCTTGTATGGGTAGGATGAACTCATTAGCCTTCTGGCAGTCATCCTAGGAGAAGGATAACTCTGATTCCAAACCCGGGCAGATGGAGCTTGTTTAGCCCTGTAAGGCCTTCCATCTAAGAGGTTAAACCTCTGTCCTAAGGACTTTGCTGCCAGCGTCCAAGCTTGCTAGGCCCTGGCAGATGAACCTTAGGACTAAAGGGTGGGTCCAGCTCTGCGCATGCTGTGTCTCACCTAAAAAAAATCCATTGGGCAGGCTCGAGGGTGCTATCTGCTATCCTCTTTTTATCAGCGCGCTTGGAAAGGGTGCTGATGAGGAGCATGGATGGAGCCCTCCCTGGATCTTTGTTCGCGAAGCCTAGCCACGACGACGACGACGACGATGACGATTCCTACCTCCTGCTTCATTGTGGAAGGGCCTGCTTCTGGAATCTGAAAGAATTGATGGCACAGATGGTATGGATATGAACAAAAAATTGTGTGGTATCCAGTATGATGCCCACTCATATGCTCTCCATCACCTTATCACTTTTTATTAGTGCATGAAAGACTGAATCCAAAGTCAAAATCAAGCTTCAAATATCCAGTTAATTTTTACTGGACTGTAAAGACCAATATTCATCTGGAAATCAACCTGCAAGTTTGAGGCGCAGAATGAAGCCAAAGACTGAAGGAATATTCAGCATCGTGAATTGCTAAGGGTGTTCAAAAGGAAGGTCTTCCTCAGTTTATCCATTCTAGGGTCATTTATGTTTTCTGTATGATTTTAAATGCTAGTCCATTGCTGGCTTTTTGCCAGGCCTGTTGCCGGCACCAGGGAGACCCATTGTTTTATCTTGCCTCTGTTTCATGAGCATTTAATTGTTTGTGGGGTATTCTTAGAACACAGAAATCAAAGATCTTTCTGGCATTCAAATGAATTCATTCATTTGATTTATTTGTTTTCCCTAACAGCGCAAAAGGTTTCAGTTGAATATTTATTTGCAAGGGCTTGGTATATAGAGAAATGTGAAGAAAAACAAATGTTTTTGTTCAATTCAGATTAGCTGGCTGTAGTGCACACAGAGAATACACAGCCCATGTAGATGCAGAAGAAAAGCCAGTGTAAATGTTTGCTTTACAGTATTCAATAAGAAGTGCTAGAGGCATAACTTTTTCCTGGGGAAAACTGCTTGAGCTCTTTCCTCAGTGTTAGCCATATAGCTTTCTGTTTTCAGACTGTCTTCCTTTGTTGGGTACAACTCCAACACATGCAGAATACAGGAAGAGCAGGTGTACTGATGCATGTTCATTCTTAAGAAAGGACGGGAGGATCAGTTCCATTTTTTTGGAGAGAAAGAAAGGCTCAGCAAGCTGTACACAGATGGCCTGCATGCCTGACTTAGGGACTACAATGCCATGGTGTTAAAAAGGGCAAACATCAAACATCCCACTCTCCAGGGCATCACGTTTGGACACCCATGCAGGTGAGGAGAGAGAGATGAGAGAGATGTAGCACAGCAAGGTAAAATAATCTAGGTCCCTGTAATTCAGTCCACCTAATTTAGATGTTGGGATTTCTCTCTCTTGGCTATACAGGCACTGTCTGACAGCCTTGATAAGAATAGTTTCATCCATCTGCTGCTGTTCTGAAATAATATATCATCCTGGTATTGCTGACAACTAAAGGATGACCTGTGATCATCAAAGGTAGCTGACTGTTGCAGTGGTAGTACAGCAAATTGCCCAACACCATGCAGTTGAGCCAATGACCTAATAAAAAATTGTACTGTAATCTAAATATGGCTACATAATTGTCACAAGTGGGAGACTATGCCACATTGCTAGTGAAAATGAGATGGGAAAGAGGATGATGTGTCTCTCCTACATTGTATGTCTGCACCTGATGCCTTACCCTATGGTGATACTTCTATCAGCATAATGTTGAAGTGCAGTAATGGAGTGTGTGAAGGCTCAACAATGCTACAGATTTCTTCAGTATATAAAATTCTTCTGGTTTAGTTCTTGGTTTATTTTTAAAGAGTTCAGACACATACTGCTGTCATGAAAGTGAAAATGTCAGCTTTACTTTTAAAAATCAACTTCTATATCTCACATGTGTAGATAGGAAAATACTTACCAGTACACACCAGCACTGGAAAAATGCTTTTCTGGAAAATACTTTTCCAGTTTGCACCTGAAAAACATAACATTATGAAGGTTTAATGACTTTTTTTTCAAAGAAGATAATTTCAATATTCCTATAGTAATAAAGAAGAAGTTAATCTGGACTTCAAACTACTGGTATTTCAACATTATCAGAATGAAATATGCTTGTGTTTTCATAACTTTTCTTTTTTTTTTTTTTCAAAAATAATGTTCCACAACACTTTTTAACAATTTAATGGTTTTGTCTGTTGAGGACAGAAATTCCATTTATGAATAGCTCCAGTTGTTGAGGAAAGCTGGAAAAAATGATCATGGCAGGCTTGAAAACCAGAAGACCAATAAAAAGAAACAAAAAATGTAGTATTTCTTAATATTTGGATTTTATACCAATGCCATGAATGTTGGTGGCCTGACACTGTGGTTTGGCAGTCCTACATTCATTCAAATCCTAAATATTTTTCAGCTCAGTTGTGCTCTCAGACATTTGTGCATATGAACAACTTGCATATGAACAAGGCATCTGTGCGGAGATGAGCCCATTTGTTCTTAGCTGTAGTTATTCATCATTGATTACTTATTGTACAGTAACATATGAAGAGCAACACTATTGTTTCAGAAAGGCTATATAAACAAGAATTAACCAGTCCCCAAACCAAGTCTCAAATATTTCTTGTGATACAAACTATAACTCTTCTATTGCTTTTCAACCCCAGGTCTTGAAGAGCATCACAGCGAAAAGGCATGATGGTTACAGAATTGGGGAACTGAGGCACACAGCACTGAAGTGACTCTTCTGAAATACTGCAATAGGTTAGTGACAGAATCTTATATGCCTTCAGTTACACACCTTGGCCTTCCTTGGCTTCTAAGGATGCTCTGTCTTTGTGGTAGTGTTAAAGCACTGAAACGCTATAATGGCTAATTTTTTTGGACAAATTGTTCTGCGTGTGCTTGTCCAGAATGGGTAACTATTGACTTAGATTGCTAGACTCATATGGGACAGATTAACTTCTAAGCTGCGATTTTGCACAACCGAGATGCTCTCTGAGTAGTAGAGCAGTAGAAAGAGCTGTTAATAAAGTGCATATGCTAAGGAGAAAAAATTAATTTACTTAAGATTCTCGCAATATATATAGAACTCTTCTTATTCTGCCCCATATACTGATATTTATTATTTCCCTATTTTGACTCCTGTACTTTCTGACTCCGATTTCTTCTGCACTGGCCTGGTTGACATCAGAAAATTTGAGTTATACTAAATTTTCAGTTGATCTGAAATTTGACATTATCTCCCTATGGACAAAAGACAATTAAAATTGTTAAAATTTATAGCCTATAATTATGCATCTGTGTGATCAGGCTAAAAAGAATATGTCCCATCTGTGACTTTTAACGTTTTCTCCATATATACTGTTAACTTCTAAGACATCACAGCCAAGACATGTCTTTTCAAATAATGTGGAAGGAGCTATTATTTTAATAAGTTTTCATAAATATTTGTTTTAAAAGTTCTTACATAAATTTCTATGCTAGTATTGGAATAAAGCAATGTAAAATTAAAGGCTAGATTTTGCTGACCTTAAACTGGGTAAGAAGTAAAATTACCTCTTCAGATCAGACTCATAACATCAATGAACTTTTGATGAGATGACAGCTGGAAGAGATTTAAGAAGAATTCTGTATGCTGTCACTTAGACATTAGGGCTAATCTTTTCAGACTATTGGCTAAATGAGTTGGCTGCAATCAGGTTGAGGTTTGAAATTTACATAATTCATTATGCAGTTATCTTTTGGTTTGTATTTGTTTCAGAAGAGCAAGTAAGCACCACTAAAAAAAATGGGTATCTTTCATTTTGGTCTGCCAGGGGACCCTTAAGATCAAAATCTGGCTTTTCAAGTGATAGAATTCATATGGAATCTGGTGAAGGTTTACAGTTTTCACATCAGCAATAGAGTTTCCATCAGAGAGGTTAGAAGCTGTCATTTTAATATTATTTCTGCCTGCTGGTATGTTACAGCATTCACACCTGCCAGAAAATGTCAGAATGTTTATTCCGAGAATAAAAATGTGGGCACATGTCCGCCTCCCAAAATAAATAGTACAGCAGATATATTCTGTAGCACCTCCAATACTCACAGGTTGGAGTTAGTCATTCTTCCTGTGAGAGGGTGGCCATCAATCACTGTCAAAGGGAGCCTTGAAGTCCCAGTCAATAAAAGGGCTATTTGGATCAATGGACAAGGAGCACAAGGAGACTGTAGGGAGAGGATATACCTTTTTATACATGTAGGTGGCAGCACTGCAAAGTCCTAAAAGCATCTGGGCTTGAGGAAAGAAAAACTTCAATATGGGAGAGTTTGTTGGTTTGCCAAGTAAATCAGCTTTCAGTCACAACCTTCTCCTCCCACAAGACTGAAGGGTGAATATTTTCATAATAAAAAGAAATTACTAAATTTTTGTTCCTGCCAATGGAACATGTTCAGCAATCATCTGCATTGATTTACTGGAAAAAAGGAAACCTTTGTTCTGTTGTGAAGTGGTACCACACCACAATTTTAAGACGGCAAATGCACACAAAACACCAAAAGTGATATTCAGAGACTAATTTAGTCTGTCTAACTTACTCTTTTCAAATAAGTTCTAATAAACAAGTCTACTTTCAAAATCTTCTTTTTAAGTGATCTGAAATCAAAACAGAGCAAGTCATGAAATCTTTACAGGGAATGGTAATATTGCCTTGTATTTAAAGTGCTGGAATAGAAATTGCCTAAATTTCTGGCTCAGTCACAGCCTCCTTGGGTGACTCTGGATGAGTTATTTAATCTGTCTTTGTTTCAATACTTAAGAGAACAAAATACTCCCTTTGAACTTGCTGCTTTACAAGGCAAATATTGAGGGCCAGGTAATATGTTTTGATGTAGAGAACTAAGAGAACTTCATCAGTGAGGAAAATTCCAGTTTCAGGCTCCCTCTATAGTCAGAACAGGAGGATAAGAAATTCCTTCACCCCTTAATGTAGTCCAGCTACGACTGGAAAGGTCCTTTGGCAGCACCTCTTTTCATGCATTTACAGCAGAAGATACATAGGGTGACTGCACTTCTCATTTGGCATTTGGCTTGTTGGCTGAGAAATTATTATTATTATTTATTATTATTTTTTCTTGCTGATATGACCTTCAGAAGAGCTAGTAACCTCTTTATGTTTCATGGGCCAAGCTCCACAGCTAGACTGTTTCCTAAGAACCACTGCAGGAACAAAATCACCTACTATGCATGACCTCTTCTAAATACAAGAAGACAATGAGGTCTTAAATGGTCTTATATCTGCAGTTCTCACAAATTCAGTACTTTCAGGCTTTTTCCTGAAATTTATTTTATGAGATGTCTGAAGCAATGTTTTGGTCAAAGTTGTGTCAGTAACAACTTCTTGAGTTTCTGAACTGCACCTTAGATAAAGAGTTGAAAACAAGCAGGAACACTTTAGCTGCCAAACAGCTACTTATTTGCACAGCACCTAAGTCCTCATTTTCTCTACCAAAAATAATACCAACCTGAAGTAAAGTTTTTGAAACAATAAGGCTTACAAGGGGCTGAAATATTGTGATCAAAGCACAATGGCTACCTAAGAAAAGACAGGAAGCCATGGCATAAAACATAATCGGAATACTCACACTATTTATGTATTTTATTACAGTGGACTAAAGAGAATGGATAAAAAAAGCCCAAACCATCAAATGCTCTGTTTGCAAATGAGGACCTGGGAAATCGCACCCATGAGACCTGTAGTTCTTTTACAAGAACCTGTTTCAGCAAAAGAAGTGGAAGATACCTAGTACACTTGGTCAGGGCATTGTCTGGAGAAGTAGGAGAATTTGGATCAAATCCCTGAGGGGTCTGCCAATCAGAGAGATTTGGACCATGACCCTCACACGCTGGCTGACATTCCAAGATGGTTCTGTTTTCTGTCTTGCTTTTCTTGTTTTCTGTTTTTTCTGCTCCAGTCCCATGAACCTTGGTGAATCTTGGCACGAATTTGTATTTCTATCAATTTCCTGCACTATCCACACCCCTGGCAGCCCCCTAAATATGCAAAATCATCAAGCTTTCTGAGAAAAAAATAAAAGGAGGAGAACAAAGTAGAATTTTCCATTTCCTTGCAGTGCAAACCACACTGAGAAAATATATTGTCTCTCATTCCTCCTCATGTATATTTATATGGTGCCTTTTATTATATTAGACCTAGTTTTGCATAGGTACAGTTATAACTGAGCAGAGAGATGAGAAATGGCTTACCTGGAAGAGAAAAAACAACCAAACAAGCAAGTCAAACAAAACCCATACCCCAGCATTTATTTGATTTTCAGCCTTCTCAAATGCATCACAACCAACAGAGTTTTGGAAGTCTCTGGCAAGTGCTTGCCGGCCTTCAAAATCTCTGAATTTAGTATTTATTTCTCAGCAATGAAGTCTAACCAAGGAGGCACATGTTCCCAGACAGAATATGTTTAAATAGCAGAGGATCCCAGACATGGATAAGAAGAGATTTGCTTGCTTGTAACCTATTAACAAATGTTGCTATCAGTATGTGTTCTTAGAAACAAACATCCTGCAGTCAAAACCTAGAGGTGGCTGGTGAAGGCACCCATCAGTCCAAATTTGACAGCTATGTGATCATATGTTTAAAGACACTCTTATTAGCTTCATCCTAAGGAAGTTCAATGAAATATTTGAATTTCCACGTGACAGGAATTTCATTTCATGATATAGGCTAGTTAAAAGGCTTTGAGTTTTGTCTTTCTCCTAGTTGCTTCTAGCAAAATAAAGAATAAATCTCCCATAGTACATTGTAGTGCAAAAGGCCATCCATGAAATGTCCTCATATGGTGTCAAGAATGATGTGAAATTTGTGGACAAAATGAAGTAAGTAGTAATGACTCCTGAATTTAGCTGATATAGACATTTGGCAGTCACATGTAGGTTTGAAGTTTACATGCTTTGGGGATTTTTTTGTTTGTTTGCTGTTATTGGTTTTCTTTTTCTTCAGTCATCTAAGAGGGAAACAGCTTGATCATTTGAAATTAAATCAGACAAGCTGCTAATGAAGACTAATTGCTTTGCATAATTTAAGATATGTAGTGATGTCTCTCTTGATCTGTGCAAGCTGTACTTGGGTTAGAACTGGGACTGCAGACAAAAGATATCTCCAAGCCATTTGCCATCTTCCTAATCTGTAACCAGACTGAGAGCCAAGATGCCCCTGAGAAACTATAGCAACCCAAAAATATGCATCACTTGTCTTTATTTTGCACTGTCACATAACTTAACTGTGCTTTCATGTTTTACTCATGAGGGAATGTGATGTTCCTCTACACCCAGTTCAAGGTTCTCACTTTATTGACACATACCCTTCTTATGCTGTGCTGGAGAATATCTTGTTAACCTCTTTGGAAGTTTTACAGTTCAGCAGGTGTGTTTGCAGGACTGAGGCAAAGACTGCAGGGAGAGGAGTGGGGGTGGAGCCCTTATTGCTCACTACAGGCTGTGATAGGCACTTACTTAAAGGAGTGGGCCCCTTTAAGCATAGGCAAACCTAAGTCAGGATGATTGGGATGCCTTCTGTCATCCTGGTGGCACATTCCCGCATTCCTCCCTGCACTAACCCTGTGGCCAAACATCAAGTCTCTTCAGGGAGCTTATTAAAAACTGAAAACTAATCTGATTTTTTTTCCCCCTCTGAATTAATTTTTGGCTGAACCAGCTCACCACCTACCAGACATGAGGGAGAAAGAATTAGGAGTGTATAGCTGGTGATAGAAGTGGGACTTGCCACACCTCTGACTTAGATCAGCTTAAAATGTTTAACTGCACTCTTGAGGGCCATTCACAGCCTAGTTTCTCTATATAAAAGTAAAGGAGTCACTAGAGAGCAGTAGATTCTGCACAAGGCAAGTCAGAGCACCTAAGATACCTGCCTCATGTCAGCAGTGTGACCTCCCATGTTGAAACATGCTGTTGTGCACTAATGATGCTCTGGACACACTTGGGTGATGTGGATTGCATTTCCCCCCCCCCCCCAATGTTTATTGGTTTAGCAAATGCAAAGAAAGGAGTCCCAAATCTGGCAGTTATTAGTGACTCCATGCTGTAGCCTGCTTGTGAACATACATTGTTCTGAAATATTTTCTAAAGAGCCTAGTTCAACAGCCTGACTTAACTCAGTTATCCTCTTCACAGATGGTTACCTCACTAGCAACTCCTCTGCCTCTTCTTCCAGGCTGTTTTCTTGCTAGTAGCATCATGTCCAAGTTAAAATACATGGATACAACCAGTCCAGTATGTCTGGGAGCACTCACACTGCCAGATTTTAACCATGGAACTTTATGTGCTTAGGTCAGGAAAGCTATCTCTCCTTGAAGTGATGATGTACTCACTGGAAAAAAAAGAAGCTGTGCCAGAAGCATGTGATTTGTTCTTCCTTTCTGAATCACAGAATGGTTTGGGTTGGAAGGGAGGTCATCTAGTCCAATCCCCCTGCAGTGGGCAGGGACATCCCCAACCAAAACCTACAGCAACCCAGTATTCCCATCACTATGGGAGAACCAGTTGCCTTCTGGTAATCATATAGGGAGCCCAAGAAAGCTAACTTCTAATTTAGACTTATGAAGTTAGTTAAGTGCCCCAAATTAAGCACTTGGACAAAAGTGTCATCACAACATTTTCAAATTTCTTCATTTACAGAGAGAAAAAATATTAAAAGTAGGTGAAGCCAGGCAGTACAAAATGCTGTATTGTTCATTTTGAGATCATTCCATTTCTAAAGAACATATCTTATAAAGTATGCTTAGGTAAATGATTGAAAAAAGGCACAATTCCTGGCCATGAACCAGGACCATTATTGAATTTTGAAAGTAGTTATTCTTGGTTTATGTTGAGGTAAGTGAGAGGAAAACTGGACAGTCCAAGTGAAATAAGGCATTTGGAGAAACCTTTTGCTGAACTATGGAAGTTTTGTAGACGGGCTCTGTTTCTGAAAATACAAGCTGCTGCATTACTTGGTTAAACACCCAGTATATTGACAGCCAGAAAAAAGTGTTCACACGTTTATTTCTAGACAACAGTGACATCTAGTGAGCGTCCTGACCGATACTGAGCAATCCCTGGGGTGTTCTTGAAGACTGAGTCTGCTACTTGGGCTTAGTTTGTTTTTCTGCCATTTTAACTTTACAGGTCCTTGAAACTCAACTGCATGTGCTGCTCATCTCTGACAGGTTCTATTGAATATAAATAGCAAAGAAGCTGTGAGCCAGAATGGTGCAGGAGTGGGGACTTTGAAGAGGGAACTTAAGCATGATAAATAAAATGTAGGTATGTGCCCTCAGACAGATTTGTTGTAACAAGTCTCTCTCTGTTAATTTCCCCTTTTCCTCCCTGGAGTGGGAGAAAAGGGGATAATAGAGAATATCTGTCCCTGGGTTGGTGCTTGACCCAGCCCTAACGCTTGACAGTTATCATATGGTATCACTTTAATCTGCCAGCACTTGAAAAAAATGGAAAACAATTATGAGAAGGTCAAGAGTGGTGGAAAACTAAAGGTAATTCAATCTTTACATTATGCACTATGTAGTTCCTAAAAATGGTGGATGAGTAGTTTATTGTACATAAATGCCTTATCATAAGCAACTTGAATGGATGAAATACCCACTGTAACTTGAGTATTCAGTCTGAGATGTTTTGGGGCAATCAGGTACTTTTTCCCTTAGCAAAGGCATGGATAACTTCAGTCTGACATGAAGAGTTCTGCCAATTATCTAAACTTCCCAGCTAGGGTAATTGCATTAAGATTTTTACTTTTGCAGTATGTCATGTGCCTAATAAAAACGTAATCAAATTATATCTTAAAGTAAAATAATTAATGAAAAACTTATACCCACTGAATCTCTGAACACCATCAGGATGATTATTAATTATACAAGATGTTTAGTTGTTATTTGCTAAGGACAACTGCTATGGCTCCCATCCCTAAAAGTTCCATGAATGTCAACGTGATATTGACAGATGGCAGTTTCCTGTTCATGTTCTTGTTATCCTGCAGGTATTAATGCACTGAAACCTCATCCCCTAGATGAAAATATAGTTCAGAAATATTGTTTGAAAAGCCAAAGGGTAACCAAATCAGGCAAATTTTCATTGAAATCAAGTTTTGTGTTTATATAAGAAAATACCAAATGTTAAACCAATCTGAGAGAGATGATTGGCAGTTTGGACTTGTTTACTTGGGCTAGGAGAAGAAAGTCAACTTTCCACAAAATTGCATATTCAATTAATAAGATTTTGACTGATTTTTATTTTCTGTTTCAGGGAAGGGTATGCTTCTTGAAATAGAACATCAAAGTGTTCTGTCTGAGGCTAATACTGCGTATAGACAAATGCCCAAATTTCCTCATCTTATCTGAGTCTGAACTTACCCTAACACTGGCATCTGAAGATTAGATCAGATTTGCCTGAAGTTTGATTTACTTGAGACATAAGCTCATTATTATTATTGCCATCTCTACAGAAATGTACCTGTATCTGCGTTGAGAGGTTTGAATCTAGTGTATAAAATGCACTGTACAATTTACTTTAAATCTCAGGCACAGCAGCATCATTTAGAGATGCTCTGTGTAGTTTTTAGTAATCATGGGTAACTTGCCTTCCATGTTTAAATGGATGTTAGTATACACACACACATATTAATGGGGGTTTACTGGTATTTAATGAGAAAGGCATATCATACTAAATTCCTTTGTGAAAAAATAACTGACTATACAAATAAGTATAGTTCAAGAGATATGTTCCTAACCTTGACTAAAAGGCTTTTAAAAATCATTTGAAGCTTCTTTTTACACCTTTTTCTATCTGTGTTGTAATTTAAAGAACCTGGCTCCATAAATCTTAATGCTCCTGTTAGAGCATTGGAGGATGATATCTCCACTGCCCCTGGTACAAATAGCACGAAAGAGAGAAGAGCTTGAAATCAGAGAATACAGTAAAATATTCTGGGCTGTATGAAATCAGAGCTGCTACTTGTTGTTCCAGGTACTTGCCATGAATGGACCTGGACATAGAATTGTTGATTATGTCCTTGTGGAGGGTTGTTTATCACCAATTCAAAAGTACAGATATCTCCACTTAGAAATCCAGAAAAATGCCCAGGCCAACAACTTTGTAAGAAAGTGTAGGAGTCACCTGAGCAAATATTCATATCCATTTGTAAGCAAATTATCTTAAATTCTCATATTGTCAGTGCGGAAAAATTGGTGTTTGGGGCAAGATTCATCCCAAAGTTGACATCTAAAACAGGTCAGATGAAATATGTTCTAGGACTCCCTATTTCTCTGCCTTGATGACAAAGGAGCTCAGCGTGACAACTTCAGAGGAAGTTATCTACCTTGGAGATGTCTCAGGTTAAGTGAACTGAATCCCACACCTATATTTGGAATATTCTGACCTGTGTCTTCATGTCCCACTTTCAGGCAAAACAATGGAACAGCTAATGCAGCACAGTGGAAAGCAAAGCTGACATTTCTGGCACATTTGCACAGTTAGGCTTCAGATAGAAACAGTGTCAAAAGACCTTGCCATGGACAAGAAGATAAATAGCTATCCTCATTATTTAAAATATGTTTAAAAGTATTTTACCACCAAATATAAAATGCTGAGACAAGCTATCATCAGCTTAGTAGGAATAAGCAGCTCCACATCACATTCATTCCTCTCCTCCTTCACATAGAAAACACAGAGGAAGTTGTAACCAGCGTCTGAATTTCCAGTTTAATTTCCTCTCTGTTTCTGCAGCTTTGTAAGCTTCTGAAAATATTGTAGAAAAACATAGCCTTTGGGCACTGCATTGGAAAGCAGGTGACCTGAAGCTATGTATCTCCATATAAAAAGAAAATGTTACTTTGCTGGCAATCTAAATGCATGAGTGAAACTGACAGCCAGAAGGGAAGTAATCAGCATGGCTAAATCCATTTGCTAAATGCATACTCCTGTATTGCCCTCAGTACAGGTTAGGGCTACCCCAGCCCCTTACAGGTCTCGTTCAGCACTTTCACTGCTCACACTGGGGATTGACAGTGATTTGTTTTGGTGTCTTTAACAGGCAGCTTTTGGTCAGGCACCATTTAATTCACTCGATTCTTTCCAAATGGCCTCACTAAACAAGAGTGAAATATTTGCACTGAAGCTATAGTCAATTTCATTTAAAAAAAAGAAAAATCTGGGGAATGGTCTTCAAGTTTCAGATCTACACACATGCCCCCAAATAGCCTTGCATCTTCTTCCTCCCTCTTATGCTGTCAAAGTCTTTGTTGTCTCTCATCTGAGTCCATGTCCATTTGTCATTTCTATAGTAGAGATTCTGCCAAAAATACACTGGAGACTCTCAGACCACTTTAGAAAGCTGTAATAGTATAATAATGACAATACTGAATAAGGTATATGATGTGTTTGCATTGGAACAATAATGATTTTGCCCACAGGCAATCTATCAGGACTCTATTTACTCCCTGACACTTTTTCTGTAGCAATTACTGTGTTAAAAGAACCTCTCTTCCTTTCCTAGCATTATCATTCAGTGTGACACCTAATCATACATGTCATGAGCTTTCCTCTGCTGAGATTGTTATATACACACACACGCACACACCAAAAAGTGTTGTTCTCATTTGCATTCATCTCTTTGGAGAATCTGTTGATCTATGCATATAACCTCCTCTTCACTCCTTCTCCTCCAACCTGCTCTCATTTATTACTACACAGAGCTTCAGTTTTCTGCTGAAGCTTGCCAAGGGACAAACAGCTATGTGTGATTCTCTCTCTTCCTCAGATACATTCTCTGCTTGCTAATCTATGTAGCACTGCCCTTTTAAGATGAAGATTGGGTTTGAATTTGGCTTTCATTGTTTTAGCTTCCCCTTAAAGCAATTTGCCAATGGAAATCTAGTGTAAAATGATTCCCAGACAAGAAAGTTAATCTACTCAGCATGACAGGAGGAAAACAATAAGAACTCTAACACTTGGACCAGTCTCTCTTAATTGTAACTAATATTGACTGTGACTTCTCAGCAGCATACGCAATCTGTCACATCAGAATATAAGAAGGTACCATGGAAAAAACATCAAAAAGATTTATCAATATCCCATACCATTTACTTAACTTATAAATATTGGTAATATTCAGCTTTCATCTGAATACTCAATTCAGCTCTAGACTTAATACACTCTATTAGAGTAAGACACACTACCAATTTTCACTCTGTTAATAGCATATTCTATATTTGGAAATGAAAAAAAAACCCAAACCAGTTATCTAGAGAATTCAAGCTGATGCAACATGTGTTAACTTGCTTTCTGTGTAACAGCTTCCCACTCCACAGTAACACTTCCATTTTGCATTGACGAGACTGCCTTTTAAAAAGGATGCATTGATATAAAATTCAGCAAATTATTTATTGTTAGCTTCTCATTGAATTCAGCTTAAGTATGAGTTGTAAGCCTAAATGTTTTCTTGGATGTGGGCTCAAAACCATATCTCTAGACATCTCCCCAGTGGGAAACAGAACAGTGTTGAGTCATCTGGTCTTTGTGCCTTAGGGCTATGCAACTGAGGTGAGCAGATATTGTTACAGTGCTCAATTATATGCAACCACAGTTGCCTCATCTGTACCCACATGAGTTCAAATCAGTACCATTAGCTTCAGTGCAGTTATCCTGTTGACATGTTTGACCATAAATCCTTACCTAGAACATACATGGGTGAAGAATTGTGGACAATAACAAAACATCAACATTTTTCTTTCGTCTTTCCCTAGGACTTGGCTGAGTTGTAATTTGCACTGCACAACTCACTGAGAGAAGTAAGTATAGGCCCCTAATTGGTTTTCCTATATGTATACATCTGAGGCCTGGACATATAGGAACTGTAGTTAGGGAGGCATAAGTGAGGTGTGCCATATGGAT
Source organism: Bucco capensis (assembly GCA_013396975.1). Classification (NCBI taxonomy): domain Eukaryota; kingdom Metazoa; phylum Chordata; class Aves; order Piciformes; family Bucconidae; genus Bucco; species Bucco capensis. Next base: position 1,375,627 of record VWZO01003221.1, read on the forward strand.
AGACTTACTTTCACTTCTTTTAGCTTTCATTTCTACCAGTCAGAACTAATAGGATTAAACTGGAACAAGATGTGCTGCAATTTGTATATACCCACAGCAAATTATGATCTCAGCAGAGGAAACAGCAGAAATATTACGACTTAGCAGGGCATCTGAGGCACAATACCTACAAAAGATATTAGTGAGATGACAGGACTCAAATACCACTCCTTGTTCAAAAATCCCCTTGATCATTTTAATTCCCCATTTTGGAAAGAGCTCAAGACTAAGTGCTGTGTTCTGCTCCGAGTCTCTTTTCACTTACGTTGCTGTCAAGCGAACAACCTGTCTATAAGTATGAGAACAGCTGTGTGGGGGCTGGCAAGGGAAGATCATTTGCATACATACAGTAACACACACAATTGCATCTAGATATCAAGTCCTGAGCAGCCCTTCCTATCTTTATATGAAGAAGATTCCGGCACTAAAGTTCATTTAAAGACAGAAGCAAGCAAGTTCTGTTAATCTCCCTTGCTATTTTCTACTTAGAACATATTGTTTCAGCTACAGACCTGACCAGCCTTGTACACTGCTTGCCACATTCAGCAGTAGGTTGTAGACAGATCACTCGCCGGGTGACACATCTGCTGCTTCCTCTCAAGGTTAACCTCCAGGAACTCTTTTGATCAATTAAACTCAGGTATAGAAAATGATCTTGTTTCAGGGCTGTTTCATGTTTGATGTCTTTATGTAGGTCTCTGATACCCATGCAATTGAATTTCCTAAGTGTCTCCTTAGGAGGTGTTGCATCAGTCTGGTCTGAACCACTGCCTGGAGTTCAGCAGATCCTAAGCAATTATTAATTTCTGTACCAACCATGATTTCCATCACGCAGTTTTTGCTGATTGCTTATTTTACAACACAACGTGTTTCACAACACATTGAAGAGAAGGATTGCCCCCTCTGCAAGCACAAACCCACACATCGTCAAAGTCCTCCTAGACAAGCGAGATCTTCTGAGACGAGCCTCATCAGCACGGCAAGATCAGGGAGATGCAAACTCCGCTGCAGCAGCGGAGCGCCCCAACTGCTGCTTCAGCTGGGAGCTGAGGGAGAAACCAACCCCTTCGCTATCGCCTCCTGCCCATACATGCGGCTGGAACCGGAGATCTCTTCCTTCGCTTCTCATGCCCGGACACCTCGGGTACTCGCGGACCTTCCACAAGTGGCTGTGCGTGGGGCTGACCTCAGACCGACTCACCGCCGCTTCCCGCTGCCTGGCTCGCCCCTTTCGCCTCACCCCGCACTGGAGAGGCAAGTAAAAGAAGCCAATTACCCTCCCTCTCTCCCTCCCGTGTGGCGCTACGCATGCGCATCCCGCTCCCAGGCATGCTCACTGGCGGGGCTGGGGGGCGGACGCAGGACGCGGTGGCGCGGCGCTGCGCGGCTGTGCTCGCCTCGCCTTGCCTCGCTTCGCCTTGCCTCGCCTCGTCTTGGCTGTGGTTACCTCGGCTTGCACCATGCGGCGGGCGGCAGCTTGCCTCCGGGCGCTGTGCCTCTTGCTCCACCTCCGCGCCACAGGTAAGCCGTGGCTGCAGCGGGTGAACGGCGGTGACGGTCATGGTGGGGGGGGGAGGAAGAAGGCTGTGAGGTACCTGCTTGCGGTGAGGCACCTGTTGTGTCCGGGAGGCCCTGCTGGGTACTCGGAGACTGGGCGCCAGGTAGCGGCTGCCAGGGTCCGGCGGTGAGCAGCTTTCAGCACCGCGGACAGCAAGCGGCCCCGGGCAGCGGTGGCGAGGCGGGCAGCGTGCGAGCCCCGAGCCCCGCGGAGCGGCTGAGGCTGCCCTTCGGCCCCGCATCGTGCTGTACCTGGCCCCGGGGACTGGGACAGCCAGCCAGAAGAACTCGCACGTTTGTCCCCTTTCCTCCCTTTTCTTCTATTTTTTTTTNATCGTGGGGAGAGATGTCTCTACTTGTATGTGTGCTCGTGTGGCAGCAGAATTTTTAGGAAGGGAAATTTCAGCTGCGACAGCAGGCGCTTCGCTTATAGCCATGATAATAAATCCTCTCTCTGCTCTGCTAGCAAAACGTGTGCCTCATTCAGAAACGTGGATAGCGATGAGCACCCTAGTACATACATGAAGTTCCAGTGCCAGCTTCATTCTGATAGTTCCAGCCTGTATTTCTGGAATATGTCTCAGGCTTTTAAATTGTGAAAAAACTGCCTACTTCTCAGAGTCTCTGTCTCTCCTATGCAGACCCAAGAGTATGTTACTCTTAGGAAAGAAATGAAGGCTCAGGTAACTGTATAATTAAGTTCTCAGTAAAGTTGAAGAGTTGCTTTGTGGCAAACACATCTACTTCTGAAGTAGTAAATGGCTGTTGCACCTTGCTTTTAACTTCACTGAAGTTTAACAAAGCACAACAATTAAATGCAAAGGTACTGATTCTTTTGCTCTAGGGAATATTTGTTTTAGGAGAGATTTTTGAGATGCAACTAATTTGCATTGTCTTACTGCAGAATTATTAAAAGTAATGGAACTTCATGCCTCTTTAATATGGAAGCAGTGTATGAACATGGATCCCTTCACCCCCTCAATATATTGTGTTGTGAAAATAGCTGTTTACATGGATGCTTCAGGAAGCAGGCACTGCTTTCTTTCATTTACTGTTGTCAAGAGAAGGGGTTTGCCTCAGTTATTGCCATTTTATTGCCCTGGAATATTAGGCTACACTTCATTAAATCTGAGGAGCCTCCTTCCTGTATATATATAGTTAGGAAGCTCATGCTGCTATGCCTCATATTCATACGTGCAAGAGATTATTGACTGAAATATAGGGAGCATTTTGTGATCCATTTTAATAAAAACCTTAAGCTGCTTTTAGATTGTTCTTTCACAAGATGTATTAAAATGATCATCTGTACAAAATTAGTGTACAGCCTCTATTTGACATAACATGCCTTCTAATCCCAGCATATCCTCTGTTAGTAGTGGACTTTGCAGTAGTTTTGGCATGCTTCATTTTTCTCTATCCTTCTAATGGAATCTGGATTCATATCCTGCCAGTAAGCCATTTACTTTCCTGAGTTTTACTTGTTTAGAAACACTTGCAAACAAAACCTGGCCTTTATTATGAGAATGTTTCAAACCCTGAGGAAAATAGAAGTTTTTATGGTGTTACTTTGTTGCCTGGGCAATCTTGGAAAGTAATTATTTCAGAGAAGGCATCAGAGAGGATGAGCAGGAGCTGAATTCAACCTTTACATACTGAGCACAGCTCCCACTGAGCACAAGACATGTTCTTCTTCTAAGGCAGGGCTTCATGCAACCTGCTCTTGTTGGAAGTCACTAAGGATGTCACAACAATCAAATAACATAGCAAGCTTAAACTGTTGAGGTTTCTCTATTTCATCTGAAGCAAGTAGAAAATTTAGCCCTACACAGGCTGTCACTATGGATATCTTTTATACATATCCTAAACTTATGAGTTATTGATGGTGATTTTGGAACTTTGGTTCATGTCAAATCATAAAATGCATTCCACTTGCCACTAGTGCTAGGTCACAAATTACATCCTAAATGTGAATATTTTGTTTTAGTAATATGATGGAAACTGCTTGGCCTTTCTGTTCTGAGGCTGAACTTGTATGAGGCATGTTTCCAGCACTGTCCATAGACATTAACAAAATCTTCCTTGATATCAGTTGGTGATAATAGATTTTAGAGAAAACTTAAACCTACATATACTTGAGCTAGTGCTACAGCCAAAAGAATTAATTTACTAATGTGTTTAAATAGTGCTTTGTAATGGAAAGGTAAGGCATGTCATATTGCATATCTGATTTCCTATAGAAAGACAAGGTTGTGTTACAGTAGTCACATATGCATTTACAAATAAAAAAGGAAAATATTATTAGCAAAATAGTGATCTGGAATGTTCATGTGCTTAAAAAGGTACTGTTTTACAAAGTTGATTTAGATACACAGCTGCCATACTTTATGGGAATCAGTAAACAGAAAACTAAATCCAGTTGTACTGTTGATATGCCCAGGTACTGCTTGCTGAAATCAGACATATGTGTGCATCTTTGAAAACAGAACTAAGCCCTTCTGCTGAGTGTTGCAGGTGAAGTAATCAACCTACATAGAGCTTGCTGTTGGATGGAGGTGTAAATCTGTAGTAACTGATTACAGGTCAGCATGGACCTTCAGCTTCCAACATGCATTACATGAAAGAGTGCATGACAGCACGGGTTATAGTCTTTCTAGTAGATATGATCTAATATGTACTCTTGCAATAAAAACCTAATGTCTCCCAAGATGATTAGGAAGCATTGTTTCCTTGCAAAAGAATGACAGGTGGTAGCAAAAACCCAGAATGATGCATTAGATTAACTTGTAATTAGAGAGCCCTTTGAGTCATCCAGATCACTCAACAGATTAACTACTACACCTCATTTTATTTTTCAACAAATTTTGTGAACAGAATTTAAATATATAATGAATTAAGTATCCAGTCACTGGAAATAGGCTAGAAAAATCAACTAGGCTAGGAAAAAAACGTACTTAGTAAATAATCACTCTATCCATGCATCACCTGCCTTACATTAAATAATTTCTTTTTAAGAGAGCATTTTTTGCAGAATTTGTGCTTAAGGTGAACAAACCTTGGTGCTGTAAAAGCAAAGAGTTAACAACTGAAAATTTGGTGAGTCTAAGTCATGGTTTCTTGAGCAAAGGCCTTACACTAGCTTGCTAAGGGCCTCTATTATCTAATTTTTTTATTGTCAGTCATCACTGAAGAGATGCATTGACCTTAGGTCGGTATAGACCAATACTTCCCTACTAGCCTTTTCAGAAAGGAAGTATGTAGATCATTATCATGACCTATTAATGGATCCATTCCCCAAGCTCATCAGCTGAATCAGGTAAAATTCAAGGTAGGAAATAGTGGTATTTTATCTTCTTGGGGCAATGCTGTAATAACATGAAGATTGCTTATATCAAAACCTGAAATTTCTTGGACTACAAACTAACAATCCTTTGGGTAGAATTCACTGGGTGTTGAAGTGTGTTTTATAGACATACTAGACTGGTTCTCAGTTCATTGTTACCAAAGTCCACAGGGTGATTTGACTAAGTTCTGCTGAGCAGAAACTTGTACTTCAGCCTTCCTGGTCAAATTCTCATGGTTGGAAATGACTTGAGTGGAATGTAGTTTCTACTTAAGTGTCGAGAGACCTATTTTCTATGAAATGCACAAGCTCTGTCACAAAAATAAGAAAATTGGAGGACTTCTAGGGTTAAGGTGATATCTGCACAAAATGCATTCAAAATCAGATCCATTTCAGTAATCTCATACTAATCAGTGAATAACGCTTTCTTCTAAGTACATTTAGAGTGAACGTGAAGGAGCTGTTGATTTAAAACAATGCACTGGAATTCTGCTTCATTGCACTAACATAATTGAAATGAAGCTGGTACTTATTATTCCATTCTTCAAAAAACATATTGTGTGCCATGAGCGAGTGTTTTTACTAGAATAGATATTTGTGCCTTTTATTAGTTATAGACTCATGGATAATCAGAGGATAAGTCACCCGTTTCTTTAAAGGTTCTGTTAATGAGAAATTATTTTATAATTCAGTACCTGACTTCAAATTTTTGAGGAAGCATTTAGTTGGAAAAGAGACTCTGTTGTGTCTTTACATGTAGAAATTCTTGCTATTCATGATTTTTTAGTATGAAAGGTTAATGGTCAGTACATCCATTAGGAAATTCTTGAAGTTTGTGATCTTGGAATCCCTGCCTAGTTTCATTTGTTGTATTATTAAAAGACTGAAGCATCTTAAACAGCAAAGGCTTGTTCCAGCTTCTCTGGAGAAGATGAACCTACCTTCCCTAAATACCAGCTACTGATCTCCTTCTGGATGCTATATATTTTTTGGAGATACTATATATTTACATCCACGTTACGCAGAGCAGAATTTAGCTACAACTTTGATTTGGAAAATGACAGTAATCACAAAATAAGTGAATTGATGCAGAGCTTTCTCACGCCTTCTGGAAAAGAAAGTCTGATGTGAGACTATATGGTACATTAGTGCCAGGGCATAAGTATGGCAGAATATTTAAGTGCCTTTGGGACCAATAGCTCATCTCTTAATTCACGTAAGTAGACCTAGTGAAATCAATGGTCTGTGATATCCAGTTTCATTATTGACATATAGGGCAACAGACCCATAAAACAAGATTTAAAGTGTCTTTTTTTGAAAAAGATACCACTCATACTTAAATCAAATTCATTCTAGCTGTGGATATTTTTGGCCAAAGCATTTTTTGTTGTTGTTCCTACTGAAAACGACAAAATTCAGCAAAAAATGAATTTGCAGTTGTTTCTATTTTCAGAAGATTGCTTATTAGAAAAGGAAAAAAAAGTCCTTGCAATCATCTTTCCCTCTTGTGTATGTACTCCTTCCCTCTCTCAGGGATGCTCTCATGCTCTCTCGTGCACATGCATGCACTTGCTCACTTGCATACACAAACACACACAGAAAAATGAATCATATATACACCTGCACACGTACATATACACATATATTTTGTATTACTTGATTGTATGATTTTTTTTTTTGTTTTGGTCAAAATGTTTGAACATTTTGTTTAAGGGCAAATCAAAATGTTTTCCTAATTTTTTACAATTGTCCTATTCTGTGCTTGCCTAGCTCTTGTGTAGGTTACAGGCTGGCAGTTTCCTAGCTAGGTCTGGTAATCAAAATGCCAGCATTTTGTAGCAAAGGAACAATACCCATGACATGTCAAAACTTCCAATGTATTGCTTCGTGTATGTGCTATCAAACCAGCAAGTGGATTCATATTTTTGTCCTTTTCAGGTTTGCCTGCTTTGCCTCACAAAAATATTTTTGAAAGTATGCTCTGTTGTCCAGCTAATGGTGAAGTCATATTTTAGCCACTGTTTAGCTGCATTTTATTGGTAATAGTCTTTGGTCTATCTGGCTAAAGTTAAACAGTAGTTTCTGTTTGGCTAAGATTGTGTAGCCTATCCTAATGAGATTTAGGTTTGATCAATGTACTATTTCACTGACAGTAAGACATACTGTTAACTAGACTGTGCAGATGCAAGGCGTATTGTCTTCAGACAGCTTTTGTTTCCATTTGTGCTTTCAACACCATTTAAAACATTTTTATTTCCCACCAGATATGTTGACTCCTCTTGATAGGTTTTGTGATTTTTTCCCAGTAAGGTAGATGAAGCAGGGATAAAGCAATCGATGCTGTATGTTTTAAAGTCACAGCCAAAGGAAGGTCCTGTTGCCTGCACCAGAAGGGAAGAAGGGCCAACTCTCGTAGGCAAGAGAAGACAGAATTCTTTTAAACATATAATAGTGTTTATTCTATGTCTAGAAATTAGCAGTAGTTTGCATTTTACTTAGTATCTTTGTCATCAGAATTGCCGAGAGTTAGAGCCATGCTCACAAATGACTAGCATGGCATTAAACATCTTAGCACAGATGGTACGTGAGATTTTTTTCCTCTCCTTCTTCCGGGCTAACATCTCCTTGGCCCTTATATAGGATGTGAGTCCATTTCCATCTCAATGGACTGAAAGGAGACAGACAATGAACCTCCAAGCTATTGAAACATTAACAGTATTGGGGAGAATTGATCAATGATCTACATAATTACATTGACCTGCCTCTCACAGTGACTCTGGGTGGCTCTTCAAGAAGACATGAACCACTGTGCAAAAGGTGATAAAGATCAAGCTGGTCCGAAGTCTGAGGCTGCTTTATAGGATGTTAAGAAAGGTTGTATGGGACAAAGAGCATCTTTCAGAACGCTGAGCTAAATGGAAGAAAAAAAAGCATGGATAGCTTAGGATACAAAATTTAATTACCAAAGTTCACTAAGTCTTATTGCTGAAAATGAGAAAGTATTTGTCAATAGCATTAAGTACTGGAACACAAATTGCATTGGAGTCAAATTTGTCTTTGAAACCAGTCAAATGTCAGCATGTTTTTCCCTTATCATAGAATCANACATTGTCTACCATTTTCTCCCCTCTAATTTCCAGCTTGTTAGCATGAAAATCTCAAGCTGTGTGGTATAGTAATATCTGTAACTATAGAGACTTCAGTGTTATTTTAGTGGTAGTTATAGTACTAAGTGTAAGTTTCAAAATGTATGTACTATGTATCTATATTCACTTGTGTATTTTGCTTACGAATCACAGACTGGTTGGTGTTAGAAGGGACCTTCAAAGGTCATCTAGTAATCAGGTATAGCGCAGAAGTTCTGTTAATGGATTTGGAGTGACTGCTCTACTTACAAGTAGTAAATATACAACATTCCTCTCATTACAGGTAATGGGAATGTTAATGACTAGATCTTATTATGAACCTAGTTTGTTCAGATTAAACAAAAAATAAGACATTAGACAATGACCTCCAATTGTTTTTCCAGACACACATCAAGACTTTAGACACCATTATCTTGGCCCTATCAGGTTTACAAAAGAATGTTATGGCCCACTGGGACTCTCCCTTTCAGTCAAATAAAGTTCTGGTTTCTGGCTCTAGAGGTTGTGAAATTAAAAAAAAAAAAATTAAAAATCTGTAAAGCTGTGATATTTTTATATTCTGAAAAGACAAAATATGCTACTATGTTCTGGCTTATTAATGGATCTCGATTATCTTGAAGATTTTACTTGTGTATTTTAGAGAAAGTGAAGGTATTTGGGAACTGAGTGTCTAGCAGTTTTCTGGCCCATTGTTTAAAATAAAATGACAACTGTCTGAGACTATTCAGGGAGTCAAGACAATCTGGAGAAACCTTGGGATTTCTCTCTTAAACAGAGGTCAACAGGGACAGTCACAAGCGCCCACAACATCTTTCACATCAGATTTACTATTTATGATAGGCTTTCATTTCTGTATATATGATGCAAATCTGTAATATAAGACAGGCTGAGCAGCATGTGCTGTCTAGCATTCTTGTGATTTACCTTGGATTCAGTCAGGATTAACTCTGAAGTCATACTTGGAATTTGCCTTTGTATTATTCAGTTTAGAATTTGGGCTAGTGCTTAATTATAATTTTTTCTGTTTCTTTCAGTAAAAATAAATAAAGTAGAAGGGGAATTTTGAATATTAAAGCAGGTAGGAAAGGCAATATAAATATCCCAGGAGAATCACAGTATTTTTGATTCCCTCAGAAACGAAGGAGTAAGAATGAAGGAAGCAAAGAGGATCCACAGACACCATGTCTGTAGTTTCATCCCTGCATATTATCTATGATCAGTTTTGGAAATGCTGGTTGTCTATGAAGGAGACATTAAAATAAATCCAGCAAAGAGATGACCATGGGAAGTGTATGACTTTGAGAAGTAGGTGACTGAAAAGCACTGATGTTTACTTGTTTTAATTTACCATTCACATAACTCTAAATTGCTAGGGGTAAGACCAGCCCTCAGGATTTTATCAATGAAGCCAACCCCTACAAAGCTTAATGAGATCCCAAAAAGCTTAATAAGTTTTGAAATTCTTTTTAAAGACTATTGTCTGCAGTTTCTCTTCCCCCCCGTCCTCTGCTCTCAGTCATCTTCCCATTTAAAACATGAAAACAGCTGTACACATGTGACCTCAGTGGTCATCTAGGAAATTGTCAGTGTTTGTTTTTACCATTTGAAAGAGTAGCCTTAGGTTTAGCATGATACTTTATAACAGGAGGTTCTCTAAGTGCCCTGCAAAATGCAGGATTCTGTTTTCTGTCTTCTTATTGATTTTCTGCTCATGTATATTATGAATTACTTCAGTGCCTACTGACGTGGACGTGCTTTTGGCAGAGAATGCTCTTCTCAATGATGCATAACAATACTATAGCACAGATTAGGTATTGTCCTTGATTTTCCTAACCAAAATTTCATGAGGAAATTAGGTCAACAGAATGTAATTACCTACACTGAAATCTCCTAAGGGCACTGGGTAGAGCTGTGCAAATGAGTGATTATTTTGATTTGCTTACAGAAGCAAAAAAAAAAAAAATCAGGGGCTAAAGTCAGTCTGAATAGAACAAAATGATTTGTGTTTCAGCCTGAATGGAAACACGTTGTTGATTCTGAGATGTTCTTCACAGACCGTTATGAGAATTAAAATGACATTGAGGTTTTTTTCTTTTAACTGAATATCAGCACACAAATTCAACACTGCCATAACTTCAAGAGTTTCTAAAGAAGAAATTCCAGGCTGATCAGAACGAGCTCTCCAGGTTCACTTCTCTTGGAACACAAAGTCCCTTTTGTACCACAGTGGGTTTCTTAGAGCACTCTTCCAGGAGCTGACTAATGTAAGCTCAGATACTTTTTATCTACAAAGGAGCTGATCCTTGCCTATTTTTCTGCTCAGAGGGACAGGCTATCTTCCAGACTGGGGGCTGAACAAGGCTATTGTAGATGTTCTGTTCTTCATAAAGGCACTGAAGATTCACTACGTTTCATCCATTAAAAAAAAAATTAAATAAAACTTCAGTGCTGGTTCCTTTTATAAATACATCATTAGGAAGTATTTTGAGTGTCAAAAGAAAACTTCTTTTTCACTAATACACAGTTTTTTAAAACCACATAAACTAAAGGAATTCTTTGTGCCCACACCAAAGTATGCAAGACGTGGCTAAATCCACACACCTACATGTGCTATGCTGGCTGACCAGGCAATGCTTGAGTGCAGGATGGGTTGTACAAGAATTGGCAAAAGGGACTAAAAGACCTTCTGATTTAAGCAGCTGAACAAGGAATGCAGAATTATGATTCTAGACTCATACATCTGAACTTTACTTGTCTTTATTACATGTTTAAGTCTGGTTTTTGGATCTGTTTCTTGGCTTTTTGTCCTCTTGTCCCCATATATAAAAGATGATCACAGTGATTCTCATCTTTGGTATTACTGGGTGATTAAATATATCAGAAAGTGGACTGCATATGTTTTCCTATTGGACTTGATACCAACACTCAAGTTGGATTTGGCCCAGCATGTGATCCATTCTAGCACATCATTTCTGAAATATAACCCTGGCTGAAAGTAAAAATAGTATTTTAAATAGCCCTGTAAAAATGAGTTTAAGAATATGATACACTTTATGTACTTAGTAGACTCCCTGTAGTGTTTTTAAGCTATTGCTATAAAAATTGCATTTGGGGATTTTAAGGGAATTCTTGTATTCTGCAAATGCTCTTTCCAAATCTTGCAGAACCTAAAGATCTCTTCAGATTTCCAGTGCCATCTACAGAATATCCAGGAGATACATTCTAAACCCATTCTTCTCTTTCTACAGGTTGCTTTTCTGGAGACAATGACCACTTTTTGGCAATTCATCAACGAAAGAGTGGAAAACCTGTGTTTGTTTATCACCACGTGCAGAGTGTGGAGAAAAGTTTGGATATAGACAATTATAAGAATTCCAAACAGAATTTCCATTCTGCTTCCCACACCAAAATAAGCAAGTTGCACCCTGCAATAATTGTTAAATCAACCTTTCCTAGGCCTGCCTACGACCCATCCCTCAATCTGTTAGCTATGACTGGTCAAGATTTGGAAGTGGAAAATCTTCCCATTCCTGCAACGAATGTAATTGTTGTGGTAAGTGCCTTTTTCTAGGTTCTGGAGGGGTTTTTTGAGAATAATTATGCCTGCAGATAAATATAGACAGATTGTAATATGGAGTATCCAAATTTCATATTTCACTGCCTGACTGATCATCTAAATCTAAATAACAACCACGTGCCTTGAATCTTTTCACTCTTGTGGAATTTGAATCCATATAGCCTCACTGTGATCAACAAGCAATCTGAGGAACCAGTGCAGAATAAAGCCTCTGTGTAGGTAAAAACTTACCTTTGCCTCAAATGTTATTAATCCTCTTGATTAATGTTTGCACTGCTTTTGCTGGATGGGTTTTAAACCTGTTTTGCACAGGGCACAAGAAAATGTAATTCAGAGACCAATTCTGTAGATTTTAAAAGGCTGACATAAAGGTTTTCTTCGCTTCTGCTTCTCCAGTAAATCCACTATTGTGCTTACATAGCTGTTTGAAAACAAGTCTGTTTCTTGCAAAGGATAACTGTTTTTGCTGGAGTAAGTCATATGTGCTCCTTTTAGGGCTTATGGAGTGGCACCCTCCTTGTTCAGCTAACTGTATGTGTGATCATCCCTGCTCTCAGAGAATTGACAGCAGCCAGCAGTGCTCCCTCCCCCAGTGGAGAGCATGTCAGTGAAACCTTATACAGATGCCACTCTGCTACATCATCACCCTTCACTCCAGTTGAGAAGCATACTGTCAGTAGACCTATCCTCTGTGGAGTTCACAGCACAGTCTGTTTTTTTCTGCATATATATGTTCTGTGCAGACACTGCACTGCCTCACCCTGGTGCATAGGTAATCCTACTTTATTATGGAGAAGAGCATTGGACTCATCCTTCTTCTTTCTGGAGGGAAAACTATTCATAATGGCTCACTCACACATTAGAGTGAACTAATAAAGGTTAAGCTGAAACAATGTGACTATTTACAAACAGCAGCTATTTGCCTAATTCTGTAAATTACTCTGAACCAAAGAGGTGAGATTAAAAGAGAATAGCCTTTACAAACATAGAAATAAGATAGAGCATACAACACTATGGCATATTAGCATACAAAGTGTTCCTCATGCTGTTGGTACCTCTAGAGTTCTTCCCTCATGAAGGCACCAAATGTGATATAGGCTAGTGACAGAAAAAAAGAATGATCATGGGGAAAAAAAGTTATTTATTTTATTAGTCTAACATTAATGTTTTAATGGTTAAAAAATACTATCAGGTAATTAGGCTCAAAAAGCTGTGCTCTCAACTTGCTGCATTCCACATGAGCAATACCTCCTAATTTGAGATTAGGTAGGCAGCCTAGTCAGTGGACTAGATTCAGTTGTATGGAAGGGTCCATATCAGAGCAAAGTAAAGCAGTGACAGCCTTGCTTCACTGGGGACATGCTAGCTGTTCACAGTCCCAATACTGAATGGTACTGATAAGGAGGAGATACCAAGCAAGCCCGATACATGTACACATCATGTTAGCCTAAGACAGCAGGGCCAACTCCATAGTTAAGATACCTGCTCTCTTTTTTTTTTCTATAGCAAGCATTATTTCAGCTCCTGTGAAGGCAAAAACCTTTCTGTTAGTGCAAGGAGCTCAGAATATGTATGGCTCCTCCTTTTTCCATTAAATGATGCAGTTACCTATGGGTTGTTATTTGAGTAGAGCTTTGCACACTTTTGGAGACTTGCAGTCCTCAACTTGCAATGGAAGAATACTGCAAAGTATCCTGAGGCTACCCTGATTTTTGATGACTGGCTCTGTGCCTGCATTGAAAGCTAAATGGGGCAGATTTTCAATTGGCAGTTGCATAAAAAAAGATCTATTAAATCTACATTAAGTTCTCGTTAAGTGACCTCGGTCTAAAGCTTTGCTACTGCATTTCTAGGATGGAGCTGCTGCTCTGGAGCCTTCTGTTCTGGCTGAGAACCATACATGCTTTTAGGGGGGACATAACAGCAGGAGCTAATCATGACCTCAAAGCTGTTTGCTGCTTAGGATCTTCAGCAATCTCTGGATATGTTGAAGGACAGTGGTTTTGGTTTGTTTTTAATGTCATCCTTTCTGCAAAAGCCTTTGGGGAAGCACATGTTTTAAAGCAGAAGAGCTGAGAGTCAGAGAGCTCATTGCATGAATCTCTCCATAAAAAATTTTGAAGGTGTCTTCCTCCAAAGGGCAGCTGTCTCCCAGCAGGGTGGTTGCCATAATCCAAGCACAGCCCTGCTCCTTCCAGATCTCTGCATGTTAACGTTTTGTTTCTCCCTCTTGAATATTACCTGAAGCAAATTTTAATATTAATGTCATTGCCAAGGGAGTCTGCTTTGTTCTGAATGCAAGTGTATCTCTCCCTCTTTGTTTCAAACCAGCACTTACTGCTTGTTGCTGCTTTTTGTTTTTTATCATATAAGGCAAGTGGCAACATTTGTTGTTTTGCCCTAGCTGACCCTTTTTGTTCCAGCCTTTAGCAATGTTGTTGGTTGGTTGACTTGAAAAGGCAATTGCTAGTGTTAATGCTTCCTGTAATCCAGTTACATGACTAGTGCACATTGTGATTTAGTATGAAAGCCAGCAATAGGGGTTATTTTTTTAAAATAAATCAAAGCTGTTGCAGCTCTGCAGAGGGGAAGAAATAGAATTCAATCTAATTTCAGTGACTTGAGGTCCATTTTCCTCATGATCGAGGTGGAGGGGCAGGGTAAATGGATGCCTAATGTAGAATTAATACAAGGTTACATTTTGTGCTAAGGACTTGGCCATCTGACAAGCAAAATGTTGCCAATGCACAGTAGAGTGCTATGAAGCCAAGAATTCTGCAGGTATTGTGTCAAAAAGGGATGTTTTGTGACTATATCAATAAAGAATGCATGGTCAGAAGTAATTTTACCGATCCTAGGGAAATAGTAGTGCTTGTTTGCATAAGGAAGAAAGAGGGGGGATTTATTTTCTGGGAATGAGTTTCACATAACTGAAAGCTTTCCATCATGTTATGCAATATTAAATTCCTGACTCTTTTTTGGTCTGTGTATTCAGTGCATATTGTTGGTGAGGGAAATAAGGACAATCCAGAGCTCTTAGAAGCATTTAACTGTTCTATAAATGCCTTCATGCTTAGCATATATTCTAGTTAACTATCTCCCTAACTGACATCAGACCAACTCATCTGATAATTGTGTGATTAACATACAAAATTACATATTTTTTGGTAATACTTGAGTTTTCTATTTGTATGAGTTTATTTTGGACCTCAGAAAGTCTACACTCATCAAACATATGAGTTAGTAGTGAAATGAACAAGTTCTCCAAATGTTTACTTGTGTTTATTCCAAGTCTTTGCAATACTGAATGTGAACACCACCAAGGTTGAGGCAGTACGTGGAAAGTAGAACTACTCTGTGGATAACCACTTATAATTAAAAACGTTGATGTCTAACACAGTTGTTAAAACCCCAAGCATACATACATATATTTTATTTATATATATATATATGTGCACACAGCTAGGGCTGAACTTGAGAGAAAAAGTTGTAAAGGTTATAGCTCAACCTGGGTCAAAGTATCACCTCATAGAGGTGATGAGGCATTGTCCCTTGTAACCTGTTATTGTTTGGTCTGTCCAAAAGTCTCCCTTGCGAGCACCAATATGTTGTACTAAGATTGGACCAAGCTTCTCAGATGCTTTTCTCACTTGTATACTGTGGGGGATCTGAGAATGGTAAAGGTAATAAACTTGCTCAATATATCAATGTTTTCCCTGTCACACTTTGCTATTACTGTACACCTTTTTATATAAATGTTAAAATCTGTCTCTTTTGTTGCTTAGAAAGGTCACAGCACTGTACAGTAGCCTAAAATTCAGCACATCTCTTCAGTTTTTTGTTTGGTTTACTAAGTGTCACTGAACTGAGTTGATTTAATTAGAGTTTCTCTCAGCTAATGTTGATAGGACACAAGATTCATAAACAGGCACACAGAGCTTCTCTTTGCTTTTTCATGGCATTTTGTGCAAGGCTGGATGCCTCAGAGCTGTAGCTCTGCCATTACATTACATCTGCTGTCACCAGTGTGAAACATCTACCTTTAAGATAGAAGAGCACAAGGAAGGGCTTCAGGTGCTAGTGGTTTGAGAGAGGATTCAGTGGAAGAGCAAAGCACACAAATATAAGTATCTCTAGTGTGAACTAGATATTCAAACTTCAGTGTAGGCAGTGGAAATCTAGTCTATTGGTAGTCTATTAAGCTACTTTTCTAAACAATTTCTGGAATGCTAGGGAG
This sequence comes from Bucco capensis, assembly GCA_013396975.1. NCBI lineage: Eukaryota > Metazoa > Chordata > Aves > Piciformes > Bucconidae > Bucco > Bucco capensis. Next base: position 1,391,523 of record VWZO01003221.1, read on the forward strand.
CTAATATAGCTCAGAGATCATATCCAATAGCTGCATCGTTTGAATGAAAACTGGATTTGAGGAGCAGGCTTGTTACCTGGTTTTCAGCTAAAGCCTAAAGTTTCATTGGTAGTTAGCATTGTGCTAACATTTATAAGAAGGGTAGGTGTCAGCTGCTCTTCTTCCTTCAGCTGTATATGCCTATAACTGGCCAGTCCTAGCTATAAAGTAGATACTTGTGTGTAGCAGAATAGAAACTACCTATGTTCTTCCATTCTTCAAATTGTTGGGGTTTGTCTTCCAAGAAAATCTTTAGTAATTGATAAAATATTTTATTTATTTATTTATTGCAAAACAGAGCTTTTTCATAGAATTGGATTGAATTCAACCACAATTGCAGCCAAATCAAAGATCTTCTGTTTTGCTTAAGCATTTTCAAGATATCTCAGACATGCAGGGGAATTCATATGTGAGAGAAAGGCTCTTTACTCAAATGTGGCAGACCTGGCTCAAAATCTTGCTCTAAAGAAGGTAGAAGAGAAAACTGAACCTGAGTCTTTCACATTTCAGGTGATCTAGTCATTGAGCTAAGGGGTGCAGAGTGTTACCTATCTCATGCTTACAGATGAAGTTGTTTGATCCAAAACACAACATTTCAGCCAACTGAAAATTTGGAGAAGTGTTGATCTTGGGCTAATCTAGTACAAATTTGTTGTATGTGTTTTGATTTGATATGAATGGAAAAAAAAAAAAAAACCAGGAAAAAAGCAAACAAGCCCCTTTGCTGCCTCTTTATTACTTACATGGCCCTATTTATTACTCTGATTGAAATGGACTTCTCTACCATTTCTGTGCCATGCCCAAACTGCACTTTGAGTGTTTCAGAGGCCTCACAGAACCTCACAGACTCCAGAACATGAAAAGTACACACAGGTTGATATTTCAGCAGGAGTTTAGGAGATTGCTGTACTGCTATCAGTATTCTGTTTTACTTTCACAAGTGAGCTGAAACCTGTAACTGCCTAAATTTGACTAAGCAAAAGGAAAAGTTTCCTGGCAGGCAGAGTTCCAAGTGCCATCTCTGAAATCATGTGCTTGATGTCCAAAATCATAATTGAACAAAATGGTCTTACTGCTGTCATGACACCCACCAATAAACAAATCAGGGACTCCTTCACACAATAAATCTGTGCATTGCTTGGATAATGTTCAGGAAGAAAGACTGAAGAAGCTGCCTTTTTAATTTTTTTTCTAGTTCTTTTAGTGCCCTCAGAGAGCTATCTTTTTGAAAACCCAAGTTCCCTTCAGTAACATTTAAAAGGCAGATAAAGAGTTCTCAGGTAAAAAGACAGCAAGAGGGCATATGTTTCCTTATTAGTCAATGTTTTGTTTGATCTGGCAGTTTAGCCTTTGGAATAATCCTTTTGGTTCTTCACTTCTGAAATCATTGTTAGGAAAAATGACAGCTTCTACCAAGTTCCTCAATAGATGGTTCATAATGTACTCTTCTATGTAACCCCTTAAATATTAAGCCTTACAAAAATTACTTTTGAAAAGGCAAAATAATATCATCGCTACATTAATATGTGTTATTTTTAACACTCACTGACATTTTGAATCAGAAAAACATTATTAGAGAGAAGATGATCTTTTGAATTCACTTTCTAAAATGCTTCACAGATCAAGTATTAACTGTACTTTGGCATCTTTTGTGGAAAATAAATACTGAATTCTGAAATGAAATGCACAGGCTGAGAGGACATTGGAGTATGAAAGTGAGTGCATAGCTGTCAACTGAATCATGTTTTTTCAGTTACCTCAGTATCGAAATGGTTCATGGGCAGGGGAATAACCCAGGGAGGTAAGCAGAGAGCTACAAAGCCTTTGCCTGTCTTTGTTATTGTTGCTAAAAGCATTTAAGTAATGTTTTGCTATCCTTTTGAAGGTCAGTCAGGACTGACAAATTGTAATGGAGCTAATTCTTATTTGGCTCTGCACAGCAATGAACTGGTGGAAAATACTTCTAGTAGATACAGTGCTTTGAGTATATGGTAGAAGCATTGTGGAAAGTGTTGGGATATATCTCAAGATGCTGAATAGTGTGGGAAAGCATTGACTGCATTTATCTATGTTTATTTAAACATGAAACAGATTTACATTTCAGCCTTTATTAGCTGTTGGAGAATAATAGTGGAATGCCTGCTTTGTACAGATTTGGCTGAGGATATACGTTCTCCTTGGGAATGGTTACTGTATAATAAACTGTAGCATAGAAATCAATAAGAATATAAATCAAGATTTTTACATTTATGGTATGCTAAAGTATCTTTTTCTTGATTTCCACAATTTCATTGATTAATTTAATTTTTTTGCTCATTTTCCTGTTGGTGTTTTTGCTGGTACTAATTGTACTAGTAATCTTGTTTTTGAAACATAGTGAAAGAAATATGAATAACTTCTGCTACAGTCCTGTGGTGTTCTGGCAACCCTTAGAGCTTTTTGCACTGTTTAGCCAAATTGTTGCTGTGGGTTTTTTTGTGCAAAACATAATGGATTGTCTAATTAAGTACACAGCTCTGGAGGGTAACCTTTACAAATAGATATGATGTTTCAGTTTCATGTAATAAAAATTATTTCATGTTATAACAGTTTATTTTTGGGTAACATTTCATGCAGTTCTATAGTAGTGCATTCTTCTGACCTGACAGATCATTAAAACACAAATGTTTTGGCTTAGTGGAAGAATTACCTTAAATAGTGCACTCTTAGAGCCTTTGCATTCTTTAGGCAAAGTAAAGCTAAAGCCATTTAGAAATTATATTTCTTGTCTTAAGCTGATGATGAAAAGTATGCATAAAGCAGATATTGTCCTCAGAACATCTCTTACAGGTTCTCTCTGCAATGATGCTACAGGATGCTGTGGCTCTGCCAAATTAGCCACAGCAGAAGTTTATACAGGCAATAGAAATTAACTTGAAAATTAAAAATACTCACTCCTTTTCTGCCACGCTTTTCTGTTTAAACTATAGCTACACTAGTTAAAGAACTCTCCCCTTTGTTCATTGCCTACAATGATAGAAACCTAGTTTTAAGAGTACCTAGGTTGATTCTGGTAGAAATAGAGAGTTCAAGGATAGCTGGGATTGGAGGAAGGAAGTTGATTATTAGCTGTAGGAACACCTCTCTGGCATGCTGTGTAGAAACTTCTGTGGTTTGAACAAGAGACAGTTGACTGGAGAGAAAAATAAAACTTAAACTACAAATTTAAAAGACCATCCAGATAATGAAATAGCAAGAAAGCTATTGAATGTTGATCAAGAAAATTATTTTAAAAATCCAAAACCTATTTCTGATCCCTCTAGAAATAGGTAATAGATAGGTAATTAAATAGAGGGATAATTTGAAATCTACACTAAATAAAAAATTGGATTATACCTTTAATTTTGAAATATGCTACCTAAGAATCTCCCTGAAAATGGATATAACCTTTAATGAAATAACTGTAATATGAGGCTTACAGTAATGAATAAATTAGAAAACCATATGGATGCATTAAGTAGAATAATAAATGTGCCATACACAAAAGTAGGACATCCATAAATCATTTAAGATGTCCTTTCTCATCAGTTCTTGGCTTTTTGAGTCTTAATTGAAAGCCAGGGTAGCTGGATATTAGAAAAACTAGATGTTAGTTAGATAACAGAAAAATATCATTAAAGCATTAATTAATTTTAGAAGGCTGAGGGCCTGATACATTGAAAGCACTGCAGAGCAGTACTATGCTTTAGTCCTTTTTAATTTTTTTTTTTAATTTTTTACTGTTTTAATTACTGTCTTCCTCTGGTCAATGAAAGTTATTCATTTCTACTTTAACTTTCACAACAAGCATGAGGGAATACTATTGTTTTTATAGAATTAAGTATTGTCCTGCCCAGACAATTCTAAATGCCTCAAATAGCTGCATGGTAGAATAACAAAAGTAAGATGGCTCTTCATACAGTAATTGAATGAACTTGTTTCCTCTTTCAAAGGCAGAGGTTTAGAGGACCTGTGTTAGGCAGTTCATTCTATGCACAGCCCTTCATGCAAGTAGAGCAAAAAGGAACACTGCAGAAAATATATTTATTCCTTTTTTCTTCCAACTTTTCTTGCATTTAAACATAATAATTGAAACACTGGGGTTTTTTTTGTTACCTTTAATAGTTTCCTTCCTGGAAGCTAATCACATTAAGAAGATAGTCAATGTAAGCATTTTTGCATCACACTTCTAAAATGAAAGCACAACATACCCTCTGAATTAATGTGAAACTTAAGCTACAAACTTACTCTGCCAAAGAGATACATATCTATGTCAAAATGATCAGAGTTGTCTTAATAAAATACTTTAGGAAAGTGTTTAACACATAACTAGATTTACAACATCATATCCTGGTCATGGTGATAAAAATGCTAAGACAAAGTAGAGATAGGCAGCTTATTTTCAAGGATTGTATTTCTTTCTAGGTGTTGAGTAGGATGCTTTTATAATTAATTCACCATTATTCAAAGTGAGGGACTAAGGGATGTTGTAGATAATGGGACAAAAAATGATAATGTGATGTAAAAATATAACAATGTAACATAGTAAGATTATCATGTAGTTGTACTGGGCACAGAGTTAGCTCACATCTGTAAATCTTTGCTAGCCAAGACCTAGCATCAATGCACAGAGCTGGCCACCTCTAACTAAAATGTCCCTTGGAATCCCAGTGCCAGGAAATGTGCTGCAGAATGTGGGGAGCACTAAGATCAGTGCTGAGTTATAATACCCTGCTGATTCTGAGCTACCACTTCTTAAGGGCAGTTTTGGTGTCTCCACATTCATGTACTGTTAAACTGAAATCCAAGTGCAACTGAGCACTGACTGTATTTCTAGGCCAGGGAATGTATTTCTAGGGCAGATTCAGGGGTTCCCAGCTGTCCTACCCACAGTCAAACCCTTTCTCTCCTTTTCATGCACTTGGTCTTTCTTAGCCCGTAATGTTACCAGTTTGCACTGTACAGCCAGGTGTATTCACTGGTTGGCAATTCTTTCTTTTAGCCCATATTGAATTCACTTTTACTTTCTGCCATTATCTTCCAGTGGACTGTAAAACTGTAAAACTGGCATGGCTTACAGCTCTGCGCTTTCCTAGAGACTAGCCAAAATTTCCTTGCATGCCCTGTTTGACTCATAGGCTGTCTGTTGACCAGTCTTCATCTGTTATGAGCACAGTCCTAGAAATTCTTTTAATTAAATGTAAGAGACTTTAAACGAAGAATCCAGTGCATTTTGGCATGCTGCAGATTCAACTTTTTCAATCAATCACTGAAGAAATTAAATATTTTAGAAATACATATCAGCTGCTTGAAATGAGAGTTCAATCACTGTGACCTCATTAATGTCTTGTGTGTTGCCAGTCTCAGTGATCCCAGCCTTTGCCAGACACAATTGTGTCAGTTTGGCAAAACCTGCTAGCTTTTCTTTGTCTTAATGTTGTTATAGCCCTCTCCATCCATTGCTCTACTGCTATTGATCTTTGCTCTCTTGGCCATGTTACTACTACCATAGTTAATTTAGTTGTAATAGAAAGGCAATGACTATAATCTTTGGCTCCAATACACAGTAATTTATTTTTTGGCTTGTCTGCTTTAACATATAAGCTACATCTTTGCTTTCTTAAATCTGATTCTGCCTGGAGGCTGACTGACTCTGCCTCTATCTTTGGCTTTCTTTTTCTTTTCCTTGTCTCTAATTGTGGACTTCTCTCAAAATTACTTTGAGGCTGATGCAACGCAAAAACATCTTCATTTTGAAATCACATCAGCTGCCAACTAGCTTTCTAACAGCTTATTACTTATGGAGTGGATCATCCATTCTTTGTGGCAATTGAGTTGTACAGGATCAAGAACCACTGAAATGAAGTCTTTGAGTCAAAAACTCGAAGCGGAACAATCTTAAAAAGTAAGTTCCTTTTTAAACAATTCTGAGGTAAATTTATGAGGAAAAAAAAATAACTGGGATAAAATGGAACTATTTAGACCCTTTAATTGGGAGGTAAGAAGGAAATGAATCATGCATCATAAAACAGCCAAGATCTTAGAGCTCCAGGTGTGAGCTACAATGGGTGCTTAGGTTCTAGTGCTTCTTTTGCCACATCCCGGTAAGGATCAAGAGTTATGTCGAGGTTTAGGGCTGGGCTGGCTACTAAACAAATAACAGATACTCTCTATTAACCCCTCTCCCTTCCCAAATGGGAAGTGAAAGGCAATAAGGGAGAGAGACTTACGGATTGGAAAAGAAATCTAAAATGGCTTTAATGAAAATAATAACAATACTGTGAAATATATGTGAATAAACAGAAAACCAAATGGAACTCAAGCCCCTGATGGCAATTAGTCACTGTCACCACTGATGCTTTGGACAGGCACTGGGGAAGTCCCATACTGGACTCAGCATCAGACAGGACCCAGATTCAGGAACTCATGGATCAGATTGAAGGCAGAGTGGACAGAGTCCTCCTTAGATGCCAGCCATTGAAGAAGAGGCCCTGACCCTTGTGATCTCTCAGCTTTATACTAAATATGGCATATATGGAATGGAATACCTCGTCGGTCAGTTTAAGATCACCTGAACTGTCTGCTCCTCCCTGCAGGTGTGGTCTTGTACCTTCTGCATCCCCAGTGTAGTACACAAGATTTAGCAGTGAGCTTGGTCTCCAGAGCAGCAACTAAAGCAAGAGCCTTTCTGCATACCAAACCTTGGTAGTAATTATATACATCAAGTTAAAAGAAGCAGACACTGTCTGTGAAAATATGCTGTTAACTTCAGAAAGTGCAGTTACTTAGGAAAGACTTAGCTGGAAAGTAAAATCACTGAACAGAATTAGTTCTATTCTAACTGAAACCAGGAGAAGTCACAAGTAGAAAATTAGTTAAATCATCCAAATAGGATTCTTTGGTGTCTTTGTTTACATTTTGGGATAGACCTAAGACAGGCTTGTGCAGGGGTTTGTTTCAGTGCACTTGGCATTGGTCTTCCCTTTGATAGATGGGAGTTCTAGAATGCCAAGTCTCTTTTAGACACTGAAATGCTTTGCTCTTCTTCCCAGATCCATTTTTATTTAATTATTTTGTATTCAGTGGAATCTGTGGTGTTGGTTGAAAAAGATTTGTCTGCAAGTTTAGTCATTCAATTAATTATATGGTATATGGGAGACAAAGCAATAGATCTTTATTCTGAAGCATACACAGATCAGGGACTTGAGCTGAGGTCTCTCATAGCCAGTATAAAGCTCTAACCACAGATCTTTTGCTTATTCTGAAATAAATCGATCTTCAGGTCTTCAGGTCTTCAGCAGGTTGGCTCGTAGAGAGATTATCAGCAATATATTATTTCTCAGCAGTATAAAGCTCACAGTTTTGAGAAGAAATTTTGAGGATAGAAGCTGGAGAAAGAAACTGTTCTTAGCTGTTCTTTTGCTAAGAGCCTGTACAAAATCAGGAGGCAGTGTATTGGCATGAGTCTTAACACAGATAATCCTGATATGGTTATACCAAGTTCCTCATACAACCTAGATAGCAGGGAGTTTCTGCAACATTCCTACAGAAATAAATTGAAGGAAACACTATAAAAGAAAAATGCAGACAAGTATTTCTGTACAGTGAGATAAGACCACATGCAGTCTTTATCTGGTAAAGTGGAAACACAGCAGCTGTTTTTCAGAGACAATACCAGACAGGTTACATAAATGGAAAGGAATGAATAAAATGTAGTGTGGCAAATCTGGCACAATCTGTTGTTCTCTCCTTAGAAAGATCACTTATTATCCATGGAAGTGAAAATACGTAGAAAAATATCAAATAACAACGTCATCCACCAGATGTCCCTGTACTCATAGGTGGTAATGAACAATATTCATTCAACTGTCTAATTACTTTTATTAAAGGCAATTTGCACACATTGTATGCATTTCCCAAGTCTCTGTTAACCAATGTAATATGATCATGAATAAATGGCAATAACATTAACAGTATTTGAGAGCTGTAGTTAGGAAAATAAATCACAGGAATTCACTGTTATGTTTCTACTTGCCAATCTCAGTTTTGCACACTTTTCCTTCTCTAGGGAAATGGCTATCTTTATCAAGCATTGCAGGGTAGAAGTGATAAATATTGATCTCTTATATTTGTAATCTATGTGTGTGAATATAATTAATCATGTAAATATTATCCATCAGTATGTTCTCATCTACCTACCTACCTATATATCAATAAGAAACTCTAAGTTACTAGAACTGGCAGTACTAGTGAATTGAAGGAATGTGGCTTTTGTGGAGATTTCTTTTGACTTTGATTGCTATTGGAGCAGAATTTAGTCATGGTACCTGCATTCATACAGTGTTCCATTTCTGTCAGCTGCTCCCTTAGCTTTGCCATGCAGCATGCTCCAGCCAAATGCTTGGCTATCAGCCTTCCAAGCATGTGTAGGGGCTACAGCAGGACTGTGAAGTATCTCTCTCCAGCTGGGGATTTAGGCTACTGCCCTCAAATCTGTAGATAACCATACACCTGACCATACCCACAGTTGTAATTGAGGAAGCCTGCCAACACGCATGCCCTTGAGCATCGTGGCTGATGACACAACTTGAATTTTTAGTGATGCCATGACACAGGCAGGACACCTTCTGCTCCTTTTCCCTGGGATGAGTAAACTGCCAGAATATCATCTGAATTGTTGCTGGGAGCAAGGCCCTGGCATAACTGAGCAATCCCAACCTGGGTGCTCATTCTGGCAAGTGTGAATTGGTGGCTGTCCTTGGAGAGAGCTAGAAAACGGTGGCTCCTTGGATATAGGACCCATGTCTGAACTTTCCTGTCATTTTCTGTGTCATTCATTGCCATTGTGGCATAACGCAGGTTGGCAATGTGAAGTCCTGGCAAGCTCTGTGGACCTTCCCTACCTGTGTGCTGTTGCTTATCTTCTTCACACATGGCCATGGCCCAGCTAACCACAGGGGCTGGCTGGTCTTCTACCCCACCTCAGCAGAGGAGCTGGCACTGCTGATAGCTACCAGGCTTAGGTACAGGCTCTCATGGTCAGGGAGCAGCACTTTGGAGTGGAGTGGCCTCCTTTAGGGTACAAAGGAGGTACATCTCTTGGGAAAAGACAGGTGCTTAGTGCTGCCCTGGCTCATTATTTTCACTCCTATTTGCTAGAAGGAGCTAGTGACTGATGACAGGAATCAGAGAGTTCTTCTTGGGTAGGACTGTGTGGGAAGGGTGCATGATATTTGTGCTAGCAGGTCCTGGGACAGATATTCAGCAGACCCAAGCACTCTGCAGCATACACATGCCTAAGTTGATCTAAGGTGTCTTGAGAGCTGTCGTGTAGACCTTGCTTTGGGTCTGAGGTATTCTTGCAAGAATGCAAACAAATAAGCATGAACAAAGTATAGGTTTATAGGGTCAAATCTTGTGTACCTGCTAAGCAATACATGCGTAGAAATCCCATCTTGAACAGAAGCCATCAATTTATTCTCAAGTGTAGTCCTGTTTTATGGAATTATACTGGTGCTGAATGCATATTTGGATTTTTTATTTAGTCTTGATAAGTTAACTTGAAAGTGTGAATAGAAATCTAATTTCATCATTGTAGCTGTGACTCTCCAGAGGTTTCTGTGACTGGCAATATATTCTTTCATTAGAACGTTTGGTTTTAATAATGGTTTTATAACCACTCTTCTGCTTTTTAACAATAGTTACAAAGATTTGCAAGATACACAACCTTGAAGATTTATGTTGGATGTGTATGAATTTTTTATGGACATTTCTATTGTCTTCTGCTTTTTAAAAAAATAATGGTACCTAAAAAAAATTTATAAAAACCAAGCAAAGATTTACTGCCCATTAATAGTGCCTTCTAATAATGATACAGTTTCTGGTGTTTTTCAATGTGTTTGTGATTCTAACTTGTAGTATCCACATGTCAGTTTCCTGATCAGCGAACAGTTATGTAAGTTTTCATACTAGGTATGAAAAAAATTGTTTCATCACTGGGAGTTCTGTCTTAATAAGATGACTGCCTTCTGCTCTCTAAGCACTGTAAGCTTGATTAAGTAAGGGGAAGTCAGTGGGAGCCAGAGGAGGCAGGAAGGGAGTCAGAAAGAGCAAAGTTCTTAATTAATTTGGAGAAAATAAGCCTCTTCTGTAAGCAGCAGACATCCTTATCTTGGTGGATGTGCTAAGATACTGCCTTTCCTAAATTAAGATATCAACTAACACTTTATGCATAATAATATATCTTATAGTGTATCTATATTTGTGTGTATGTATTTCAAAATGGCATAGTGCATGCAAAGTTAAGTGCTTTCTTTTTCCTTTTTGGTTGCAAAGTTTTCTGTTTACATACAACAATAACAAAAAATGTTCACTGTCCTAGCCTAGTAAAAAAGGTATGAAACATTTTTCCAAGTCTGAGTATTACAAAATGCTACTCAAATTTTTCAAATCCATGGGCTAATACAGTTTTTTAAAAATCTTCTCTTTTTAATTTATTTTTCAATATTTTCCTTCTAAATATATTTATTTTTATTAAACTATTTTCAGTTTGTGATATACCATCGTATTAATGTAAAGAAGCTTTCAGAAAGAAAGTTTAGCAAAAGTAAAAGGTTTTGTGTGCATTTTAGCCCAACAGAGTGAACTAAATTTATTTTAGTCCACTGAGCTAACTGTATAACTTAATCCTGTTATATTATTTGCAGTTTCCTGGATTATCTCTAGCTCTCTAATCTCATAAAGTACCATGTTTATTAAACTGCTTGCATGTGTTTAGGAAAGGCATTGGCTGAAAAAGAAATAAAGACAACAAAATTTCTTGCACAACTTTTTTTATTTGAATGAAGGAATGTACATGACCAACTGTAAAGACAGTGATGTACTCTGATTACGTAAGTACTTGTAATTTTTAAATAGATCTTCTGCTTAAACCTAGAAGAAATAGTGTAAAATAGACAAAGGTATAATAAATAAGTTGTGACTTAGCTCTATTTTAGCATTATGTTGTTAATACTGTGTTTTGAGGGGTCTTGTCTCTAGTCACTTGAAAATGCTCATTATATCTTCTGCTTTTAATGAGCTAAACTTCAGTTTACAGACCAACCTAAAATGGATTAATTCTACAGTGATGGTAGTTATGAAATATTATAATACTTGTGCTAATCTTTTATAAACTTTGTATCATACAAACATGGATAAGTTTTGGTCAGCAATAGCTTTTTAAAAAAAAAAATAAATAAAATTCCTTCCATAATACTCTTCTTAAAGGAATTAAAATCTTCTTATGTGACTTCTTAGAACTGTGTTTACTGACAGTGAGTGTAACACCTGCCTTTAATCTATGAGAGCTTAATGAGGATCATTGACAGTGGGTATTTGAAGTAAGGGAAAAATATAGGCAGTACAGGAATTGTTTTATCTATTGATTCACATTTGATGAACAGTAGTTTATGTGCTACTGTAAAATCAAAACATGGCTAGAAAAAACATGGAACGATTCACCAACTCTGAGTATTATCTAAATAATGTCTGTACAATGGAAAAACGGTTTTGGATAATATATATACTATTATTTCTTTAATTATTTTCTTTCCTGCTTGGTGTATCTCCATACCTGTCTGTTTTTCCCTTACCTTGGTGTGGATTACAATAAGGTGTAATCCACCATAGGTGTACAAGAAATACTTTGTGCCTGTGGGAGTTTCTGTTCCAAGTTCTAGCCACATGTAGTTTGTGTCTCTGGGGATCCATTCAAATGTTGAGGCATCTATTTGCCTGTGTTTTACTGAGGGAAGAGACCTAAGGGTCTCATCCTATGGACACTTGCTCAAACAACACACCTTAGATAAATAGCTGCACAGGACATGGTACTGTGTTCATTTCTACTTTGACAATGAAAGAAAAGGCTCAAATTCACTTGTGTTTTTGTGCTGAGACAGGACAGAGATCTCAGTACTTAGGAAAATGAAAGTCACAGGCCAGCAGTGAATGCAACATTGCAGCACAGAAGATGAATGAGGAACACAGAAAGGCCTAAACGAACTCTGTCTGGCTGTATATTGTTGTTTTGAGTCTTAGGAATATGGCCATAATCAGGTTGTCTTGAATCTCTCAGATTTCACTGAGCATGGACATGTGCATTTTTTTTGTTTTGAATAGCTGTTGGGATTATATCCATAGATCCAGAATAACTTTCTGATAGCTATAGTACTTGCTGTTGGCCAGTGTGACACTGAGCTCTACCTGAGAATTCCCTGCCAGAGTCTTCAGACCACTAGAGCTACCTAGAATGCAGATGTCCTTCATTTCTTATCTTGTCCTTTTCTTCTTTCCATAAGGGCTGATAGCACTCATGATAGGCTCTTTTTTTTTTATTTTTGAGGACAAACCTAATGTCTAATTTTCAGTGAACTAACTGTTTACTTTTGGCGTGGCTTCATCAATGGCAAACAATATTAACTCTATTAGGCAGCATCCTGGTATTTTAGAGCATTTGTGCATAAGTTTTGCAAAATGGTGCTTGAAGGTTATTTACACAATGAAAAAGGCAATTCTCTTAACTTAGCATATTAGTTATTTCTCATAACATTTGGATTGCAGTCCAGGATAGACGTAATATATTCACAAAGGCAAAGATCCAGGAGAAACCTTTCCTTTAGCAGAACAGCAGAAATGAACAAAATGTTCCTAGTTCTTTAATTGCTTTTATTTCTATGACTTGCCATATCACATAATAACATGAAATAAACCAAAAGTTCATCTGTCTAATCTAGTAGTACTTACTCAGGCTGAACTCCCACGTGCTTCGATTTTAACCTCTTCCTTTTGTTTGTGCTCCTCTTGCTACAATAACAGAAGTGAAATACCTGTGACAGAAGTGGCCCTGGTGAGAGCGACGTGTGGGAGTAGTTTACTTGGCTAACAATGGCCTTGTCAAACAGCTTGTTTGATTCAGTTTTGGAGAGGAGTTTGGGAGAAGAATGATCTTCTGAGAGGGTCAGAGCTGTGCCCAGGAGTCTGCTACCTTTGGAGCAGGGTGGCTTACCAACATACATTTCTTCTAACTACAACCATAAACATGTCAAGGTGTGCTCATGTTCAAGGAACTATGACACTTTTAGATGTTTAGCCAAGCACGTCCATATTTTCAGCCTCTATAAAGATCATTCTCAGGATCATCTGCTTTCTGGTTTGATCACATAGCCCCCTTAAAAACCAGAGTAGCAAATACGGACACATTTATAGTGTGTATTGCAAAGAACTAGGTGTAAGTGACCCATATCAGGTATTGGAAGCAATGTAACCATTATCATATGGCATGTGGGTTTCTCTGCACTGCACCTCAAAATGCCATGGCTCATGGTGACATCTGTGGACATTTGATGAACAGGAAGAGACCATGTCATTATAAACTCTCTTTTCTTCTGGTTCTTCAGCACAAGGGTGAATAGTGTCACTGAATGTCCCCTAAGATGCAAGAACATGAAATAGTTAGCAAAATAAGCTCTCTGTCATAAACAGGGTATCAAATTTGGTTCATAATGTATATATGCTAAATAGTATATGCTTATTAATGATCATGAATAAGAGGAAAATTTATTCTTAAGTCTCTGAAATGTATTAAACATTAAAAGATGGAATGAAATTCTGTTCAGGCACTTCAGCATAAAATGTAATGAGGTACTGAGTGGGAGATGTTGCTTTATTGCTCATAAATTAGAAATGAGTACTTTTTATATGTGTTTGGTTATTATTTTCTAAGAAAGAATGGCTAATTGTTAGTAACTAAGTGAAAAATACCGAATACTTGTATGATTAAATATTTACTGGATAAAAAACACTGAAGGTAATCCAGTACTTGCCTCCATCTGTGCCTAAAGCAGTCTCTAAATTACACTTTATCTCTTCCCTTAAAAATCTGGGTTTATCTACACAATGAAGTGGCTTCAAAAGGATAGATAGAGAACTTTGGAAGTCCTAGAATGAACTTAATTAATGAACTTAATTTTTGTAAAACAAGTCAATGAGATTCAAACACCCCAATTACTTGGGAATAAAAAAAAATTACAGCTATATTACTCAATGAGTAGTGATTTTTTAAAAAAACCCTATTACTGTTCCTGTGCATCAATATACACTGCAGATTTGAACTGAAGTAAAAAAGCTATTTTGGTTTTAGGTTGCTCTTTTTTTATCGTACTAAAAACCATGGTGTATTCTTCCCTGGATGCACACATGTAATTCCCAGTAGCATTACAGCAAGTATCACACAAGCACTGAGAAAACAAAATAGTTCCCCAAGGCCTTTATGTTATCCTCCATACATTAAATCATGTGGAGTGGAACAAAACAATCTGAAAATATGAAGGCTTGTGAACTAGGACTATTGAACTCTATTGTCTTTGCTGCACTAGTTCCACAGAAGCAGCAGCAGAGCAGATGTAGACAGAGCCTGCCCCAAAGAAAGCATACAGATATTTTTCTAGCCTTCTGGAAGGCAGTGAGGGACAAAAGGCTGCTCTGTTCTTGTAGACACGGTTGGTAAATTGCAGTAAAACTGCAGATTATTGGGCCTAAGGACGAAATATCATGGAACATCTTTTGAAAAATGTTTCTTATTCAGTACTACCTTTTAATTGTGAGTAGGTAGTATACAGGTATTGATGACTATGGTCTCAATAAGTCATTAAAGATATAAGTGTTCTTTAGCCTTAAAGCTGGTGGAAATATGAACATTTCATTCTGAATAAAGCATTTCTTAATAATATTAAAGATTTAGATAACTTGAGAGAAAAAAATCTAGGAAAGCAATGTATTCATCTGAAACATCCTTTTATAATAATAACTTGTGTCAGAGAGTTTTGACCAACTTTTTAGGTTGCTTTTTGAGGAAAACTAAGACAAAAAAGTAGCAAAATCTTCTGGCCAATAGCTAAACTAATAGCAAATAACATTGGTCTGCAGTTTCCAGCCTCCTGGGATGTGTCAAAATACTCTTTTAAATGTGACCTCATTCAGAAATATCAGTTGGTTTTTTGTGGAAAATTTAGAGAAAAACTAAAAATTCTGATGAAAATGTTTCTTGGCACATAATTAATTTATTAGATTAAAAATAAAATACTTGGGGTATATTGCATATACCTTTATAGAAGTTATGCTTAGAATTTTCTAGCATATTCTGAATGAAAATAACAGCCTGGTTAGTAATGTAGTTCTGTTAATACATAATCTCCATTATATGCCTTTATCTGTTTAAAGTTTATATAACTTCCTGGCTGTGATCATGAACTGTTATGCAGTTACCATAGCTTGCAAATATTTGTTCGCTTATTGCTGCTTGTTGTCCTTCTTACCTGTAATAACACTAAGTAAACAGCTACAGGCAACATATGCTTATCTCATTGGTAGACTGCAATATGACGAATCAGTGAATGATTGTTTGGAAAATAGACTGCTTCAGAGCAAAGAAAGCCACCCACCTTGTATCATCTTAGAAACTTTCAAATATATTAGGAGAACATTGGCTAGGAATGCCAGACTGATCCAAATTAGTTGGATGTTAACGCTTATTTGTAATGTAAAGAGACAGAGTAAAAGGTCACAGTAAAATTTCATTACTTTAAATCTGCCAAAGATGTAGCTTGCCTTGATATGGGACAAACTGTTCTGTTAAAGAAATGCATTCACAAATCCCATTTTTATAGGACTTGTTTCATTACTCTCTGAATTCAGTGGCAAATATCCTGATGGTATTAACGGAATACAGCTATGTTCCAGCCAGGTGTGCCCAAGTCTTGCACCTTCAGGATTTTATTCAGCAATTAATCCCTCCACTGATGTTTGAGGAGGTCATACGAGGCTGGAATGAGAGGTTATGTATAAGGTGAGAACTGGTGTTGAGGCAGCTACTGCAGGAAAAAAACCATTTGGCTCTGCTATGTAGGAAATAACAGCAAAAAATATATATTAAAAAAGAATCTGACCAAAATTGTGGCTTCAAGGACATAAGATTTCTTGTTTGGCTTCTTTAATGAAGATAGGTGGTGTGAGTTAAGTTGATTGCAGAAAAGGGTGCTGATGGCTGAGAAGCTGGCCATGAGCAAACAGTGCACGCTGGCAGCCCAGAAGGCTAATCGCATCCTGGGCTGCATCAGAAGAAGCGTGGCCAGCAGATCCAGAGAGGTGATTCTGCCACTTTACTCTGCTCTGGTGAGACCTCATCTGGAATACTGTGTCCAGTTCTGGAGGTGACTTCTTTCTAATCCTTTTCTATCATTTCCTTCCCATGTTACTATTCATCTTATGTTCTTTATGCTGCCTCATTTCTTTTCTCTTTTCCACTCATTACATTCCTGAATAGGGAATGGAGAAGATGGAAAAGGAATAGTGGCTATCACTCATAGTATTTCTTATAGATACTAGGTTTATTCATGTGATTCAACTATACTGCTTCCCTAATGATTAGTACTAAATTTCTTGACCTTCCATTTCACCACACAGACTGACAGATAACAGAGACCAGTAGCTGAGTGGAGTTTGCCAGTCTGTCCACATCCTCCTTTTCCAAAGGTCATTCATTTGGTTTATTCTGTCTTCTCCAGAGGATTTTTTCTGAGGAAACTGAATGCTTCCTTCTTTGACACCACATCTTAAGAGAAATCCAGCCATTAGCCTGCCCCATTTACCCCCATGAAAAAGCTTGCTTAACTATAAAGACTTTAATCTCTATTTCTATTCAAAGACATTCTTCATTTTGCATCTTTTTCAGGCCTCTACACTACAATGTTATACCACCATGCACTGCCTTTCCATTTTTTGCTATATATCCTGTAGAAAAATCACTAGGAAATCTTCCAGTATCCTCCCAAATTGTGTCATGACTGGACTGCCTGTGGTTTCCATCAAGTGTTGTGTATCATTCTGTTCAAAAGTCTTGTCCTGCACCCATCGTTGCGTTGTCTGTGTACCTTTTTCATAGCAGTTTGGTAAGCATCTCTCAGATTAATTACTTCAGTGCTCCCATGTAAGTATGTGCATATCCTAAAGCTGTGTGAAAGCAGACAGGGAACGAGGTTCACACAAAGAATCACCCTGAAACAATTTCTGTGTTTTTCTCACTTCTTCTTCCTACTCAGTTCTCCAGTGAGCTGAGGAAAATATTTCTGCAAAACGGTTTAATTTTTTATGAAGCTATAGAAAGATGCAAGAGTTATATTACTTGTTGAGAAAAGAAAGCTCAAGTGGGCACATAATAATATTATTTGAACTTGTCTGCTTTAGCAGGATAACATATATTGCATACATTTAAAAAGTTGTCTTGGCCTCCCAGCTCAAGCTGAGCTGTTCTCACTTGTTACTAAATTTAGTGTGACTGCACAGAAACAGAGAGGAGAAAAGCAAATAAACATTGAATCTTCACTTCTTTTAATTGCTAATTATTAACTATTAACTGCATAATATCTTACTTATGAGTTGATACTGGACAGAGATTCTTTATTACAAGTGCTGTGATATTACAGACAAAAAAAATCATGGAAAAAAATGATGGGAAAAAAACTACAAATAAATGTGGTCCTTGGAGAAATAAAACCTTCTGAGATTTTTCTTCCTTTTATAGAACACTTAAGATGGCTATCAGACTCTCATCAGGAGCATGTCTGGGAAAGTAAATCAATAGTAATATTTCATTAAAAAAAAAGAGAGCTCAGATGCTCTTTAAAGGTTTTGTGGTTCTGTATTAGTTGTGTTAATGAAGTTCATTCTCTGTAGATAATATAACTGCACATGCTAATGCTTCCTGCATTAGTGAATGAATTCCCTTTTCTCTTACGGCAGAGCAAGTCTCTGGTGAAAAACTGAATTCCTGACGAGATCTAGGTCAAAAACTCCCATCTGACTAGGGTGATCCTGCCAGCAGCCTGCAGAGAATGTGGGGTGGTAATGAGAAGGGCACAGGTATTAGCAGAGATTAAGATAAATGAAATGAGCTCTTCTTGTCTGCAAAATTATCAGTTATTCTAGTCTTGCAGACCTGATGTTTAAATGAGTAATAGGAACATCTCTGATAACATAGTATAAAATGGAAAGTTGAGAAGCAAAAAAAATTCATAAGCTTTTCTCCTTTGGCACAAAATTCATGCTATGCCTGAGAGTATTAGACAGAAAGAAACTTTTCTTGAAGTGATCCCATGCAGAAGGAAACATCAGACACCCAAGTGTAATTATATCATGTTTGAGATGATGGTGAGTAAAAAAAAAAATACATTGATGAGAAACAGAGGTTGTTATTACCCTTCACTATGTCTTCCAGCTCTGAGAGTGTGACCTTAAACTGCCTCTCCTTTCACAAGTGATTTGATTTTCATTACAACAATAGTTTCTAAACCTCATTCCTACTGAAAGTATAAAGGAAGGATTTAAGCTTTTCACCAAGCACTCTGAATTTGCATTAGCCAAGAGTTGTGAGAAAACATTTTTAAGGTGAGGAACTTTTAACAGAGTTCCCTTCCTAGCAGGGACAGGATTATTTGTTATGTGAATAGTTTATTTCCTAGGGCTCTTCTGTGAAATATATTATACAGATAAATGCTCTAGCACACGTCTCTATTGCCAGAATGAATAGTTATTTCACCAGGCTCTGAAGAGCTATGATGAGATGCTGCATAATGATGCATTTACTATTAGAGTACTTCTCTGCATGATCAATAACAGGCAATGTGTGCTGGGTAGCTGATCACTTACCTCACACCTTTTTTATTATTGACATGATATGCTACAACCCAGCTGTCTCACAGTGTGTTTCAGTTAGCTTTGATAATCTTAACTAAAAAGGTCTGAAAAGCTAATTGGCACAGAGGTACTTTTGTCTCCCAGTTGCAGGGAAAGATACATTTATGCAGCAGACAGGGGAGAGGGAATACACAGGACAATGATGTTTCCTACTGTCATTAAAATATTAGGAAAAGTAGGGATCATCATAGCTAGAGATAAGAAGGGAGTAGCTAAATTTCTCCCTGACAGGAACAGGGGTTTATGTTTCAGAAGACAATCTCAAAAATTAAAAATACCCTGTCTTAAGCAGAACAGTTATGATACACTCAGGTATTTTGGAAACTGTTATTGTCAGGGAGCAGCTGGCAATAATATACTCACTTAAATGTCATGTTTAGAAGAATTGATATATTATCCTTCATCTTAAATACAAACATTCTGAGCAATGTAAGGAGAGTTTATGGAAAGCTTTCAGTTCTGATGCTTGTGAATAATTAATTAGTAGGGATAATTTACTGCTTTATATTAGAAAGGGTTTAAAAAAATCCACCCTTCTACTTTTTCCCAGTGGAAAGTAAATGCTAGATGAGTGCCTATGCTCATTTTCCTGTCTTATATCTTCCTCTTCAGGACTATAGGGAGAACTACTTTTTAATGCACTGCCACTACCCTCTAGTGTAATGAAAAAGCTGAACAGGATTTTTATTGTGTTTATTGAATTAATACCTCTGGGTGTTTCAGTATAATTGATATAACAGAAGACACAGCCATTCAGTTACAGCCTTTGTTGTTATAGATTTCTGATTTTGTGACAGGAAAGAGTGAAATAACCAAAAATAGTCTCAGGGCAGATCTTCTGGTATGCAACTACACCATATGCCTACCACGCACAATATGTCTGAGTATTCCAAAAACTGTTTTGTAGATGGTAAAACATGATGAATGAAATATATGGCTGGTATAGCACTACTAACTTGAGAGAAATTACACTGGCAACAAATCTAGCTCCATGACCTAACAGGTACATCTATTTTGAGGCACCTACTCCTAGCTGTTTATCATTGCAGTACAGTTCAGTGTCATATCAGTGTAACTGAGAGGTTCTTTTCCACGCCTAAAAAGCTTCCAAACTGATTCTGAAACTAATTGAAAAATTACCCCTCTGTTTTTTCCTCTCCATTTATGAAGAAATTGAGCCTGTCTGTTCTATGTCCCTTTCATAACAGCATCCTCTGTGGGGTTCTAATCAAATCTGCATTCTAGCAAGATGTTCTGAGTTTCTGCTTGGTCTCTTCTAAGTAAAAGCATCCTTTTGTTCTCAGGAACAGTGTTTTTATTAGATTATTGTTAAGGGTATTAAAGAAAAGACTCTAGATAGTCTCTCACCGTTCTTCTAAAAAGTTACATATCTGAGTTGTATGTTATATATGTAACCATTACACATATTCCACCCCATTAGGCCATGCAAGGACCTGTAGCATAATATCATCCACCATTATTTCCATATTTCAAGAACTAATGGACTTTAGGAGGCTTATGCAAAAATGATTTAAATCCTAACATTACAGCTGTCAATGAACAATCCTTCCCTAGCCCCAAGAAGTAGCCCTCAGAAGTGACTGATTGCAACAGGGACTTGCATCTGAAAAAGAAGGGATGTCTAAAGTTGTTGGGAACAGGCCAGAGAGGAGATGCATAGTGAAGAGCTTTGGCAGAAGAAAATGACACCTTGTGAACAGATATTTAGCTTTTTCTCTGACAGAGAAGAAGCAGTTTTTCCTACTATCACACTTGCTTACTTAGTACAAGGCTACCCTATATCCATCAGCATAAAAGGAAAGATTCTGACTGAATTCAGACAGCTTTAGTTCCAGGTTAACAGGCCTATTCTTTCTGCTTTGTTTGCCTGGTTCCATTCTCTTTATTGCTGCTGGAGGAACACCACAGCTCCTTTGTCTTCCTCTCAGAACATGAACACTTGACTTTAGCAGAGTCCAGTGGCTGGTTGTCAGAAGGATTAGCATGAAAATCAGTTTTTCGAGGACCTATGTTTGAACTTACCATACTTTCACCTGTTCCTCTAGAGCTCTGCCTGATCTTTGTTATGCCTTTTACTAAATCAGCACTAATAGATTATGGAGATGTCCAGAACAAAAACTAGTTTTTAGAGTCTAGATGAGGAAGAGAAGCAGTGCAATGGTCTCTGCTTTAGCATGACCAAAGAACAAGAAATACTCCAGAAGCGTAAATTATCAAACCCTGATCAGTGGCTCCATCTCCACTTTCACCACCAAAAGATCTGGTGAGATGATAGAAGTAGATTAAATAAATCTTGGAGGAAAGTGTCATCTTTATTTTTTTTCATCTTTCAAGCTCAATACAGCCAAAGTGGCAGATGCTGCATGGCAAGCCAGTGGCAAGGCCAGATTCTGCATCAACAGTAAGCAGACAACTCTGTAGTTGTTCTTCTGCATTTTTATAAGGTTCATTTTTCTTGAACGAGGATGAAATGGTCATCACAGTGCCATCTCTGTCACCTTCATTTGACATTTCTTTCTGTTTAAGTAATTTTTATATAAGAAAATTCCAGGCTATTGTATAGACTTCTCTGGAAGGTTATGGGTCAGCTAGGAAGCAGTATGCATCTAAAACATATGCAGCAACATGGCCTTGTTGGCTTAAGTAGATTAGCAAGAAAGTAAAAAGTTTAGCAGTGCCTAATGTTATCAACAATGACACTTTCAGCCAGGATCCTAGAAGGACATATGTAGCAGTTCATGCTTCCTAAAGAAATAGTAAGGATGTTTTGCAGAGCTCAGGAAGACAGCTCTGCATGATTTGAAGTTTGTTCATGTTTGAGAAGGATTAGTCTTTGACCTTGTAAGTCCAGAAAGCAAATTTTTAAAAACAAAGCTAAAATTTATGGAATAATTTAAGGAAGTGGTTTTAATGCACAGGCAGCTAAGTAAATCTTCAGGTTTTAGCACAGTTACTGTTTTAAGAGATTTTTCTTTGACATCCTGAGAATTTCCCAGGCTAATAATTAAAGTGAGCCAAGCAATTAAAGATAATAGGTAAAAGTGGCATGCAAGTATAAAGGAATATTTCTTACTGAGATAATAATGGGAATAATTAACTGTGAAAGTCAAGTAACAATGTGGAACTCAGCATATTCCAGCTCCAGGTTTTACTCGGAGACATTTTACTTTCATCCTCTGATTTCCCCTGTGGGGAGCATACAAGTTAGCAGTACTCTCTCAAACTGAAGCAGAAAGTTCACAGCAAAAATTAATTCTAAAGGGCAGATTTTTTTATTTTTTTTTTTGTGGAAGTTCAGTCCTATTAATATAAAATTGAAATGTGTTCTAGAATAGAGTATTTAAGTTAGTGCCTGTTATTCTGGTTTATTTAAGGAAACACATTCTTCTACCAGCAGGTTTCAGAAAGACCCTTCTGGCTGAGGAAATGATCACTGGAGAAACAAAAATGTGTGCGTTCCCAGTTTCTTCTGACCGATTCACACTTCACAGGACAAAATGGTAATGAGAGGATATATTCTTAGCTATATTGGCTTTTCTAAGGCTAATATGGATGTCCAGAAATTCATTTTCTTTTGGACACATTTGTTTGTAAGCCACTTCAAAATGAGCCAGAATCAGTAAAACTGACTCAAATGTATTTGATAAGCAATAAATTTGTCACAAAAAAGTCATCCCAAAGAAAGTTCACATTCAGATCTAATTCAGTAAGTAGCTTTGATTGAAAGAACTAACTGTTTGGAAGGATAACAAAAAGGACATGGAAAAGCCACTCTGTTCAACAGCTGAGTCTCTAGAATACTTCACAGACTGTGGACATGCTTCCTTATCTTCAGGAGATTTTTAATTTAGTTTCTGGACTATCTGCTTTTCTGCATTAGATGCTTTCATTGTATTCCCTTCACAATTTTTCATCCAATGTGAGCTAATCAGAGATTTCCTAGAATAGAAGTTGTAGCATTTAAGCACTGTTGGTGTCCTAACCACCAGGCTAGAGTACCTCTACTGTTCCCTGTTTGAATGTGCTTTATATAAAATGGAAAACACTCTGGAATAGCAATCATGATTTCCTTCACCAAGAGTGCTGATTGACTCTCTGGGTGTCACTTTCTCCTGGAGGCCTGGAGATGACAATTAAGGTCCTCCAGCCACAAGCACAGTGCACTGGTGGATGTTGCATCTCTCATTTCCCGGTGGAGACTTTTGACTGCTTTGCTTTTTCAGCGTAGGTGGAAATATTGACCAAATCTAACATCTCATTGCCAGTACTTTTTCTATAAAAGCCCAAAAGTGAAATGCCAAATGGAAAATATCAGCTACTAGGAAATGCTCTTTTTGGTTCCCTGTTTCAGTGGGAAGTAAAAACTGGTGATTTTGCTTCATTTATGCAGTTTCTCAGATAGAGGAAAGCATTGAGTATTTCTGCAACACTTCAGTCAGAAAGGACTGAAACAGGCATATTGAGCTCCAAAATGCAGTCCTCTTCCAGCTGAGCAGGAAGAATAACTGCTGTCATGGCAGCAATAACAGCAGGCATCCATTATTTGGTGTCAGACAGGCAAAGTGAGGGGAAGTGACAAACATTTTGTCATTTATTACACATAACATCTGAGAAAAGAGGTCAGCTCTCAGACCTGCTGAGCAGAACTGCCTACCTTTATTGCAGGTAGTTATTCACCATGACCATTAGAGTAAGAGGAAGATTCACTGGAAAAGGTGTAACATGAGTCTGTGGGGAGAGGGGTGATAGAGCACATACTCTGTATTTCCTACCCTCATTACTTATTCTGTTTCTCCATTTCTGTGATAAATGGCAGCATTGTATATAACTAATATTGTGTCTAGTTTGTAAATCATTTTGCAATAAACTTGGACCTCCTTTTAGATAAAAGGTACTCACTGTTATACCTGTGAATCACAGGCTCCTGTCTTGTCAGGAGATACAGTAAGGCATAAACTTTTTGCCACAAATCACTTTCCTCCCACGCCTTGCTGTTTTACAAAATCAAGATATCTCAGGAGTTCCATGTTTCATTTTTATATCATGAAATCAAATCTGTTCCTCTCACTCTTTCAATAATTTCCCTTGTCTTTCTTTCCCTCACCCTGCATCACTTAATTTAAATAGTGGAAGGTCTGTACAAGTGCTAAAAAAAGAATATCTCAACTCCTCTCCTTGTCCAATTCATATGTGTATGATCCAATCAACTACTCAAGGCATTAATTGCTAAAATAAAATAATGACAGCCATGAACATCATATTTGGATCTTTTGAAAAGTTCAGTAGTACTTCAGGTACTTGTTACATAGAGAAAGCTACTCAAAAAAGTGATGATACACCAGTATCTTCACTTGATTTGGGTGAGAGAAATATTGTAACACATCGATTATATTTGGATCAATGTGGTTAATGTCTATATATGATTTACACTGTTCTTCCATTCAGTAGTTTTGCGTTGCATTTGTGTATCAGTCTCAGGAATGATCAGGAAGCATACCATGCTTCTAGACCTGCCAGCAGCCTCCCTGTTACATAGGGGCTTTGCAACAAGCTGCAGACCTCACTGTGGACATGCTTAGGGGCATCCAAATCCAGCAGAGGTAGTCAGCTCTTGAATACAGTCTCTTGTTGTGCTGTTTGAACATACTTTGGTTATATGCCTGCTTGATTTATTCACTAATAATAAAGATTTTTTAATGGTGAATTTTGTCCAGGAGATACTCGCCACTTTTATTTCATGCTTTGCCAGATTTAAATGCTGAAATCAGTATGTTATAATGACTGCCTGTGTTTAACCCTCCTGATGGATAGCAGTGAACAGGCCAAGTTCTTGCATGTCAGCTACTGAAGTCATTGTTCAGCATCCCACTGCAAACCTGCCTTTCTCCATGTTTTTGTTTAGTGAACCAGAAGTTCATCTTTGCGCTATGTGTGGCTTGGTTGTAAGTCCTATTCCACCAGCCCAGGCAGGAGATTTGAGTCCTAGTTTGAGTCAAAATAAGGCATTCCATGCCATATACTCCTCCTCTTCCTCAAGGACTACTAAGTCCTTGAGGCTTTGAGATTGAGCATGGGCCTTGAGGTCTCTTGCATGAGGCCTGAGACCTAAGCGAACAGATGCTTAATTGAGCTAATTAGCAGCTAACTAACTAACAATGTGTGTATATGTATAAGGAGAGGGCTAGGTCTGCACTTGGCTAGAAGGTTGAGCACCTGAGCCCTGTGGTGATCAGAAGCCCAGCAACCTGACTCTGCTCCTCAGGACTCTCTGTTTTCTGTCTCAGTCCTGGAAGACTGAGCACCCTGAGCCTTGTGGAGATCAGCAACTCAGCTCTATTCTCACAGTACTCTACCTGTTCCGCATTCCACCTCAATTCAACAGTTCCTGAGTTCCAGGATCTAGCCTCCTGATCCTGAGTCCCAGCTGCTGCTGAAGTCCTCCTGCTACAGCATCAGTGGTGAGGTAGTTACTGTCAAGAGGCATTTGGTTCTGGCAGTGCTTTTGTGTGTGTGTGCATATACTCTTCATTTTCTTATTGTTATTTTCATTGAAGTAGTTTAAGTTTCATTTCCAATTTGCAAGTCTCTCTCTGTTAATTTCCCCTTTTTGCATTCCATCTCAATTCAACAGTTCCTGAGTTCCAGGATCTAGCCTCCTGATCCTGAGTCCCAGCTGCTGCTGAAGTCCTCCTGCTACAGCATCAGTGGTGAGGTAGTTACTGTCAAGAGGCATTTGGTTCTGGCAGTGCTTTTGTGTGTGTGTGCATATACTCTTCATTTTCTTATCGTTATTTTCATTGAAGTAGTTTAAGTTTCATTTCCAATTTGCAAGTCTCTCTCTGTTAATTTCCCCTTTTCCTCCCTGGAGTGGGGGGAAAAGGGGGATAATAGAGAATATCTGTCTCTGGGTTGGTGGTTGACCCAGCTCTTGACAGTGGTCTTTCTGCAGAAGAAGGGCAGAGTAGACTGTGTATAGTAGTAACATCATAATCATACAACCCTAGCCAATCCCACAAGTTCTCTGGACCATTTTTGCTAGCCTCCTTCTGTGTCATATGACATAGTTTGAAACTTTTTTTTTCAGTACTGTGATATATCTGTTATTGCCAGAGACTTTCACTGGAAATAAGCAAGTATTCAGGTGGTGCTTATCCAGGTTAGAAAGGTGGTTACAATTTTAGAATGTAAATTGCTGTTTAACATTGTTTGCTTGGCTGAGGGCCTTTGAATAATGAATATTGCTTAATTATTGCCTCAGACTGTAGGCAAGTTTTTGTTTTCTGACATCACTTTCTCAAACTTGTCTCTCTGAAAACTTGATTTTCTCCCACCAAGAAACAGAAAAAACACATTTGTTAGGGAGATTAATTTGTTAATGTTTTGTTTACCTTGTGCAGAGAGACAGCTGAGCAGTAGGAGTTAAGTGGTAAGTCCATAACAAAGATACATGCTAAGAGTGGAGAGCTGTTATTGTACACAATTAAAATGAAGAGATTTTGTCCTTACTTCTATTTGTGTGGAACAAGATAATATACATTTTAGCCAGTTTTTTTGTGCTGTTTTTGCAAAGATATTGATATAGTTATGAATAATTTTCTATGAGCTTAAAGCACAAGAGTGATTTTCCACAGTAATCAAAGCAACATTACCCTAATAAATTCCTCTTACAAAGTGCCCATCTGCCATGATAGGTGAAATACTCTGTAGGCCTCAGCCCTGGTGAATAAAATCATTTAATGGTCTTATTTTATTTTATGTGATGTAAAGTTTATTTGTTCAGTATTGAATGACTGACAAAACTTTTATCAGGCCCTGATATTGGAAAGATACCGTGTCATTGTGGACACAGGGTTGTTATATTTGTCTCTCAAATAGTTTACAGTTATGTGAAAATTTGGATAACTAAGTTGTACATGGAAACTGCATCATTTTCTAAGGACTTTATGCATTCAAAGTCAGTGCAGGGGTAATTTAAAATTATTCTAAATATACAGAAATATAATTTTGAAAGATGTCTCTTTCTTATACCACTAGAGACTGTAAAGGATGTGGAGGGCAAGGTTAGGCAACATCACAAGCAGCAGTTCTGTTATCTCCTAGCTGAGATTTTCTCCTCCATCATGCCATTTCTCCATCTCTGCAGTGGCTGCTAATCAAATTCTACAAAGTGGTGTTTGACTTGATCAGTTGAATCACTAAAGTGACTGATTTTCTGGATATCATGTTGTTGTACGTTTGAATTGCTCTATTCTTGATTTGTTGTTTTTGGGGGGTTTTATAAGTATGGAATGATTTGGATGTGTTTCACATACAGAAGAATAACAGCTGGTGAAGGGGTGAGGAAAAGTAAGCTGTAGCTACTAAAAAAAGAGGAAACTTCTACTGTACACCATTATGTAGAGTTCTTGTCTTCAAAGCACATTCTATGTGACTCTTCATCCTCTGTCTAAAAGATCTGCATGCCTAAATGTAACCTTTCCAGAAAGAAAAAAATAATCTGTTAGTGTCCTGCCATGCAATGATATTAATTCTGCTGAAACAAAGTAGAGTTAATCCTAGTGTAATGATTGAATTAGAACAAGCACCAGCTTAAATACTTGTCTTTGGCATCCTAGGTCTAGGTTCAATCTTATATTATGTAAACTACAGAGGGAAAGGACTATAGTCAGAAATGATTAAGCAGAAAGTATCTTTGAAACCACGTACTTGCATGGCACCTTTATGGCCCTGCATCAGAAGCACTGTGCAGGTGAGAAGGCAGGAAACAGGGTAAACTTCATATTTTGTCTCAGAAGCTTATCCCAATCTGATAGCTTCTCCAGAGTGCTTTGATCACTATTGAGTTCTAAGGGGGGAAAATAAGGGGTTTTAATATCCATACCTAAGGAGGTAGTTTTCCTGCAACTTCCATATGCTCTCCTGCTATGCTTCTAATGAATGAAGCAAAATCTAGGGTTGAAACCTGTCTTATGGATTTAGTTCAGTAACTGCAAACTCATGCTTACATGATTTATCTAATTACAGCTTCCTAAAGAGAAAGAGAGTTCTAAGTGGGTCTCTTGGAGCTGTTTAGAACCTCTTACACATCACAAAAGTTCTCTTTTGAAATAAACAGTTGCAAAATTCTGACATTTATGACAGTAATGAATTCATTGACAAAATGTTTTTATTATTGAGAAATAATCCCAACAGAGTGCTCATAGAAAATAAAATACGAAGTATTGCAATACTAATTAGTTGTAAAAGTATTTTTTTTTAACTAGATGAAGAATACTTAATTGAAGCACAATAGAGCATGTGGAGCATATAATGTCAGAGCATGTTCTGGTTTTTTGGGGGGGAAATCAGAATTTCTTAGTGTTAGTATGGCTCATAGCAGTTCTGTAGCCTGACCTGTGTACCCACACCATGGGAATGGCTGCACAGTGGTGGTGGTGGCTCCTCTTCACATAATGGTTTCACCCCTCTCAGAAGGAACTAGGTTCAAATCAGATAAGGTGGTTCTCCAGACAGTAAGTAGTGGAATTTACAGTGCTGCAGTGGGTGCAAGAAGTTTATTCATGTTCACAGAAGGAACTTTGAAGAGAAATCTGTTGAAAATTTTTATTATGGGAAATTACAGTAAGTTTACAAAATCCCCTGAGCCAAAGGTCCTTTGACACAAGGTTAGTAGCATAGGAGACATTTCATATGCTTGCCCTCGTTCTTACTCTTCGCTTCATGTCTACTTACAGCTGTACACATGACATTGTATTGGGAGAGCTGGTCTTTTGGTCAGAACTAGTAGTGTTGTGTGCTTCTATTATTGTAAAATACAAATACTGGTAGAGTGTGATGTTTTCATTTTATTTCAAGAGAGGTATTTTAAGGTTTTATGCCAATTTATGCACAACTAAGCATGAAATGGAATACAGATTCAGAAAATCTCATGCTGTGAAGTAATATGAAGGAGGTGCCTTCCTCCTTAAAGTACTACATGAATAGCAGCTTTGTGATGTGATGGGGCCCATTGATGTACAGCATGCACCACCCATGATCCTATTAGAAGTGTTCTATAAAATGCAAAGACTAATAAGCAGGAAGGCAACAAAATGCTGAAGCATAATGCTGAACATGTGAATAATTTTCTGGAATTTAGTAGGAGTACTCATATTCCTTGTACGATCATAATAACTGCTCTGGAAAATGGCTGCAAAATGCCACTCTTGTTCTTGGCAGGTCTGTGCCCTGTGTTTATTCATAAACACAGCTGTTTAATATTAGATACAAAAGTTAGTTTCTCTTTTTTTTTTTATTGTTGTCAACCCTGTGGTTTTGGGAAAGTGATCTGGATCATGCACTTAAACAGCAATTCAGAGAGTTTCGTACAGAAGGAAGGGAGGGAAGGGAGGAATGTGATTTTTTAAACTTTCTTACTTTACTGATTTTACTTTTTCCTTTTATATAATTACTTCCAAACTTTTGTTCTAGGAGAGAAGCTGCTGTAAGTCTGCAGTACAGGTACAACACTTAGAACAAACCCACTGATTCTGCCAATTCCTATTGTAGTGTTTGATTTCTTATCTCAGAATGGTAACTGGAAGGGGCCTCTGGTGATTGTGTAGTTCAGCTGTATCCCTGCCCACATCATAGTTCTTCAGACCTGTAGGTTTCTCAGGACGATCTTCATTTGGGTTTTGAATATCTCCTAGGACAAAGACTCCACAGCTTCTCTGGGTAATTTGTGCTAGTGTTTGACCACTCACAGTAAAAAAGTGTTTCCTTATATATATATGAAACCTCCTGTGTTTCCGTTTATACCTGTTTCCTCCTCCTTGTCCTGTCATTGGGCACCACTGAGAAAAGCCCATTTGCTCTCTTTATTCTCTCACATCAGATAATTACACATATTGCCAAGCTCCCTCCAGTCCTTTCCAGGAGCTCCCATCAAGTTCCAGCAACAGCTTTGGAGCTGTTGTCTTCACAGAGATGAGGTACTGTTGACTTCAGTGCTTTTGTGAACAACCATGGGTCCCAGATTACACAGCTATAGTCTTTCCAGCTCAGCAGAAGCCTAGACCTATTGCCTGAATCAAACCTCTGCCACTGCCTAAGACATCTGCACTTCTCCCCCAGCTCTGGCTTACTTCAGGCTCAACGAACCTGGAGTACTTTTTGATTTAGAGCATCTGGCTTTTGTAAGGTGTAAGACCAAGAGCTTGTCTGAACAACTCAGTCTTCCTCATTTTGGTGGCATAAAAGGCAGTCTGGTCCTGTAAGCATGGACCTGGCTGCTCAGCTTTCTGTATTACATGGCCATAGATTGAAAGGAGAGCTTTTTCTGCCATGGATATTCATTTCAGCATTCAGGGTTAGGCATTTATGGACTGTGCCCAAAAGCACAGGAACTGTGAAGCACTCATTAGTTGCAGGCAGGTGAAACAGGATCCAAAGTAAAACAGGGACATTAAAGCCCTAAATAGCCATTAAACACCTTACTCTTTCCAGTGTACATCTACATAGAGTAGCAAAAAGAGCAAATGGTGCCCAAGGCCTAACTCGCTTCTAATTCATTTTTCTATGCACACTCTGCATCTTTACATTATTCTGCAGGAACACATTCTGAGATTTCCCTAGAGAGGAACAGGTTTTTTTGGATTGTTATATCTGTCCACTGACCCTAGACAGAATTACAAATTATCATTTTATGTGAGGAACTGTTAAGCTTATTCAGCAGAGAGACAGCATAAAAATAAATGCTTATTTTTGTACTTCAGAATCATTCATCTTTTGTGTGTAATTTAGAAAATAGGGTTTGATGACTGTTGGTAATTGCCTGTATTTTATGTGGTAGGTGTGTGTAGTGTTCAAAACTGATACATCTGATTAAATAACAGAAACAGGAACCAAGAGTTAATTGCAGTCTCTGCAGGTTGCCCCTCAGGTGTTTTGTGTCACCTGGTAAGTCTCAGCTTATTAGCAGAAACAAAGCCAATAAGTGTTTACAGACCTGGAAGCAGCTGGAGAATTACAAAATCACCATGTGCCACTGAAGCTGTGTGCATGTGAATGTGTATGGTCATGGTTGTGCTCCTGATCACCAGAATAAGCAAGACATTAATGAACTGAAAAGTGGTAGAAAATTACAGCCTGCATGTAAGCTGTTGCTTACCAAGATGCAAGATACAATAACTGAATTTTACTCCCTCTCTGTTGTGACTATACAACTTCCAGTCAGTTCAGAGTTTGAGTAAGGATTATAATCACAAAATCTTAGCCTACATGTCCTGGGAGTATCTGTTCATTTGGTTATCAGACATGAACCCTGACTCACTTTCTGAATCACTCCTTTGAAAAAGGTATTTCTTTCCTTCCATCAAGTTTAATAAAATTTGAATGGTAGAAGAAAAGATAAGTGTAGAATTCCTACTGGGGAAGCAAACTGGATAGATTAAATCTGAATTCTCAGTTCTCTTTCTGCTTTTCCAAGTTTCTAATCCAGTCTGTTATTGCTTCTCAGCACTAGCTCTCATGACCTACCTTCCCATTATTTTGGCTCTGAACCAAGAATGACACTGCTGCCTCTCTTTACATCTAGATGTCTTTGTTGTTCAGTTTAAAGTACCACATGCTCTACTATTAGTTAAAGCTCTACACATGTTCTATTGCACTTGAGGTTTGAATACACAAATATGGTCCTAAAAAGTCTCTTCCATCCCAAAAGTCATCTTCCATAAGGATATAGAGACTGTCAACCAGCAGCTTCTTTATTGCAAAAAAGTTTTGTGAAAAGCATCTTTAAATGACAAAAATGGCCAGCTTTCTTATGTAGGTGTATATTCTACTTTCTTTTGCTAAATTATCTCAAAACCATAAACATTAAAAAGTTATGAGTCACCAAATGAAGATTCGGATTTTTTGACTTACATAAATTGCAAAAAGGTTGTTCAAGTAGAAGATAAAGTCTATTCAGATTCTTACAAAATGAATATAAATTGTTTGTTCATTGCATTTTGCAAAATTTTTTTGCAAATGCATTTTTCTCATTTATGAGCTACTACTATAATCTGTCTAATCTATATATGAACTGTTACTTCAGAAGAGAAGACAGAATACAGGATTACAATGGAATTTAAGAACTTCAGTTAGTTGCAAGATTACAACTAAGGACCTCTAATCACAGTAAATTTAAAAGATGGATGAATCATATTTCCAGATTATTAGGTAAAAAGAGATACTCTTCAGATGACATGAGAAATTTCTTATCTTATTCAGGATATACAAATAACTTAAGTGCTGGTCTTTTGCATGTTAGTTATGTAATATATTATGTCAATTAACTGTAAAAATCATTCCTGATAAAACAAAAGAATCTTTAATAGTGTGTAATACAGGCTTCAAACAGAAAAGAGGAAAGGAGGAAAAAAAAGAGGCCAGGAACTGCAGAGGACTATGATTATGTGAAAAAAGGGTAAGTGTTTGCCTCTTTCTGCGACATTCACATTATACGTGTTCAGGCAGATTTTGCTCATCTGAAACTACCAATAAAAATGATTGCTGAGAAAGCTAGGATGTCAGCAGTACTGGAATCTTAGTTTGATTTCTCAAAACAAAGAGAAAGGTTACTAAGGAGAGTAAGTCAGTGGGAATCCTTTGGCCACATCAGTTCCTGAATGATATGGAAGTTGCTGTATTGTCTTACGTTTCTAGTAAGACAAGGAGGGAGTGTTGATCTTCAGTGTCTCCAAGACAGGAGGGAGTGTTGATCTGCTTGAGGGTAAGGAGGCACTGCAGAGGGACCTGGATAGGCTAGATTGGTGGGCTGAGGCCAATGGGATGAGTTTCAACAAGGCCAAGTGCCAGGTCCTATACTTTGGTCACAAAACCCCAAGCAACACTGATATAGGCTTAGAGAATAGTGGTTGGATTGATGCCTGACAGGGAAGGACCTGGAGGTGTTGGTTGATAATTGACTGAACATGAGGCAGCAGTATACCCAGGTGGCCAAGAAGGCTAACAGCATCTTGGCCTATATCAAAAATAGTGTGACTAGTAGGACCAGAGAAGTGATCATCCCCCTGTACTCAGCACTGGTGAGGCCACACCTCAACTATTGTGTTCAATATTGGGCCCCTCAGTATGAGAAGGACATTGAGGCATTACAACATTTCCAAAGGAGGGCAACAAGGCTAGTGAGTGATCTGGAGCACAAGTCTTATGAGAAGCAGCTGAGGGAATTGGGGTCATTTAGTCTGGAGAAGAGGGGGCTCAAGGGAGACCTTATTGCTCTCTACAACTCCCTGAAAAGAGTTTGTTGCAAGGTGGGGGTCGGTCTCTTCTGTCAGCTTAACAGTGAGAGGAGAAGAGGAAATGGCCTCAAGTTGAACCAGGGGAGGTTTAGATTGGATGTCAGGAAAAATTTCTTCACTGAAAGGGATGTTAAGCATTGGAACAGGCTGCCCAGGGAGGTGGTGGAGTCACTGTCCCTGAAGGTGTTTAAGAAACGTATAGATGTGGTACTTAGGGATGTGGTTTAGTGGTATGGTAGTGATAGGTAGATGGTTGGACTTGATGATCTTAAAGGTCTGTTCCATCCTTAATGATTCTGTGATTCTTGAAGACAGGCATTAACAAACCTAATCCTTAATAAGCTGAATGCATTCGTCTACACTTTAATCATCCACGGAGGTCATAGATTCTTTCTATAGCTGACTGACTCACTGCCCAAATTCATGTAAAAACAAGGGAATCTTGGGCAAAAGCCAGACCTTACAGATGGAGTGTTTCTCACTCTTGTGTTGGTGCTTCCTACAGAAGTGGCCAAATCAGCTGATCTCATTTGAGAAATTTGTTCTCCCTGCAAGAAAGAAGTGTAAATCTGTCACATAGCTGAAATAAAGCAGTTTAGACATATCACCCACCCACCTACAGAGCAGCTTTGCCACTCTAAACTCTGTGTGCTAACAGAGTGCCCTGGCCTCATCTCAACACCTGGTACAGCATCTTCACCCTCTGTGGTGTAGCAGTCTCAAGAATCGTCCTCTGTTGGTACCTACACGCGTAAACAGGACTTGTATATGAAACCCAGTATCTAGTCGAGGCTGATGGCCAGTACTCAAACCTTTGGATGGCAGACTGAGAAACTTTTCTGTTTATTGCACTAAGGTTCATCTTGCTTTCTGAAAGAGGTTTGGCTTCAACAGTATGACAATATTTTTACTATCTCTTTTGCTCAGTATTAAGAGACATTAGTGACTTTAAACACCCATCTAAGCATCCAGTCCTTTTTCTGCCTTTTCTTCAGTTTTTGGCCTCAGCAACTTCCTGCGGTAAAAACATCTGTGGATGAATTGCAGTGTGTGAAAGAAAGATGGCTTTCTTTTTATTCTGTTGTATTTTAATGAACATGCATGTGAAAATCAGTAAGGAGGGAAACAATATAGCTGTCTTACCTAATTAGATTAACCCTACATTGCCCATGAGTGTTACTACTTCTATTTCTTTCAGAGAGCTCATAACATGCATAAATATTATAATGTATATGCTTTTATGAAAAATTGATCAAGAGCCAAAATTGTTCTTTAGTGCTATATGAGAAATGAATACATTTAGGAAATGTTATGCTTACCCTAAACAAAGATTTTCCATAAACAATGTGGAACTTTTCCCTGGGAAAAATGTCAGTGAAGTTATACAATGTCACATCTTGAAAATCAGCATCCAAATATACAAAACTTGCTTGGAATTGAAGCATTCAAAGTATCCCATTCCTATGACTTTTTCTCAATGTTTATACAGAACCAATTTAGAGGTCTTTTTTTCTCATCACCTGAATACTCTTTGGACAAGCACACTTAAATTTTCACAGGCTATATGTGAAATTGGATCTGTTTGGCAGATTTGTGTATTCTGCAGCCTTGGTGTCTCCTCATTAGAAAATGGGTGACATAAGCAGAAGCATGTTCCAGATCCAGAACATTTCTCAGTGTTTTTCATTGACACTTGTAAGCTCAAGCATATGCCTGTAATGTTTTTACTATTGCAGATAATTTTCACTACATTTTTGTAGAACAGTCAAGAGATCATAATAATATAATTTTTCAATAATTGCTCCCTGACCATAGAAATATTTAAATGTTCCAAGATTTATATTTCTAGTCACATTGTTTATTAGCAAAAATATATTACATGTGAAAGTTTGAGTAGGTCACTGCAGGCAACTGCTAATACATAGAAATATGAAGCATCTTTGATTAATCACCAAGAATAATTGATTTTATACTTGGGAGAATTTTATTGTAGTTTACAGATGTAATTCAGTCTTTAATGTGGACTTCATAAAAGGGCAGGTTTCTCAGAGAAAATAACATTGTAGAGAGGTAAACGGGGGAGGAGTGAATGTCAACTTGGTCACCAGTTTGGACGCTCAGATGGAGGGACTCACAGTCCCACCACAGTCCAGTATGTGCTTTATTGCACAAAGCATTTTGTAACATTTTTGGTGACTTCCTTAAAACATAAATAAATGAGTGGAGCACAGGCAGGTAAGACATCTCTTTTCTGAGGTCCCCTTTTTCTTTAGGCCTAAGTAAATGGGGTAATTATTTTTATTTTAATTTTTAGAGTTCTCTTTGGTTTTAGTACAAAATCAAACTTACTACCCAATGGGTCTTAAGTATGTAAAATTCCTAGTATGTATAATTTGCTAATGTACTTTTAATCTTTGTTTGTAAAAGTATTATGAAGACTTTTTTAACCTTCTTCAACCTTGATTATTTTCCTTCCTGTATATTCAGGTTAGCTGGAAGTTTGAGAACACACGTGTGGTGGTAAGGTCAGGAGGAGTTTATATGAGGGCAACCAATGTATAGGCAAGGAAAGGTATATTTGAGGCTCATTTCAGAAAGGATATCACTAATGTTAAGGAAATGATAAGAAAGGGAAAGATCTCTGTATTTTTCTTGAGAAGCAGATCTTGATTTGGCAAATTGTAATTTATTGTAGCATCCTAAAAATATTATTTCAGAAACTATCTTATACATTCATCCCTCATCCCTCTCATATTGTTTGGTTTTGCTTTTGCTTTTTCTTTAACATGAAAATCTTCATTAAAAAAGCCCCTCTAGGGCCTCAGTTGTGAAGAGTCTTTGATGTTTTTCTGTGCTGGATTTTCTTTTCTGGAACTCTGTCTTCCTAGGTTTTCCACTACAAGCATAAAACTCCTTCCCTTCAAACTTTTTACTTGGATCAGATAAACCTGGAAACTGTTGCTACAGATGCAATATCCAGATTGGTAATCACTCAGGGAAATGAGTCCTCCAGGGTATTTGCCTCTAGGCTCAACAAGCTGTTGTTGCCAACAGCAGTAGCAGATTCAAATTGTAAACTCCAGGGGAGTAGGTTGCAATCCTTGGTAAACACTGCAGATGAGAAAAAGTAAATGATTAGTGCTGTCAAACTGGGATGCTTCAGCCCCTTCCTTTCCAAAGCAAAAAGATCGACTAGAAGAACAGAGTAAGACATAACTTGTGTATCTATGTTAATGCTTTGTTTTATATATTTCTGTGGATTTACTTTACAGGGATTAATTTAATTGCAAGCGGTGTTAGAATACATGATGAGTTTGTCTGTATAACTTGTAAATTGCTGGACAAATTTCCAGTCTAGGAGTGGTTCTCTTAATCACAGTTTATATTGTTTCTGTAATGTACAGGTATTGTTTTTTTAGTTCATTCATTTTTCTGTCCTGATCTCTTACCTTTATGGATTACAGTAGGCATGCCTCCAGAATTGCACAGTAATATTAAAATACTAACATTTTAATAATGTCTTAGAAATTTTCTACTGATGGGAATAGTTAGGACTTTTTTTTTTTCTTTCTCTGAGTAACTTTTCTCAACAAAAATTGTCATATTTAAGGATTTGCAGAAAGGCAATTTTGTACCAGACCCTCAGGTTAGACTTAAATTTCAGTCCCCTTCAGAGGAACACATGCCAGATCTGAGAATATAATGTCCCCAGGTGTTGCCTTCATTCCAGATCTTGATAGTGTCAGTATGGGTTGTTATAAAATTCATAAAATTGAGGGGACTCATTGCCTTTTAGTGCTGAGAAGGCATAAATTAGCCTGGATCTTGTCAGAAAGAACTTGGGAAAAGTGTATAATCTTGTCCTGTTCCTGTCATTTTCCATAAGCATTCAGAGTTGGCCACAGGATACTAAGCTTGATGCCTCTCCAGTCTGATCTGCTTCTGCTTTATGCTTTTACATACATCCTGTTCAAACAAGGAGGTAATAGAGAGTGCAGAGCATGTTTGTGAGGTGCTGCTCACTCTAAAGCAGATGGTGTCAGGGTCCCATTGAGTGTTTCTATAGATCATCTTTCACAGATTGAGTTAGAAATCCCATTCCTAAAGCGGTGGATTCTGGTTTGCTAACTTTCTTCATGATAGGTCTTCATGATAGGAAGAGGCAAATGCACTCTCCTGTGCTTTCTAATGTAGAAAAAGGCAGCCTATGTTGCTCTTAAACTTAATTTTTACTATAATTGCCAAGGAACTAGCCTTCACATTAACACCAGCAACTGAGAAGCAGATCCCTTCAACGAACAGCAAAGCAAGGTTCTTATAAAAAAATGGGAGCTTTTTCTTCCTCAGATACTTCTTGGGATTTGTTTTAGATGAATAACCACAAAATAAATAAATAAAAAACTTTGTTGTTGCACAAGAAGCACCTTGAGTTGAGAGTCAAGGACAAATTTCTTTCCACCCACCTAGGAGGTCTCCTAAAAGGGTCCTGAAATCTCCAGCTGCAAAGCCAAGTGAGCTTTCTAAGCATGCTACTTCCAGACCAACAGAATGAATGCTGTGGTCCTCAGGCTTCCACCAAAACTGTCAAGGACAATACAGCTGTTACAGACACAAACACACCATGCAACATTTTATGACTCTGTTATAGGACACAGTGGACCAAATTCAGACTTGCTAGAATGAAATGTGACTCTCTAGAAGATAATGTAGTTTCACCGTGTTTTATTGTCCCTGGATATGATGAACCACAATCCCAGCATGCTAAATCTGTAAGAATTCATTACCTCCATAAAATCGCTTTAAGATCTTTTATTTCATCTGAAGCTAGATATTTTTCTGGCTGTTTCTTTTTTTATGTCTTTATCAGTGAGCTCTTAACACACTATTTAACAATGTCTCTTTTAATGTGATCTGATCACTAGCTCAAGTATGTTTAAGTGAATGTATTTCAATTTTATGCCTGCTAATTTTGCCCAGTGACAACAGTTAGCATTACCTCCATAACTCAGTGTCACTGACTTAGATAAGAAGTTTTACACTCTTTATGACATACTGATGGATATCTAGGGACAAGAGCCTTCCTATTTCAGCAACAAGTCCCTTTCCCATTTATCAGGATCCTCAGGATAGTGATGGCTTCATAGCTCCAAACCAATTCTCATCTGCTGTGTTGGTCAAGTGTGCCTCAGCCAGAGTGAGTCAGTCTAGGGAACAGAAGAAATGGTGCTCAGATTGGTTAGATCTCCATATGTCCCCTCTCAAGACATTTCTCTGTTTCAGTGACAAAGCTGGAGCAGTTTTGCAACCACTCAAGATCTCTGTCTAATTCAAGAAGCAAAGAGAAGTAGATACTACATTTTGAAAATGCCACAGTAGAAAGTGTGATTTAAATTGAAGAATTCAATTCAAATTAAATTCAATTTAAATTAAAGCTCAACTGTGTGGTAAGAGCAGATCTCAGTTGATGCCTCAAGATATGACAATCTTATTACTGTAAAAAAGATGAGGAAAGGAGGGGAAAAAAATGAAAAACAGTACTGATGGAAAAATCAAATCGACAGTCTGAAAGGAAAGCAAATATTTTATGGTCTTACATCATAACTTATACTTCTGATAAATAAGGAACAACAGTCAAAATGTATGACATTGTTTTTCTTTGAGAAAAAATTTGCCTTTCATTCTAGACCATAGCCATACTCCCAGTGTGATGTCTGACCCATGGATATTTAATTCTCTTTATGCAGCTGTGGTTAGGAAGAAAGAACGCTTGCTTGGATCATCAGAACAGCAAGCTGGCCTATAGCTCTTTTTCAGCTCAAGTCATTGGTCAGAATTTACTAACTTCCTAATTCAGAAATTGCTGGGAACATTAGAAGCCCTCTGGAACCACCTGATGATCTTCACATCCCTCTCTTCTCCACTATGTATTATTTGCAAAGAAGATATGGAAGCAAAGTAAGAGATTCCAAGATACCACATGAAAGTATTGACCACCAGGCATCACGTGAAGACTCCATATCTAGGTCTTCTTGGAAACAGAAGACTTGAAAATTTTGATTTGACTATGTTTCTAACACAGAGGAAAAAAATGCTTCAGTGATATAGTTGGGCTCTGCTGAGAATTATACCATTCTATGACTCACATGAGAAAGTTTTAGGAAAGTCGATCATGTGGAATGTATCCATAATGTTTCTTTTTTTGATCTCAGAAAACTGCTAATGAAAATTAAAATCGTGTAATTTCACTATGTCTGACTCATTCTTCACCTGCAGGGAGAAATGCTAAGAAAATATTCAAAGCAAATCTTCATTTTGTAAATCCAACATCTCATTCTTTAAAGGTGAACTGATGTTTAATGCTTGACTTTCATTTTGAATGTAGTAATTGTGTCATCTTGAAAGCTCTGGCTTGTCTGAGGAATTTAGCTCAAAACCTCTACAACCTATTTTGAGGAAAAGTGGTACTTTGCTAATAAGCAGCAATTAAGATGTTTGAGTTTTCCTTTGGACTTATTCTTTGTTGCAATGGAAGTAAATTGCACAGATTATCATTCTGGGAAAAAGACAATTAATTAAGAGTACCAGAGATCAGTCATCTTGAGAACTGAATGTGTTGAGTAAGGAGTTAATTTGAACTCTTTTGTTTTTCAGACACTGCAAATGGATGTAAACAAGCTGAATATCACATTGCTTCGGCTATTTCGCCAAGGAGTGGCAGCAGCACTGGGATTGTTACCTCAGCAAGTTCACATCAACAGACTCATTGTGAGTACCAAAGGGCTGTGTACAATAAAACGTACCTGGTTATTTTGAATTCCCTTTAATTTGCTGTCCTGTCACCATGGAAAAGTGCAATAAACTAGGACAGCAAAATATTTTTTCCAATTTTTAACTGCACTACAGAAAAATAGATTCCCATTACAAAATGATTTAAGTTCTCTTTTGAAAATAAGCCATTCTCAGTTACAGTCTAGAGAAAAACTAAGTCAGATAAATCTCTTGTGTCCTACTCATAAGCAGATTACTTATCCCTCAGTTTTCATTCCAGTGCAGTTCTACATCACATTCATTAAGAAACACATATTCATGTTGTGTGTCTCAGATGTTTAATATTGCTCAAGAAATGCATAGCATTCTGCCTTGCAAAGACATCTTCACAATTCATCCTCAGACTTTCCGTTATTGAATTAAATGTCTTCTCACAATATTAATATTCATGTTTTGCTTTTCAGCTGTATACAAATCTATTCTCAGAAATGGTCTTGCAGACTGGTATTATATTTGCAAAATATGACAGCAAATTTTCTTCTAGCAACAAAGCCTTTTTAAAAGCAATTGTCATTGTATGATTTTCTGTGTATGGTTAAGACCATACATTCCTAACACTACTGTCTTTTTTTATGACAGTTTTGCCATGAAGCAAAGAAACACAACATCATGTGTGTATTTCTAGCATTCAATGCCTGTTGCAGAGAGAAGAAGAGTTATTTTATTATACATGCAGTTTACATATTAGGGAAGGAAACTGACAGGTTCAGCATAAAAGTATTTATTGCCTTGATAGCTTGGTAGGATTATATACATCAAAAAAGATTATAAAACTCTTGCAAATAATGTCTCTGTGAGACTGTATCACACAAGAAGTATGGCTGAAAAGATCAATAGGAATGCAGTTGCAGCCCTTTTCATGTTTGCTAGGGATGTCACTAATTCAAGGCAAGTGATGCTAAATCTCTTTTGTGACCCTTGCATTAACCAGAATGAAAGGTTGAAAGACATATTTAGAAAAAAAGCACAAATAAGAAATGTGCCAGAGTTTGGGATGTGTATTTCAAAATACTAAGTCACTTATTAGCTTTCTTACTATGCTCTGTGGAAATTATGTAACTATGCTGGTTATTTTTCTACGGCTCCATAGCTTTTCCCTTTCTCTTCTCATATCTGATCTAAGGGAGGGTGTAATGTCATTTTACACCTGCGTATAGCTCAGAATACAATTAGTACTATTAAGTAGCCTTCTCAACATCTTAAAAATCTGCTGAGTTAGTATTTTAGTGATATAAACAAGCAAGCAGTATTTTGCCCTCTTTGCTCTAAAAATCACACACAGCCAAAATTCACAAGGATGAAAAATGTATCTTAGATATAATTCCCACTTTGTGTCTTTCTAACATGAGACAGAATGCTGGCAAGCAAGCAGAATGTATCAAAATTCATCTCACCTCACTTCAGCCTTGTCTAAGCTACTCATCTAGGACCCCTGTAAAAGCACTATAAGGAAGAGCAACTGGAGGAGGAGAGGCATTGGGATGCTGATTATTTTAGGATGGAATACAAAATTCTTTAGAGATGGCAGTTTCTCTCCACTGACTTTGGAGCTGGTTAAGATAACTGATGTGAAGTAAGCTGTGCCCTTTCCAAGTAAGCAGCTTGCAGGTTGGGAGCTTAGCAAGCAGGATGTGGTTGGGCACAGGGAGAGCAGAGGGCTTGTTAGCATCTTATGTATAACAACAAATAGTGTACCAGAAAACACCAACTGGGTGTTACCAGTGTCTCAGCAACCTTTCCAGCAAATCCTCCTCCCATAAAGGCCTTTTAATGGGCAGAGGAGGCACAAAACACTGGCAATACTGTGTTCTTACCAAGCCTTGGTTTGTGCCTACCACCTACACCCAGAAGCAGCCACCTACCCACATCAGAGACCAAGCAGGACTGCAGGTTCAAATTAGCTGCTTCATCTTGAAAAAAGTCTCTGCCTTGAACTGGTGCTCCAGACCTATAGGTCTGTTTTTATTCCTTATAACCCTGCTGATCTGAATAGCCCCAAGGAATAATGCCCAACCCCACCAGAAGCCAATGTCCTTGCCAATCTTATCAAGCAGGTGGACCAGTTGCACGTGTGAGAGCACAGAAGGCAGATTTAGGTAAATATGTTTAAAAGCATCACTTTCTGTGCAGCTCAACTTCTGAATGCAAGAAGATATTTTAAGAATAGCCAAAGACATATTTTTCTTCATTTCAGTTATGTTAATGATGTACACTCAAGGTAAGGGGAAGAAGGCAGGGGAAATTAGGGTTATTCTGATTTGAACTGATCTCTCCTATCCCATAATGATGAATATCAAATAGCCAGACTGGTGAGGTTCTTGCTGGCACAGGCAGCAATGCATGTGGTAGCTTCATGCTTACCTTGCAAGTGTGGAACCCCCTAGGTCTGGGACTCTGTGAATCTGGCCAAAGCACTGGGGATCCTGGTTTCCCACAACATCTTTGGACATCAACGCTATCTGGAGCACGGGTCTCAGGTGCTGTTCTAGTCTACCAAAACCAAGTCTCTTCTTTTCTTCCCTTAAAACAGCTCATCACTGACATCTCTAATACAGCACTACTTGGGCTACCAGGACTGCATCAAAGGCACCAGGGCAGGAATTAATAGAGAGGAGAGCAGGCATTCTCAGTTTACCCATTAAGTGTAAAAAAACCTTCTCTGATTCATTTTATTTTGTTGTGCCATTTTAAGTTGTTGCACTGTAGTCAACTAAAAGGGCTTTATCCTTAATTGTGGTATGTGTCTGCAATGTGTTGACACAGGATTAGAAAGCAGTGCCAAAATACCACAGCATTATACTAAGCATTCCTGTTTAAGGACCACCTTCTAAAACAGGGCTGCATTTCAGCTTGGATCATAAGAACTATCTGCTAAAATCCCTGCTGGCAGTTTGCCCTTGACCCTATCCCATGGCTCCTCACAATGTTACATTGACCTGTCTTGTTTAATGGTACCAGACTCAGGAACAGGGTACCTTGTGAATAGTGAACCAGACAAAGCACATGTTGCCCATGTTTGCATTCTCTTACACAGTCAGGGGATTTAAGGAATCAGGGAATAGATATACTCTCCTGACAGAGCAGGTTGCAGCCTTTGTATTACATGCTTTTGTTTTTGAATTATAATTACAATCTGTAGACAGCAGAGATTATCTAATCTCAGACTCTTCCTATGATTCTGCTTTTTTTGTTTTGTTTTGTTTTCCTAGGGGAAGAAGAACTGTGTGGAACTGTTTGTGTCTCCACTGAACACAAAGCCAGGAATTTCTGAGGCACTCCCATCTGAAGAAGTGTTGCGTTCCCTTAATATCAACATTTTGCATCAGAGTTTGTCCCAGTTTGGAATAACAGAGGTATCACCTGAGGTTGGTTATCAATTTTCTAACCTGTAGTTTGCTACATACTAGGCAGTTATTACATCCCTGCTAGTTTTCAGGCTGAGGTTCTCAAGCATAAGGCAGGAAATGTGTAAACTGAGATGGCATTAAGACTATAAGGCAATTATACAGCTAGGACTGTTTAATTACTTTATTAGTGCTTCACTAGACTGTTTAAGCCTTAATATCAAGGTCCTCCTCCTGCAGCTGGGCTACCACTGAAATCAGAGTTTAGATCTGTGCATACATCAATTGCCTTAAGGAAGTGATCCCAAGGCCTTTTGGTCTGTTAATGCAGGTCAGCAGGTGTAGCAATTTCAGTAGAGGGATAAATGAAATTTAGATATCAGCTGTGATATCTGTGTACCTGTGTAACTTGTCTGACATGATTTTGAAATGCTGTACATTGTACCTGTGCTTCTTTTCATTTTCAGAAGTGAGAGGTTTATTTTGTTTACCTCCTCTTAAAAGAAGGCAATAGTAAAACTTGTGGCTGTTATTTGTACTACTACACCCATTTTTTGGGCGGTAAGGGAGGAAATCTTTTTCAAAGCAGAGACTGCACTGCCATCTCCACAGTGTCCCAGATATTGACAGTGAGGTGGACATCTAATTCTGGGTTGACCACTTGAGCTATGCACAGTAAAGAGAAAAAAATGAAGGCCTTTAGGAAAGGAAATCATTGAGCTCATGGACATGGTCACATTACATTGCATTTTACTTAGTATCTTAGAAGCCCTTACCTACATATAAAGACCCTCATAATTCAGCGTGAGGTCTGAATAGCTTGAAACATTATCAAGAATCCATGGAAGGTCTTATTTTGACAAAGATGTCTATATCCAAAAAAGTGGGGAAAAAAAGGAGAGGTTCTGATGAGCTATGGTTCCCCTATGGGTAAAGATTTCCTGAGTTTTTTACATCCAAACCTATGTTTGAGCTATTGCTGAGTTAGTACTGGCTGTTATGTTCACTTTTATTTCTACTTATTAGAAATTCTTTTGCTCATTTTAAATATTCTAAGTCTAAGAATCTGGAATATGTCTTTGGTACAAAAAATGAAATATAAAACAAAGGCCATTTTAATGCAATTTTATATACTTTACTACAGTAGCCTGCCACTATGAAAATGAACAAGTTCCCAGATTTTACCCAATCCAACACAAAATGAAGCCAAGCAGTGCTGCCCAAATGTCAAATGGGATCTTTATATCAGTGACCTGAACCAAGCTTCCTTTAGGCCAGAATTTCCTTTCTTACTGAAGCATATGAGTCTGAGAGTTGTGATAGATGCAATTATCTTTTCCTAGTACTTCAGTTACAAATAACACTTTAGGTAGACACAAGACAAGAACATACATG
Organism: Bucco capensis; assembly: GCA_013396975.1. Classification (NCBI taxonomy): domain Eukaryota; kingdom Metazoa; phylum Chordata; class Aves; order Piciformes; family Bucconidae; genus Bucco; species Bucco capensis. Next base: position 1,436,245 of record VWZO01003221.1, read on the forward strand.
AATAATAGATAAATGGAGAAATGTCATCAAGCTACGAAGAGATGCTGGAGAAAACCACAGTGCTGAACTCAAGTCATCTTGGGTTACATACATTTCAATAACCTGTAGTGCTCAGATATTTGAATTTTCTATCTGGAAAATAAAATGTAGACAACTAGACAGAATCCTTTAGAAAAGGATTATCAGAGTAAAAGTTGTACAGACTAACTCTTTCTTAAACTGTTGGAGAAACAAGAAATAATGTTAATATTTCAGTTGTTACCAGATTATACAGACCCTGATTCTGAAAATATGATGCAGCTTTACACTAACAGATATTCTTTTTGGATCTCAATAAACTGTTCAGATGTGTAAGACTTCACAGAAAACAGCAGCTAAAAGACAATGACATACAATCTTTACTTGCTCAGCTACTATTTACTCTTCTTTCAACTTTCTCTAAGAACAAAGAGTGCCAAACAAAATAGCAGTGAAGGAAAAAAACACAGACAAACCTTTGAGGGAAAATATACAAAGATTTATATAGCTACAACACATTATTTTATCCATTTTGCTTGTGCATTCTCGAGCTATTGCCCCCGATTAAATTATGAGCTAATGAGTTGTACACTTCCACCAAAAAGTCTGAATGCTTCACAACCAGTCTTGTATGTGCACTCTCAGTCCATCTGTGCAGAAAGGAAGCATTATCCACATCTTTCTAGGTGGGTAAATGACACAGAGGTGTTAGGTGTGGATTTTTTCTCCCCTTTTAGCTGCCTATTGAGCTGCTTAAGGCTTGAAAGTCTACTGGCTCTCTCTACAGTAAACAGAACGAAAGACACATGTTCAGCAGGCAGTTCTTCAAATCTCTGAGATAATTCTCCTGAATTTGCTTGGTTGACTGTTTCTAACCAGGCTAAGCCTAAACTAGACCCCTAGCTGTAGAGGGTTAATGAAACTTTACTGAGATTATGTAGGAAAACCCACACGGAAAACTGAAGCTGTCCACTTAAAGTCTCAGCCCATGTGACACCATAAACAGCAAAAGTCTCAGTGGATGTAGGTATCAGGAACTATATTTCCATTCATTCCAGTAATAATTTGCCAGCTCTTGTCTGCTGATACATTAATTACTAATCTATTCTCAGTTAAGATTCCTGTCTCAAAATTCATATCCTAGTTTCTTTTTCTGCAGCAGTTGAAAGGGTTGATTCCCTGTATATTTGTGCTGTAGGAACCACTGGAGTCCTTACCTGCCTGCTGTAGAACAGACTATGTTCCTGTGGGAAGGTGAGAATTTAATGTAATGGAGTTGTTGCCATTTCAGGGACACAGGACAATGGCAATAACTTCCATATGTCCTTTCTTTTCCAATGGCCTATTGTAGTTGTAGCATTTGCTCTTCTATTATGGTCTAAAGTTTTTGTTTGAAGTGGAATTTAGGATTATGTTCTGCTCCATGCTGTGTATCAGGACCAGGAGCAGACTTCCTCAGAACAAACTGCTGAATTGATGCTTGTTGATGGGACTAAATTCAATGACTCAGGCAGTCCATGTTATTATGATGTGGGAATGCTGACTTCCTAATGTATTTAAATTGTGTTCAGAGGAAAAAAGAAAATACGACTGGATTTCAGAGCTTAGTAGAATAGAAGAGAACTTAAGGTGGTTTTGAATGTGAAAAACAACTGAAGTTACAACAACTAAACTAAAGCTTACTGTCTTTTGAGAGATATGCCAACTGCCAACTGGGAGATGAGGCACTAAAGGAGAAACTTCCAGAGTTCATAGCAAAACTATGCAATCCCAAAATGTACCATTACAGCCTCTTTGCACATGGCTTCTGTTGGTTGCCTTTGAAGTGTGTGATATTAACTTCTTAAAGAAGAAATCAAAGGAAGCAATCCTGCACTTAAAGCTTACAGAAACCGCAAGTCTTGTAAGGACAAGGGATCAAAACCAATAGCTTAGAAATTACAGCAGCCTAGACTGCCAGAGGCACCCAGGAACAAAGTGGAGCACAGGGATGTGTTCCTGTGATCAGGCAAGGCAGACATAGAGTTACACTTGCAGAGGGACACCCAGAGCACTCCACAGGGACAGGAGCCCTGCAGCTCTGCCAGCCTGATGTGACATCACAGCACTTTATTGCATGTTTCTGCAAGGTAGAGTCTCTGGGAAGGCTTTGTCATGGGAGATGCTAAGTGGCTATTATCCAGTGTCCTGGGAATCTAGAGAGCTCATTCATGTTGCTGCATGTTTTTGCTGGGGGTGGAAGTGATTTCCTGGCAGACCTTCCTAACCTGTCTTAACTAAAATGGTTACAATAGTGGAGAACACAAAGCAACTCAGTGTGAACTTCATTGAACCCATTTTTTCTGAAGTTTGAGTCTCAGCTCCCTGTAAGTTTTCCTCTGAGCTCAGAACTACAGCTTGCCATTCTTTCATTAGTGTTCTAGCCCAGGCAGGTAATTGGGTTTGACTGAGCCAATCTGCAAATTCACTTATTTTCTAGTGAAGATTTACCTTTCCTGGCAGCTCCTGATTTACAGGGACTACTTCAGGATGACGTCTGTCTTATTATTGTCTAAAGCTGGCTGCTCATTTCATTTGTTTGTAGAAATAACCCACTAGTTTTCCATAATAAGACCAGAAAGGCCAGAGAGGAGTTTTAACGTCTTTTAGAAAAAAAAAGTTTACAACAAATCATATTTCTAAACATGTTTGTTCCAGTTCAAAGCGGACAGATAACTGTGTAGACACTCTTCAGTAAGATTAGCAGTAGCATGAAATTGTTAAGAATATGTTACTTCTTCCCTGCCTTAAATTATTCTGAATTTAAACTGTTTAAATTAACCTGGCTAATTCTGCCTGACTGACTCAAGTGATTGTGGAGACTCCTTAGGAGATGGAGTCTAACACTGGGAAGTGATACTCTTGTTGATGTACACGCTGAGGAGGCTTCCTCCATGTAGCCAGGTTTGCGCTGGGACCTGATGGTGCCTGTGCTCCTGGAACTCCCCTGCCATCCCACCTGCTCTGGTATTCCCCTGTCTTTATTAACTGTGGTTTTTACAGCTTATTTTTAGTTTATCTTCCTGACAATGGTGCATTCCCACTCCTCAAAAACTACCCAAAAGTCTTAGTGGTTTCTCAGGCAGGAAAAGGTTCCCAACAGAGTGAGAGAAATGTGGAGTAACATCAGTCAGTTGAGACATAGCACATCTCCATGTGGGAGGCTGATTGGTTCTGATCGTGGACAGGTGTCCTCTCTGTTTTTCTTTTTCCCTTGCATTTGGCCATACTGAGAGCTTGTTTCCTGGCCATCAAGAATTTGTGATGAGCATGGCAGTTGCTATACTTCTTATCAGTTCTCCCAGACTGAGGAACAAAGTTCTGAATGAGCAGCACTGATGCTTCAGAAAGCAATTCCTTATCATTGGCATGAGATGAATCAGTTACTGCAGGTCACAGTCTCTTCTGTCATTTGGGAGCAGTTTAAGCAATGATTCTGCTGTCCTGCAGTTAAACCTGGGGGAGAGATACCCTTGGATATGTGAAGGTACTACTTCAGAATGGTGTATTGATTATGTTTAAATTGTGGCATATGTTTTTCCCCCCTTTTCATGACTTTTATTAATATTATTTGACGCTTATTTTAGAAAGACAAGTCACAGAAAGATGTATCATGGACACATACCATTAGACATCAGAGAGATTAATTCTTAGATAAGTATATGAAGTCTATTATAAAGTATTTTTAAAGTTTTGTGACACAAATGAATTACAGTTAATTTAATTCTCTCACCCTTTGAATCAAAAAATCTTATTAGCTCTTCATTTAATATTAGTGTATTTGTCCTTTCAGTGAGGAGGTACAAAAATACTGGTTTACTCACAAAAGGTCAGCACAGCCAATTCTCCCTCAGCTCCTGCTGCTTATCTTGATTTCCTCCTGAGAGATCTGAAACAAAGGAAAGCCATCAGGTATCCCAACCAGGGTCAAACACTTTACAGCTAATGGGCCAGAGCTGCAGCTGCTTCTGTCACTGTGGGATTCCCATAGAGCTCAACAGAAGCAGTTCCAAGCATGGAGCAGCTGCAGATTTGGGCTCTAAGCCAGGTTTGGGACCCGAGTCCTGTGCTGTGAGCTCAGCAGAACAACTTTGCTGTGCCGAGGTAGCAGACTGCACAGAAAACTGCACCCCGTTACCGTGGCAGCACTGTTTGAATATGACTAGGAACAATTTTTACAGAAATATTTGACAAGATTTCCAGTCTATCTTTGAAAGCCCTGTTTTTTAAGTTGCTCACTAAACAACACACACACACGAATAAATACAGTAATTTTACGAGGTCTGTTTCTTTAATTTAGCAGAAGAGGGTAAAAGATTTCTATTCTTGCCCCTAGGGCTATGACTTCCAAAGAAGTCTCTTATTTATTATGCTTTCAGTTTTAAAGCAGTCAGCTCCAGGTTTTACACATGTATATATTTTAGCAAGCAATTAATTGTGCTGCCAAATATTTTTCTACATGTTTGCATTTTTGTGGCAACATGATCTGTATTGTCTTGCATTTGCATTAACTTTAATATGCATTGTCCTGGCGCTTTCCAAAGCAAGCAGCACACAAACATGTGCTGAGAGGAGGACCATGAAAACTATATTGGGATCCGGCATGTAGTAGCTATTTGTCAGCTTATCCTCTCTTCCCTAGGCCATAATTTCCTCCTCAGCATGCCTTTCCACAAGAATTCAACTTCATCAGGTCCTTCTGTGCTTGGGAGGCTGATGGACACAAGCAGTTTGCTTCGTATATTAACTCTTCAAAATAAGCAGATTAATTGGCAGCTAAGCAAACTATTGAGAACGATATACCCATGTAAAGTGGTAAAGGGTCCCTCCAGTTACACAGCTCCAGTGAGCAGCCACTCATCTTTAAACAGAGGAACTCTTTCCTCTGTGTTCCTTTACACAATATCCCCAGAGAGGAAAACAGACCACCTTGAGGTGGGAAGAAAACTCACTAGCTAAATGAGAAGTTTAATTAAAGTCATTAGGGAATTTCAGCAAAAGAGCAACACCAAAGAGCTTGAACGTTTACAGTGGAAACCAGAATTTCAGAAGTTGTTTTTACTCAATCTAAGAACTGTATTGAAAACACACAATTCTGAAAAGAAAAGCAAGTAGCTAAATATTAGTAGAACAATATCTACTGAACTGCAGTCATGGAAATACAAGGCAACATACTTCATTCTAAAGAATATATTGCAGTTAGACTGAGGGTACACGTGCCCTGTTTCTCCTACCAAATGTCTATTTGGAAACACAGTGACATTCTGGTAATTTAATAGCCCAACCAAGTTTCCACACTGCAATAAAGCCAAAAATAAATGCTTTTGTGATTAATATTATTTCATAATCCCCTGGAGTTCCCCAAGAGTTCTGTAAATTTGTGTGCACAGCTGTTTTAGAAATATGCCATCAGCAGGAACCCAAAGATAATGAGATTACTTCAAGCATAATCAGAATTATAGATAGTTGGATAATGAGATTACTTTCAGCATAATCAGAGATTTTTTACATATGCACATGTATGTGTGTGTGTACTCTAAAGCTCACAGTGTCAGCGCTTCCTGGCTCACGAAGGCAAACTGGCGAGTCACCTGCTCTTTGCTCCTGTGTCAAGTGTAAACAATCTTGAGGCTGCCGTGTTGGTGCTGGAGCTGGAGATAAGCACTGAGGAGAAAGAGGCTGGGCGAGCAGTTCCTTCAGTCCACACAGGAGCATTGCCCTTTTACCTGATGAGCCAGGTAGTTTCCAAGAAAGACCGTGGTCTTGTTTGCTTACCTTCAACCAGCCCATAACTCCTTGTGGAGGATTATCTCAACAGCCACAGAGAAGGTCTTAGGTCATCTTGCACAGCATTGGGACCCCTGGGTGGCATGCATGCAGGCACACAGAGAGCAGGTTGGGTGTGTAGCAGAGGTGGGTGTGCAAACAGCTGCGTTCAAAGTGACTGCCATATACTGTGGAATGTGAACTGTGACAAAGCTGAGGAGGATGATTAATGCCTGATGACAGCTATTTAATCTGCACACACTGCTGTGTAACTTTTTTTCTCTTCCTTTTTCTGTTTTATTGCTTAAAAAAGAAAAATGTTTTGCAAGGCCAACGTGAAGCAGACAAAATCTGGAGCAAAGAAGGATTTTATGCGGTTGTCATATTTCTCAGCATCTTTGTCATTCTAGTAACTTGTTTAATGGTAAGTTTCCTTTTTGCCTTTTTTTGCTGTTCTTCATGCTTTTCTCGGTCTGAAGGATAGAGTTGCACATTCTTTACATGAGAGGTGTTTTCTTAATGCTGTTAAAAACTCAGCTACAGAGTAAGAGTAGGTCACTCTCTTAAGGCTGTGAAGCTGAAGTTTGAAGAACCACTTCTCTTGACATATTTTGAGTCCCATTGAAGACTATGATTAGAAGGAAGCTGAAGAAATAAATAATGGGCTCCTAAATCTGCATAGTAACTGTGTAATAACATGAGTGATGACTTCTCAACATTGTTACTAAGGTCCCAGGATCCCTGAAGTTGTGTTAGTGGCCTGTATTTCAGTTTTGTTGGATGGTAAAAACACGACCACATTGATATAATATTGTCAATGCACAGTTGTTAGAGTGAGTGACAGTATCTATGTATCAAATACAGAAATTTTAAACTGCAATAACTAGTAAGTGCATGAAAGGGTGAGCACATTTTTTAACAACTTTGCCACTGACACTGTATGAGTTCAGTGGCCAGATTTCTGGGCATTAGACATACTTCTAATATGCTGATGTGGAAGTTTGCCAAGCAAAGTGCTAATTAAAATAAGTATTTTAGCACTCCTATGTGTAAGAAAGATATCCATATTTTTTACTTTACATAGAGAAATAACAGAGCCATCACCAAATTTACTACATAACACAATATTTGACAATGGATTAAATTATTTGCTATCATATTTGTTGCTAATTATTCCTGTTTTAATAAACCAGTATGTTTGCACATCCTTTTAAAAAAAATAATAGAAAAATTATATATAAGTATCTGTTGAGTAGTCTGCAAGCATAGCCTTGAGATTATGAAAGATCTGTAGCTCACTGTCATGGGAGGGTAGAGGTACTGGCCAAGCTAGGACATGACATGTCAGCATTCTTTTGCAGAAATCTAAGCAGAGATGTAAAGAGTGAATGTCATGCTGTCAGCATCCTGTCATTCTTCCATGTAAGCTGAGTCAAAGAGGAGACAGAAAGAAGAGTTATAATCCTTTTGAACTGTAGCTTTGAATCCTAGACTTAATATATGAAAAAATTACAGATGACCCACCTTTTGTGTCCTGGAAAATTGTACTTCATGTTGTTCAGTTGCTCTTGTGTCTCTTGGTTATCTTCACAGTGACTCTTCTGAGGTATCAGTAAAAAGTCAGTTTTCATAATTTAGAGGCTTCATATGTTTCCATACATACTGACAGATGTGTTTAAACTGATTTGAGATAAAAGAACTACTAAGTTGGTTCCTTTGCAGAGCTTGGTGACTGTGTTGATCACTGTCTTTTTGGCGATTTCTCTTTGTTTGAGTTTCACCTGGAATTCATTAAAAACATGACCACACTTTCTGAGGGAAGCATGTTGGCTCTTAGAACAAATGTGATTCTTTAACTTTTTTTCAACTTCTGCTGGTGGCAGGCTATCATTTTTACTAGCACATAATTATAGTTTTAAAAAGGGTATGAAATAATACCCATCCAGGTTTTTGTAAGTCAAAAATGTAATTCCCTGTGTCCCTAAGGGACAAAACTATGTCAAAATATATCAGTGACAAGAAGGTAAGCTTAGCATTTTCATGACAGTGAAAGTCTGAACTGTGTGTCTGTGGGTTACCAGAAACAAATGAGACCAAAGCAATCATTGGACGAAAACAGGGTTAAAATATTTCAAGCCCTTGTTTAATCTTTACTGATACCTGTGTCCTTACTTCATAGTAGGGCTGTTTTATTCTGCAAAATAGTGGCAAAGAGCATCTTATCTTATCTGTGCAATTTAATTCTAAACTCTTCTGAATGAACAGATGGTTTATGTAGCTAAGTCTTGTTTAGTGGTTGTATTGCTAATTACATTATGTCAGTTCCCTGTTAAACCTCTAATGCTAATCCTTGAAAAAAACAAACCCATCAGATATATCCAGTCTTCACTGGAAAGCTATGGAGTGATAGGCCTTTACATGGTGCTAGTGGGGCAACAGCTGTCAGAGCTTCTGACTTGCAGCACAAAATGCTTTGGTCTAGGCTTGTCTTTATGGCTTTGCAAACCAGAAATCAATTTCAATGTTTTACAGCAACAGATAAAGTGGAGTAGAAGGTAGAAGGTTATCTGCAGACACCTTCGAAAAGCTCTATGTGTGCCATTCACCCATCTCCACACACAATACTGATGGTAGTAATGCTCTTATGTTTCACAGGTTGTAAGGCACATTTTGAAAATGACACAGCTATAGCTCAGAAAATGTTTTCTGCATTGCCCTCAAGAGAGATACAATGTTTTAAATAGGCATTACACAGGCTCCTCTGGAGTGTCATTACTAAGCACACACTACCTGCCAGCCCTCACCAAGGCAGTATACAACAACATCTGTTCAGTTGAAGAGGTTCAAAAGCATTTACTGCAGGTATCTGACATCCAAGTTCATAAGGAATAGGTGGACACAGAATTCTGTTATTACAGTATGTTCAGAAGTCAATGTCATAGTAATTGTAAAACACTTTTCTGAACAGATGCTTAAATATCTGCATAGGCTAACTCATTGCTTCAGCTTTATACCAGAGCAGGTGGACTTTCTCTGAGAATATTGAGGGATATCCTTATCCTGAGAGGTATTCCAGAGTAGCTGCCTACCATTACAAAACTGGCCTATTAAAGTTGCTATGTTCATCCATCAGCTCCATGAAAAATGAGTAAGCTTTTAAGAATATCTGTTCTAAAAGAAATAGAGGCTGCTATAATTGGAGATGAGTACCTTGGATATATCACAATCATCTATTTTATTTTCTGCTGTTTTCTCTCTTGTGTTAAAATTCTTACAAATTTTTCTGCAATTACTTATTTATCAGTAATTCTTTCTTCACAGTGTCTTTTGTAACTATTTTCCATTCTATTTTATTTGCCCCTTTTATAATAAAACTGCTGGTATTACAAATAATTACTGGTTCACAATGAGAACTGTTGAAGTCCACACTGCCCACATCTGCACACTGTGGTTTATCTGTTGGAAATATTTATCCTGTTGTGGGAAATGCCATGTAACACAACTTGTGTTTTGCCTTCTAGGAATGAAAGCCATGTATAGCAATCTTATCCAGCCTTGTTTACCAGAGAATTGAGATTGGGTTTTCCTTGTTATTTCTGTAGGTTCTGTACAGATTAAAGGAGAAGATCCAGTTGTCACTGAGACAAGAGAAGGAAAAGAAGCAAGAGATTCACCTCTCACCCCTTCCTCTGCAGACATCTCAGTGTAAGACCACCAACAGCATGGTCCAGCCTGAACAGATTCCAAAGCTTGTCAATGTTGTAGTGGACCCTCAAGGCCAATATGTTCCTGAGCTCAAACCTCCCCTGTGTGCCAGTCCATCTCCTTTCAGAATGAAACCTGTGGGGCTCCAGGAAAGGTAGGATGGTGCTCAGCACTTTCAGAAATTGTTTTGCTTTGTTATACTTACGCTGTAAGATTTCATATGTCTCTTCCATCAATGAGTGGGAGACTTTGCCATACAGACATCTGAGAAGTGGGATTTTGGTGTGTTAATATATCTTATGAGTATTTTCTCCTCTCCTTTTCTTTTCATGTGAGGAAAGATCCAGAAGTTTGGGCTGAGATTAACAGCAGTAATATAACTCTTTTTGCTCATTTGTTTCTTCCCCTTTCCAGCAATTACTCCAAAGAACTACTTCTTCGTTTTCCATTGATTTTTCCCTGATTTGATTCTGGAGATCCTGGCAGAGGGCACAAGGGCTGGTTATGTTTTGTCAGCAAAAGATGTTCTCATTGTCAGGGAGTCCCTAGCACAAAAGACAAAATATTTACACCACTTGAGTGCATTTACCAATCTTATATAGTGTTTCCATTATCACCTTTAGGTAATTTTTCTTCTTAAATCCAGCTTTCTGTGCTCTTAAGATTACAGTCCAAGGTCTACAGGCTTTACAAATAAGAGAAAGAAGTGATTAGTAATGAAACTGACCCTTGTGTGCTGCTCTCCAGAAATACCTGGGCATTAAATCTTGCCACTCATTGTACCTTTCAAAAACCAGGCCAGTGCTCTTTTTATAAAACTAGTTATTCTTGCCATAGGAGAATGCACACTGACATCTGTCTCTTCTCTGTTAGAAACCTGTATAATTTCTTGCCTGATGGCTGCAGGCTGTTTTCATAAAGCATCAGTGCTCTGAATAGCTAACGTAGCATTCAGCCACACAACTGAACTCTTCTACCCCGGCACAGACGATAAATGAAAGTGAAAAGGCACCACACAGATATGACAGGAAATCAGAATGAAGAGGAGACTAAGTGGAGCCTTGTCTGTGAGGAGTCTCAGAGTTGAGCAGTAACCCTGATTCAACTTGAACCATGGGATTTCAATGACAGAGATTTTATCAATGGCTTTATGAGCCACAGACAGAGCTAAGGGAGGGAGATTGATTCTTCCATGAGTAAAAGATGCTTGAAAGGCAGAGCTGTCATAAAATATGTAGTGAAATCACTGCAGGGGGAAAAAAAAAGGAATGGAGGAAGCAAATAAATACATTTTGATAGTTGCTCTCATTCTATAAGACCCTAAAAATAAAGCACACGAGCATGGGTATCACATAGCTAGTTTATAATACTTGGTAGCATACATAATATTTAAGAGAGATTAGAGTGAAATAATTTGTAGAGGGAGTTTGTACTTATGAACAGGGGAACAAATTTTTTCCATTGCTTAAAAAAAAAAACAAAACCAAACAAACTATTGATCTAGGATCTTCATTTCCTTCACTGCAGATAGCAACTCAGCATTTAATACTTCTAAACCGAATTTCATCATTTGGAAGGACAAAGTTCTGAATCAGATGTGTCAAAATAGAGAGCTGAGATACAAAGAGGAAACTAAACCATGTTTGATCAAATAAACCAGGCATTTCAGCTTATTATTATTATAATCAGGAAAAAGAAGTTGAAGAGACTGAGCTGTTCAGTTTCTACTGTAAAAGGACACTAATGGGCCTTTGTGGAGAGGTGAAAGCTATTGTGATAACTTTCCATTCTGCAGTTCTTTTTGTCATGTTCAACAGTTACACTTTATCGGTCTGAGTCCATTTCTAAGAAATGGTGACTTATGCTTATTTTAAGTTCACTGATGTGAAGGTCTGGGGATATGAGGGAGAGAACTTTAGGGAATAGGTCATCTTATCTTCGTCTGAAATAAGCAGCTGTTATATATATTTCTTATTTATTTGCTACCTCCCGTACTATGAACAAATTTGCATGCATTTTGGCACAGAAAAGCACTGGAGGCAAAAAGTAATAATACAGCAACACATCAGCCTCATCAGCAATACAGCCATCATCAGGCATGTGGACAGTTTAAAACTCCTCTCCACCTTTCTGCCCCACAGCAACCTTGCACCTTGATTTTGTTTTCTACCAGGGGAAGATGCTCTTGGCTGGCTAGTGTGGATATGGGAATTCCTTGACGCACTTAGCATTGAGATTCCTTTGGCCAGATGGCTTGACAGTGGTTCCTGAGCAGTAGTTTCCAACTACCCAAACTCCCTGGTTTGATTCCTTAAGTGTGATCCATAGTCATGAAATGCCTAGTATGATCCAGACCAAACTATATCTCTTTGAAGGGAAAGCAATGGACCATGGGCCAAACCAGGGAGTGAGGCAACTGCTGTGCCTAGCCATCTAGATGGGAAATTTTTGACTGTGAATTATGGGGTAGAAGAGGCAGATGATGCCTGCCTCTCAGGCTCTCCCTGCTCTGTACACTAGGTGCTGCTTTGAGGAGCACATCTAAATGCAAAAATACAGTGGAACTGAGATTTCACAAAGCATCACATCAGCATCTGGCCCTCTGAACCTTTCCATTTTGAATAGGAAGAGCATTGGCTGGTACAGGGGCAGACAAACTGTTGACAGCTGTCTGTAGATCAAAACATTTTTGAAGTTTGTCCAGCTTTTTAAAATGCATTTACCATAGCCAAGTCCATGTACATTTTTTCCATGTATCTGTAAAGGGTCTGACTCAGCTATATCTGTAAGACACAGCTTCCCCAGCAGATTATGCAACATTTGCTCGATCAGATGTGTAGAACGCTGCAGCTGATCGTTATGTGACAGGTCCCTACCCTTGTCGATGCTTGGTCCTTGCTGGATGCGCGGGGAGGGTGACACCTACAGCCGGCAGGCAGCACTGCCACCCTGCACAGAATCACCTCTAAGATCATCAGGTCCAACCATCTACCTACCACCAACATAACACCAAACCGTGTCCCTAAGTACAACACCTATAGGTTTCTTAAACACCTCCAGGCACTGTGACTCCACCACCTCCCTGGGCAGCCTGTTCCAATGTTTAGCAACCCTTTCAGTAAAGAAATTTTGCCTAATATCTCATCTAAATCTCCCCTGGTGCAACTTGTGGCCATTTCCTCTTGTCCTCTCACTGTTAACCTTGTAGAAGAGACCTACCTGCATCTCGCTCCAACCTCCTTTCCTCTCCACCCTCCTTTGGTTGTAGCTCCTGGAGGAGGGAAGGTGGCCATGTAGCCAGGGTGCTAACTGGCCTGGCAGCCTCAGGAGGCAAGTTATTTTCCTGGCTGCTGATCAGGAATGTGTGCCCATGTGCAGTGTGAGGTTGGATAAGTGATGGAGCAGTGGTGGCCAAGAGCAGAGGATGGACTAGCAGGTGTGGAAGTGGAGAGGGCTGTTAAAATAAAGGGGCATGGACCTCTTTCTATTACAATTAATGGCAGATGCTGGGGCAGGCAAGTGAAGGAACTCTTCAGAGCCTCTGGATCATTAGTTACAGAATGCTTCAAAGTTGCTCTCTTGTGGTGTTTTCACAACTGCTACTCCTTGGCAGCAAACCTCTTNTGTACTTATGAACAGGGGAACAAATTTTTCCATTGCTTAAAAAAAACCCAAAACAAACAAACTAGGATCTTCATTTCTTTCACTGCAGATAGCAATTCAGCATTTAATACTTCTAAACCGAATTTCATCATTTGGAAGGACAAAGTTCTGAATCAGATGTGTCAAAATAGAGAGCTGAGATACAAAGAGGAAACTAAACCATGTTTGATCAAATAAACCAGGCATTTCAGCTTATTATTATTATAATCAGGAAAAAGAAGTTGAAGAGACTGAGCTGTTCAGTTTCTACTGTAAAAGGACACTAATGGGCCTTTGTGGAGAGGTGAAAGCTATTGTGATAACTTTCCATTCTGCAGTTCTTTTTGTCATGTTCAACAGTTACACTTTATTGGTCTGAGTCCATTTCTAAGAAATGGTGACTTATGCTTATTTTAAGTTCACTGATGTGAAGGTCTGGGGATATGAGGGAGAGAACTTTAGGGAATAGGTCATCTTATCTTCGTCTGAAATAAGCAGCTGTTATATATATTTCTTATTTATTTGCTACCTCCCGTACTATGAACAAATTTGCATGCATTTTGGCACAGAAAAGCACTGGAGGCAAAAAGTAATAATACAGCAACACATCAGCCTCATCAGCAATACAGCCATCATCAGGCATGTGGACAGTTTAAAACTCCTCTCCACCTTTCTGCCCCACAGCAACCTTGCACCTTGATTTTGTTTTCTACCAGGGGAAGATGCTCTTGGCTGGCTAGTGTGGATATGGGAATTCCTTGACGCACTTAGCATTGAGATTCCTTTGGCCAGATGGCTTGACAGTGGTTCCTGAGCAGTAGTTTCCAACTATTCAAACTCCCTTGTTTGATTCCTTAAGTGTGATCCATAGTCATGAAATGCCTAGTATGATCCAGACCAAACTATATCTCTTTGAAGGGAAAGCAATGGACCATGGGCCAAACCAGGGAGTGAGGCAACTGCTGTGCCTAGCCATCTAGATGGGAAATTTTTGACTGTGAATTATGGGGTAGAAGAGGCAGATGATGCCTGCCTCTCAGGCTCTCCCTGCTCTGTACACTAGGTGCTGCTTTGAGGAGCACATCTAAATGCAAAAATACAGTGGAACTGAGATTTCACAAAGCATCACATCAGCATCTGGCCCTCTGAACCTTTCCATTTTGAATAGGAAGAGCATTGGCTGGTACAGGGGCAGACAAACTGTTGACAGCTGTCTGTAGATCAAAACATTTTTGAAGTTTGTCCAGCTTTTTAAAATGCATTTACCATAGCCAAGTCCATGTACATTTTTTCCATGTATCTGTAAAGGGTCTGACTCAGCTATATCTGTAAGACACAGCTTCCCCAGCAGATTATGCAACATTTGCTCGATCAGATGTGTAGAACGCTGCAGCTGATCGTTATGTGACAGGTCCCTACCCTTGTCGATGCTTGGTCCTTGCTGGATGCGCGGGGAGGGTGACACCTACAGCCGGCAGGCAGCACTGCCACCCTGCACAGAATCACCTCTAAGATCATCAGGTCCAACCATCTACAGCCCACCAACATAACACCAAACCGTGTCCCTAAGTACAACACCTATAGGTTTCTTAAACACCTCCAGGCACTGTGACTCCACCACCTCCCTGGGCAGCCTGTTCCAATGTTTAGCAACCCTTTCAGTAAAGAAATTTTGCCTAATATCTCATCTAAATCTCCCCTGGTGCAACTTGTGGCCATTTCCTCTTGTCCTCTCACTGTTAACCTTGTAGAAGAGACCTACCCGCATCTTGCTCCAACCTCCTTTCCTCTCCACCCTCCTTTGGTTGTAGCTCCTGGAGGAGGGAAGGTGGCCATGTAGCTAGGGTGCTAACTGGCCTGGCAGCCTCAGGAGGCAAGTTATTTTCCTGGCTGCTGATCAGGAATGTGTGCCCATGTGCAGTGTGAGGTTGGATAAGTGATAGAGCAGTGGTGGCCAAGAGCAGAGGATGGACTAGCAGGTGTGGAAGTGGAGAGGGCTGTTAAAATAAAGGGGCATGGACCTCTTTCTATTACAATTAATGGCAGATGCTGGGGCAGGCAAGTGAAGGAACTCTTCAGAGCCTCTGGATCATTAGTTACAGAATGCTTCAAAGTTGCTCTCTTGTGGTGTTTTCACAACTGCTACTCCTTGGCAGCAAACCTCTTCTCCACCAGCAACCCACACAGTGCTGTTATTGACCAAAGGAGTGGGAGAACTAATGTTGTTCTTCTGTGGGTGTTTTCAGTGATGAACTGTCACAATATCATAGCACTGATGCCTGAACTTCGGATGTAAATGATCCTTTTCTTTTCCATGAGCATATTCATGAATATTGCATCAGAATTTATTTTTCTGCTATAGGCATTTATAGCTTTATATGAATAAAATATACCTTTATCCTTCAGCAGAGTAAGACTTCATTTTATTCTGCTGTTGGCCCAGAATTCATCTTCATATGAATGGTCCCAGCCAAAATCAGAATCTGAAGTGGAATGTAATGTTTTAATTTTCATTCTGATATGTCAGGCACTGAAAATTTTTAGAACAAGCAGTGAGTTGTTAAGACACAATCATGATGGGGATATAAATATAAGTTACCACACTCAATACTCACTTGGTTTACAACAGGATTTGCTTTTCCTCTACACAATTTTAGTTCTGATATTATTTGCAACTAGAACAACTGTATTTCAGCTAACTAGTGCACAAAATACTGTTCAAATTAGTTACTATCTAGCACGCAAAGGTACATGGAAGAAAAGAAAATGTGAGACATCACTCTTCTACTGTGTGTTAAAAAACACAGGACTTTGAAAAGTCTTCTTTAGAATTTGTATTCCATCCTAGCCACAAAGACCTAAAACTATGGCTATTACATCTAAATAATCAGTGGAAAAAAATCACAGCATTATGTTTTCTCAGTCTGCTACATATTCATTGGAAAGTTGTTCTGTCTAAAAGGGAGAGCTCCTCATGTTCACATATCAGTATGCTAGGGGCATGCAGGACTCATTCAGATCAAGTAACATTTTACAGATACTTCATGCTCAGCTTTTTCATTCTGCAAATAAATGCAAGAGAGGGAAAATAACACAATAAAATAGGAAAAAAGTTTGGCAGATAGATTAAAAACCTAGAAGATAAGTGAAATAATAAAATACTTTTAAAATGCAGAACAAAATAATTCTGCAACAATATGGCAGCTCTGCTGGGACACAGGAGAACAGAAGATACTCTGAGAGAGGGAAGACAGGCAATGCCAGCATGAGCAACACTGGATGGGAGAGGGCTTCTCACTGTCATCATTCAACACACACTGTGCAACCATGTCTGCAACCTCTAGAGAAAATCAGAAGGCATCAGAATGGAGTAGTAGCGGGGGAAAAAAATCACCTAAATCAATGTCAAGTCTAATTCTGTGCAAACATAACAGATAGCACTGAATCTTGGCTTAAGCTCTGTGAGAACCATGTGTGATGTTACTTTTCCCCAGAAAGCAGAGAAATGCTATAAAAACCCTATGCCACAGGTAACAGACTGTAACCAGGGAGATTTCTGTTACCATCCTAAAGATTCCTACAATCTAACAGCAGAATTATTTTCTCCTATTCCAGTAAGTATTCAGTGGACATACAGTGAGTATGGGTCACTGTGACATTATACTGAAATAAAAGTTGTTAATAATACAGTGTGTTGTAAAGCTGCTAAATGTTCACCCCATCCACTTCCTTATGAGAAATAAAAATATAATCTGATGAAAAAGAAAGGCAATGAGATTTAAATGTGTTCAGATAAGAAGGATAAATATTCTCTCTCTGGCTTTGTTATCCTTTTTCATCAGCATTTTGTATTTGACACCCTTATAGAGAAAGTCATGGACAGTTTGGGCTTGGAAGAAGATTCCTATGTTAATACAGATAACTATTCTCCTTTAGTAGCTATTCTGCATAAACACACAAATCAAACTGTTACTCCAGCCACCTATACAATTTTTTTCCCTGAGAATTGCTGTCTGGTTGACAAAAGGAGTGGATGACAAAAACTAACTGTAATTCCTATTTTCCTTATGCTAGAAAAGCAGTATCTGTTAAAATGAATCATTATCTTAATGGCACTATATGTCAAATGAACAGCATGGTTCAGCCTCATAAGTTGGAACAAGGGTGAAAACCCTGGTGTGCTTCATTGGTGTAACAGTAGCTGCATTTCAGGGTATCATTGTTCAACCAAATCTGTGCTCTAAAAGATGAGAAAAATTTTCAACAATTCTCTTTGGTCTGCTCTGATGTTTAGATCACAGAGTGCAGTTGCTGCAAATATAATTATGGTGTTGCTGATCTTTTATTTTTGTACAAACCCGTCCATTGCGAGTAATCATTTCAAGTAATGCTCAGAGGGTAGCACCTTGCAGTTGGATGACTGTAAACATGCTATGTAAACTACATGGTTTTGTAGTTTATGACACAAGTATGAGAACTTAATATATTTACAGGAAGGGGCCTTGAATTTTCTGGCTTAAATATACTAACTTTGCATAGATTCGGAGGATAAATTTACCCTATTATGTGGAGCTGAATATGCTTTCTGCATTCTTCATTTAAATCCTAGGGATTGTTTTCAGGAAAATGTCAGTGTAATTGTTCAAAACCAACACAAAAGTACTAGCTGGAGAACAATTTTATGGTGATAGCCTATCAGAAGGGATTTTCAAATCACCAGAGACCAGTAAACTGAGTTTGAGGTAAGAGGCAGGAATTTTTGTGCTTTGGTCAGTCTCTTCCACCAACTTATGAGTGGTGGATATGACACATAAACCTCCTCCAGCTGTGCTCCTAACCACTGGGTTGAGACTGGCTGGCTGGCATCTCCATCTGAAGAGATGTAGCAAAGATGAGAACCTTTAATACAGTAAAAGTCCTACATGCTACTATTTGTCTACCACGTTTAGGAAAAGTGAAAGAATAAAATAAGATTTAAAAAGTCAATAATAAAAAAAAGCAAACCCTGACATTTTCTGAAGGACCTAAAATGCATTTCTGTCATTTGGCAGACCTCTCAGCTATATTATATATATGTATTTATATAGATAGATATATGTATATATCCTGGTCTGTAAGATGTACTGCTAAATTCAATAAATGCAGAAACACATTGCACTGAGGCCATCTAGCATAGATTACCTTGTGTCCATTCTGCCAAGCTCCCTTTACCTCCAAAAGAGTGGAGACTGGATGCAAACTGCCTACTGGGAACGGTTTGTGCATGTGCAATTCCTAAATTGTGTCAGTAAATTGCTTTGCAGCATTCTTTTTGGCAAAGGCTAAGAACAAGCCAGGGCTGCAAGGCTTGAAACATAGCAATATCAGCTCCCGAGTTTCAGTGCCTAGGATTGTTTCCTGGTTCTGTTCAATTACTTTTTCTAGATGTAGCCAGCACATGAAGAAGTGCACAGCTGATGTAGCAGCTGACATGAGGGGAGCAGTCCTATTCATGGGCAGATGCTTACAGGCTGTGCCTTTTAGTAATTCTCCTTCCAGAGCAGGATCTCCTTGCAGCCTGCCATTGTGGCTTCCCTTCTTCTCAGGCTGTCTCAGCTAGCTTGAAGGCCACACCGTGGCTCCTGGTACCTGTGCTCTGAGGGACAGAGTAAGGGCAAGGGCTGAAAACCTGGCCTACTTAGGTGGGAGAAATTGGTCTAAGTAACAGTGAACGGGAAAAGGGATTCAGCTCTGAAGGTCTTCTGCTCAGTGCCTGAGAGGTCTGTTTTAGCCCATGGGTTTATAAGTAGAGAGAAAATCATGCTTTACCTCCCTCTAGCACTTGAGTAACATTTCTATTAGTGCATAGTCACTCTGAAAACTATTTGCAAACACTGGACCTCTGATTTGCACTGGCCTCTGTTCTACCCAGCTCTTTACAAAGTCTTTGCTTATCTGCTGCATAGGAAGAGGTCAGGAATGTGAATTGTCCCCTTTCTCTGGAGGGGAAGTGAAATCAGGCAGCAGCTTAACAAAGACACTTTAAACCCCCATATTTTAACTCTTTGATTCCTGGCTGGTTGAGAAGGTGTTTTAGCTGTGGTTAGAACATTTTGAGGCAAAACACTGTGGGAGTTACCATCTAAACAAATAGATGCAAGTAGCTATGTACCATCACCCAAACTTACACCCACAGTCCGTTTTTTGTGTCCAGCACCTCTTGCAAATTATTTCAGATTAGCATGAGTAGAGAGTACATTTTCACTCCTAGATCTGGCTCTGCTTTAAATTGCCCCATGTGCCTTTTTTCCCTCTTGAAAAGAACTCAAAGCACACGACATTCATTTCTAGGAGTGGATAATTCAGGTAAATGCCCCATCTGCCTTTTTGGAGTCATTCTTCTGGTGCAGCTTTGTAGCCCTCTAAGATGCTTGGGAGTCCTCGGTTTAGCACGCAGTCCATGCTTGCCCTTGGTTTTCCCTTTACCATCTTGTGAGGTTTAGTCAGGAATTTTGTAATAATTTTTTTTATATTCCCAGGTCTCTTATCTGGCGTTTATTCTTGTTACTCCAGTTGCTACTGGTTTTAGCTTGTACACAGGAAACCTCAGTGCCAATCAGTGTCGTTCCCAAGGTGACAGGAAACCCTGTTTGGTCGGATGTTGATTGTGCTTGTCTTTACTGCTCCACCCATCACATTTTCTTCCTTTTTGGCATAAGTTAAGACAAATTAATCAGTGGCCGCCATCTGCTAGACAGCTTTGGTGGTTTTGCAGTGATTTGTCCAGCTAATCCTTTGAAAAGCAATGCACAGCACAAGAAACTGAGGGGAAATATCCATGTTAATATTTAAATGATTCTTCAACCTAGGATCAATTGTTGCCCTGGGACACATGAGTAACTCGAGTTGTGTATGAGTAATCCTCCTGTCTTGACCAGCAGCAGATTTGGGTTCTTAAACGCAATTTGGTCAGAGGGTTAAATGCTAATGCAGCTTTTCCAGTGACTGATTTCCTCAACTCTTCTCTGTCTCTGCTTCATTTCTGTGGTCCCTTATCCCAGGCAGGGTTTCTGTGACTGCTTCAGCAGCTGTCCTAACGTGCAGCAGAGTGGGACCTCTGGGAAGGTGAGGAGATGCATGTTAGCTGAACTTGAATGCTCCGAGTATCTTGGCTCAGCCCATAGAAGAATGTTTACATCTGTGACATTTACAAACAAATATATCACCTTTTCATATTGGCAAGTTGGAAATGCAATATTAAGGGACAAAAAGAGATGGAAGAGAACCAGTTTCATTTTGAGGTTGGGTTAGAAGAAGCATGAGGTACATTACATCTCCTGAGTCCTTGACTAGAACCCATAGGTACTGATTTCAGTAAAATAAACAACTGATGTAGAAGGGAGCATCCCTCTCAGATATACAGTGGATTTAAAATGACAAGAAAAGCTGATTTTTCAGATTTGAAGGCTTTTTAGAAGTCTTCTTGAATGCTTCTTTTAATGTCTGTAAAAGGTCAATGCCTCAAATTAAAACAGAAATATTCACCTTTCCTCATGTTTTGGAATGTATACCAAATGCCATTCCTTCTGGCTAACTGTTCTGCAGGGCAGCCTAAAGCTGAATTTAGCTCAGTTCCCCTTAATTTAAAATGCTAGGAACAGATACAAAACACAGTTAAAGAAAGAAAAAAAAAAAAAAATCAAAGCACCTCCAAAACTGCAATACAAAATATCCAGGTATATCTCTGAATTTCAGGAAGCTGTGTACTGGACAGTACTTACTAAGCATCTATCTTACATTGTAGCCATCAGTTAACATTCCAGGACATGAATATTTTCTTTGAATGCAATCATAATTCATTTTATTTCTGTACATTGTCAACAGAACATTTACCAATTATGACAGTTGACTAATTATACTGTTTGTTTTTGGAAAAGACCTGTCCTGGGAATTCAGCAGAGATCTCTTATGCAGTCAGAGCTAGTATGTACAGAAAAGTTAGCATTGCTAGCTAGGAGAAATGTACCTCATTTGCAAATACACCTTTCCTCAAAGAATACTGCATGTAGATATGTGGGTCAGGTACTTATCAGCTTTTGTAGGAAATTCTCCTTAACATTTTTATTAATATAGCACCTCAGAACCTCTGTCACAGATCAGGATCCCTCTGTGCAAGGCTCCACATACACACACACACACAAAGAAATTATCCTCTACCCCAAAAAATGACATTCTAAACATTAGACAAGGTGGTGAATGCATGTACAGATGATCAGGCAAGCATCAAGAAACAGAGGAATGATGGCATCATGGCAGAGATGAGAATGCCCAGAGTATGCTATGAGAATGGTTCAGCCCAAGAAATACTGCCCAGAGGCAGTAGCTGATTTCATACAGCACTGACATGTCAGCCAGGTCCTTGCTAGAGTCGTTTGTCTGCTTTGATACCATCACATCCAAGTTGATGCATCAGTTTGGTTTGACTCTGAACCTTAGATGAGTATGGCCAAGATGTTTTGGGAACTCCTTTTATGATTTTCATGCTAAGACGAGTGAGACAGTAATTGGTTAAGTGACAGATCCAAGATGATATTGCAAATCAGTGCCCTATCTTCACAGAATACCTCAGCTCTTGAACTCGGTTCAGCTCTCGAACCAGGGGAGTCTCTAAGAAGCTACAGTAGTGATATTTCTTGCTGGGACAGGGACTTCCCTTATGCTCCCTACCAAAAACTATGCTTTTGATACAACTGTGTATATTGTTGTTATGAATTTGTGGTAGCTATAATTATCCCTGTTATGTTAATACTATGATTTGATAACAGGAGCAAAACAGAACACAGCCACTTCCAATAACTACTTAAATATGTGATAGGCATCAGAAGGGGAAGTACTGTATATGACTCCCCTATGGAAAAATGTCATTAAGTACAATGTTTCTCTGGGGAACTCAGTTCTGATGCTTCACAATGACCAATAGCAGCCCCCTGGAAAGCCATGCTGCCAGCAAGAACTGGGGCTGGTGCTGGACAGGAGGCAACAGAGCCTGCCCCTCTGCCAGGGCTGGTACTGTTGCTTCCCACCATCCCCCTGTCTCAAATCCTTCCTGAGTTATAGCAAATTCCACTGGAAGACTGCTTTATAATCCAGAGGCTTTCAGCTCCTTACCTTGGATTTGATCATGGATATAACAGCATAGCCTTACAACAAATGAAGGAAAAAAATCAGAAGGATAGGAAACCACACAACAGCTAATAAATCCATCTTGCATGGTCTTGTTTCACTTTAGATTCTATTTAGCTTGTTTTGCCTCAGTGGATTTATAGAGTTATCTGGGAAGACAATTCGACCCACAGAGTACAATATTGAATAGGTTTGCGAAAGAAGGTGGCACTGTAAAAGCAGAAAGCTGGTATTGTAATTAATCCCAAAGGTAATCCTCTGGCTACAGGGAATGCATTTGCAATTTAGTGATAAAATTAGAATAAAATAAATGGTTTTTGCCTTATCACAAGAATTATTCCAAATGTAGATGGCCTAAATACCTCTCTAGTCCCCATGTCTAATGTTCACTATTGCCTAGCTCCCAGCTATGAAACTCATTGTCCTGGGACAGTGCAGAGTTAATAAGTGGGCTAAGAAAGCTGTCTGAAGGAAAAATCACAGAAGATAAGACACCAGACACAAAGATATGGAAGCAACCTTTGGTTCAGGATGTTCCTAAACTACATACTGCCAGCAGCTGGAGGGCATAGTAAGAATAAGTAAAGCTGTTGAGTAATCAGCAATTTCTGCTGGTTTTTTTCTTGCATTCTTTCCCTAAACCTCCTCTTGCTGACCGTTGTTGAAAACAGGATATTGGTCAACCTTTGGTCTTACATAGTACATGGACTTTATGTTCCTATTTCTACTTCACTCCCTTCAATATATGTTAATCTAATCCATGTTACATCATTAGCTGTGTGGAGAGCTCTGTGTGTTGAGAGCATTCATACTAAGATAGATGGGGTGGAGATTGAGATTGAGTTGGGAGGAAGTTTGATTGGTTTTTCAGATATGATTTCTCCTCCTTTCTCTTTATTTCATAAGGCAATATGCATTTAGAGGAACATTGCTTTTATCAAGAGTCCTCACTTTTTCCTCTTCTATTCAAATTCATAGAAGTGAATTTAAAACAAGTTATTGAAGTTTCTTACATCATTCTTTTCTAATGCCATGAATCCTTTACTAGTAAAAAAACATGTTTCTGAAGCAATTATAATTTTTTTTTTCTGAAATTACCAATCTGTACTGATTCATTGATAAGTGTATGTGGAATGATAGATCCAGAAAGCCTTCACTCTGGCCCATGCCTTCATCTCTGGGCACAGGTACAGATGCATTTTCTTTCTTTAGAGCCCAGCCTGTGCACTCCCCTATAGGAACATCCTGGACAAAAGCAGGCAATGCCCAGGGCTGTGGCCTTCAAGAGATCTGCTGAGCTCTGTAGAAAGGAGGCCCAGGTCACTTACCTGTCTGTTTCTCATCAGCCATTGGCCCTAAATGGGACTGTACAGCTTGGCAATACCACTTTTAAAGGTTTATCTAATATCTGAAGTGCAAGATAATGTACACCTCGGTATGCAGACATTTACAGCCATCTTTGAAAAGCATTCAAGTATTGCTCCATTTCAAACTGCAAGCCTTAGTGGGTTTCCTAAACTTCATTTTCAAAGGGAATCCAGACACTTTGCATGTTAATATACTTGTTTAAGCAAGCCTTCCCATAGAAAACAAGGTTGGACAGCCAGACTACTAAAGGGAATCAAGAAGAAAAAGCTGGAAAGAGAGAAAGGTTTCTATACCTAGCTTTAGGTGTCACCTCTGGGAGCTTTCAGAAGCAGCTAAATGGCAGGCCTAAGTGCATATGGTTCCTGTCTCTAAAAGCCTAAATCCCATCAACTCATAGTATAACATAAGCACATAAATCACTCTGGAAATGGAACTGTGCCCTCCAAAGTGTATGGGCTAGAAGGATTTTTGGTCTATACAGGCAGCCTTAGATGCTTTGTCTAATGTGTGACAGAGTGAAGCAGTTTCACCAACTCCGTTTAGAAGTGTCCGCAGATGGCGCAACACTGGTGAGCAATGGTGTGGGTCAAGAGGTTTTACATTCCTCAGGAACTGCTGCTGTTCAGTGAGTTCTTCAAAATGCACTAATAATTCATTTGTCTGCTTAGAAATCTTCTGTGTGACACTTGAGGTAGTTTAAAGATAATGAAGACTAAGTCAAATAAACAAGGAATGTGCTTTTTTATTATCTTAAGGTTGACAGGGTGTAGTAAACGCCTCTTTTCCCAGATGTTCCTTCCTGTCTTTCCCAAATGGCAAACTCACCAGGAAAGAACTCATTGTACTGATTAGCCTTCAAGTCACAATAAAAAATAATTTTTCTCTTACTGATACTGTCTGAAGATACTGCCCATTTACATTAATAATACTCCTACCCGTGTCTTTTTCCAGGTCAGCTGGTTTTAGTTAAAGCCTCAAAAGAGTATTAAAGGACATTAATGTGTGAATAGATTATTTATTTCCTTGTTTGGATTTAAGGTGTATAATATATTCCTTAAATGATCAGTGGGTGCAGGATGGCAGTAGAGTGTGTGCCTAAGAGATTAGTTAGTATGGGATACATGAAGCTAAATAGACTTAATGATGAAAAAACAAACAAACAAAAAAAAAAACCCAAAACCCCCTACAAATATTTAATCTAGAAGCCAAAAAATCTAAGATCACTCTGGTTTTTATTTGCTTACCATAGGGCTGACCAAATAAATAGCAAAAAATTGCAGTCAAGCAGTCTTAAAAAAACACTTCCTAGAAACTGCTGCTGTAGAGCTGCACCTCTCCATTCTCTTTTTATTAGATCAGTTCTCTTAGATAGGCTACAGTTCTCTGAATGCTGCAGGCAAGCACTCTCTGGGTATGCTGTAGTGCTCAGCAAAGAAGTAAGCCTTGTATGTGCTGAGAAAAGTCATCAGGCTTTGCAACTAGACAAGAGATCTAAATGGGAAATGATGGTCTTGGCTACTTAACCTCTAAGGCACTCATGAACTGAAATTGTAGAGGGGCAACTCATGCATGCGTAACAAAAAATATTTTGCAGATTGGTGGGTTTTTTTTGTCTAATTTTCACACAAAAGATACAGCAGAGAGAGTGTGTAGGGGGTTTAACAGGTCTTGCTTTCTTACCTTAATTAAGTGCATTATCTGAGTTCATTAAGTTGTGCATTTGTTTAATCTGTGCAGCCCTAGCAGGCAACTGTTATTCCTCACTGTTCTCTTTCCCTATTCTTTAATCCATTTTGTTTGTACTCATTGTAGTTTGGTTTAAATTAGCTTGTGCTTAAATTGGAGAGAGAACAGGTCATGCAGTATGTTTGTGCAATGAGGCCTCCAGTATGAAATAGAATATTGCTGCAATGTAAGCAGATAATAATGGCAATAAACAAGACTGCATTCAATTAAGGCTCTACCATCTAAAGCACATTAAACATAAATTAGTAAACACTTATTCAGCTCTTTGAAAAACAGTTCAAAGAAACACAACAAATTAGCTTCTTCATTTATGTTTTCTTCTGAACATTTAACTCAATTTTCACCCATGCTGAAAACATGTATGTGCAAATAAGAATCAGGAATAGAGCTTTATGTTACCATTCAAATTTTACTGGAGAGAAAAGTTTGCGTGACAAAATACAATTTGATTGTAGAAATAATCTACAGGAAAAGATGGGAGGTTGTATAAGCTTTGCATTTTTGAACAGTCAGTTCCCGTAGCCAAGCGGCATAGCCTTATCGAGAGCAGAACAGGAGTGAATTGGCAGTACATTAGAAAGCATGATTAAAAGAGGGAAAGTTGAAACTACTCTCATGTCAGCTGTTTTCCTATACAGGATATTGAGCCATTCCTGTCCTAACCAGATACTGATTGCTTAAAACTTAGTCCAGAAGTACTTGTCAAAACCATTTCCTCAGTTCATTTTGACATGCTGAGCTGTGAGTAGATCCTGAGAATTGTTTGCAGTTTAGTGCTGGAGGCCTGCTCTCACTCATTGCTCTGGGAACAAGGTCAGACCCTCTGGAGAGAACATGAAGTGCCTCCACTTTCCAGAAAAGTTATTTAAACTTTGTTGCTGAGGCTTCTGATCAGTTTCTATGGACTCAGAGAGGGAGGGAGAATGCTATCAGGTGCTGCCAGGAGGTTTACTGTAGCTAGGAAGCTGCAGAAGATTGGAAGTCTTGCCTCACAGCAGCTGTATATCCCTTTTATTCTCCTTTCAGTAAGCACAAAGCTTGCTGTGGTCACTTCTAGACTCCTTCCTCAGAGTGAGAGGCAGGATGCATTGGTTTTTCAAGTGACAAATAATTGAGAAAAAATAATAATGCAATAATGGGGTTTAGTCCAACTTCTAAAACTGGTTCTTCTTTGGTCTTGTTAGTTGGTTATTTGCAGCTTCTAACTGGCAACCCAGAACTGTCAACAAGCAAAGCAGATACCATTTTGGAAACTGAGTTATCATCATAGATATGACAAGCATAGCATCTGTATAACAGTGCTTAGTGCTTCGTAGGGCACCTAGAAGTGTGAAAATAAAAAGTACATTATATGTAATAAGTACTACTATATGCAAGTATTTATTAGGATGAAATTCACATAATTAATTAATTTTTATTCATTATTTCCTCAAACTAATACTGATGCTATTGTTTGACCTTTGTTGAAAGCAGGAGTAAATAAGAGGTTAATTACATTAATGGTATTGTCTATTTTCATTACTTGTGAGGTTTTCTATCAGAATATTCTCTTGTATATGCTGCAGTACAACAGAAAACTGAAACTTATGTGCTCTACTTTTCCAAGAAAAGAATGTGGATCTAGGAAAAAATGATTCTGCTTTTTTCAAGCTTAGGTTGTCATAATGGAGATTTACCACATGCTTAGAAGACTTTTTTGTGATAGTATGCTGATGGTCAGAAAAACCCCAAGGGATTACCACACCTATTAATGTAACCATACTCTCATTCAACCCTACTTTCCCAAGAAATAGAAAAATATAAGCAGTACAACGAGAGGATATGTATTTTGGGCTAGCAGGTACGGAGTAAGAATCACACACATGCATTTGTAAAAAATACATAAACCGTTCTTATGTTTGTTAGAAGCAACTATTTAACAATACTATGAATGTTCCTTTAAACTTTATCAAATTATATTTCACTTCAAATGGAAGTCATCTCTTAACCTTCTGAGTACTGACTGTAATGGATATTATAAATCTGGACTGGTGAGGAAATGTCTCAGTCATGTATTATAATATATATTGCATTCATATATTAAAACATATATTATAACACAGAAAATCTGTGTTACTATCTTCCTAAGGCTGAAAGAGAACAGCAGCAAAGGATTCTTTGCAAAGATTCTTTTAAACCCTCTGTATTTCTTCTTTTCTACTTTTTGGTTTTATAAGCACTGATTTAAGTGGATAAAGTGAACAGGAGTTGTGCAGTATCATATTTTTATTCATTTCATATCATACAGGTTTATTAACAGCAACTACATGATGTCCTTTTCTGATTTACTGTGCTTTTCACACCAAACTGCAGCTGTATGTATCACATGTGTTCATCTACATGACAATGTTTTCTTTTAGCTATTTTGCTGAAAGCAGCAGGAAAGCTGAGACCTATTTTTTTCCGTGTCCTTTTTTCCAATTATTTTTTCCCTTTAAATTACAGAAACATAAAACTAGATAAGTAGGTAAAGTCTAGTTCTGGTATGGTAGTAAGAGGTGAAAAACAGGTGCCCAGTTGTGCTTTCTCAGTACAATTGTAGCAGTGCAAGACCTTCCTGAATTCAGTGCACTTGCTGATGGAATGGAGCAGCAAGGAAAGAGAATCAGGACCCATTTCTAGACCTAGCCTGCGAGCACTAGAGAATTAAAATGCACAGGGGAAGGGTGGTGGTTTTCCTGTCATCCCTGCAGTCAGACCTTGGGAGAGTAGCCCTGCAGAGCATCCCCTGGTACAAGGGAGATCTGAGGACCAAAACAGAGTCCCTCCCTCCTGAGCAGCAGCAGCCAGCGCTGCTCTTCCCACTGATTAATTAATGGCTTCCTTCCAGCTGCATGGCTGACACAGCTCCCGCCTCGGCTGCGCAGGAGCTGGGCTGAGGGATCGAGGGCTGAGGGCACAGAAGGAAGTGCCTCCCGCATCTGCTGTGCCAAGGTCGGAGGACAATGTCTCTTGGAGGGCAGGAGCCATCACCACCACTTCCAAAACCACTAGAGAGAATGAAAAGCCAAGGACTGGGAATCTGGGCGTTACATTTTTCAGGAGTGCTGAATAAACACGGGAATGTGTATTTAAAGAAATTATCCAGCTTAAATAAACAACTGGGAAAACGTGTCGGGTAATTGGATTTTCATAATCACCAACTATGGCTTAATTTTAGGGTCAGGGAAGACCTGGAAATGACCTCAGTAATGATTAATAGGCTTTAGTAACCTGGTGGCCCTCTGAGGTGGACAGGTGGAGCTTCCTTTTGAGAGTTTTCAAACAAACATTACATTAATCCTTCACTTTTTTGGTTTTTTTTTAATCATGATCTGTAACAAAATCTGCTTCTATTATTAAAAATACTCCTGTGGGTTCTCATCAGTAGACTTGCTCTTATTCCCCAAATGAAGAGAAGGCTGTAAGTATGTAGTAAGACCCCCCTCTGGGACACTAGACAATACACAGACACAAGTGGTTTCCTGATTGCCATTATTCATGTACCCAGTGATGAGGTGGCTGTCCCAGCTGGTGAAACTTAGGAAGAGTTAGTCTCATGCTGATTTTAATATAATGTTGTCACAAATGTTTACGATTCCTCAGATTCCTCATATGATGCTTTTCCCCATCAAGACACATCCTCCAGTGGATGCTGGGAGAGGTGTATGACAACAAAATCTCCTCTACTTTGACCCAGACTATTAACATGGAGAACATAAAGAATATAAATTTATTTAGAATAAGTGTTGTAAATATTCAGAAATAAGGGAAAAAACAAGTGTATGGCTCTTCTTCACTCTAATTTGAAATGGAAATATACCTTTATGTAGTAAGGAGATATAAATATGCATACATATATATCAGAGAAAAGTTAGTTGTCTAACTTGAAGTGCCACTTGTCTTTATTCAAAACCTATTGGAGATGAGGGATAGTTACCAAAAAATGGGCTTTGTTTTAGGTAGCAATTCCTTGTTGCTCTGTGGCCAAACTTAATGCAGTCTTTCCAATAAGGGAAAAGGAAAAGATCAGCTCACTACCTAACCTCTTTCCACCCAGGTAGTAAGAGAGAAAAGAATCCTTTCTTTCTGCTCTTTTCTACAAAAAGTAAAGAATTTAACTGTTGGAAGAACATAAAGAATCCAAGGAATACAGAGGAGGACCTGAGACTATGAGCTGCTTCTTTCAGGACATGCAAGCGTATGATGGGTTCAGTTCCTCCCTCATCTTTCAAGACAACGCAATATGTCCTGGTTTTAGTCCTATTTCTCAGCATGGCCTTGAATGTAATAAAGAGATCTGTGTAATTAATATTAATATTGTCAATAGTTAGTGTTGCTAATTGTCCTAGTTTGAGTCAAAATAAGGTATTCCATGCCATATGCATCATATTCAGTCCTTGAGGCTTTGAGATTGAACATGGGCCTTGGGGTCTCTTGCATGAGGCCTGAAACCAAGCAAACAGGTGCTTAATTCAGCTAATTAGCAGCTAATTAACAACTAGTATATATAAGGAGAGGGCTGGGACTCTATATCACTAGAAGGTTGAGCATCTGAGCTCTGTGATGATCAGAAGCCTGGTTCTGCTCCTCAGGACTCTGTTCTTCCTTTAATCCTGGGAGACTGAGCATCCTGAGCCTTGTGAAGATGAGCAGCCCAGCTTTGTTCCTACAAGACTCTACCTGTTCTGCCTTCCATCTCAATTCAAGAGTTCCTGAGTTCCAGGATCCAGTCTCCTGATCCTGAATCCCAGCTGCTGCTGAAGCCCTCCTGCTATAGCATCAATGCTGATGTAGTTACCATCAAAGGGGGTTTGGTTCTGGCATTGGTTTTGTGTGTGTGCGTATACTCTTAATTTTCTTGTTGTTATTTTCCTTGAAGTAGTTTAAGTTTCATTTCCAATTCACAAGCCTCTCTCTCTCTGTTAATTTCCCCTTTTTCTCCCTGGAGTAGGGGAAAAGGGGGAAATAACAGAGACTATCTGTCCCTGTGTTGGTGGTTGATCCAGCCTTAACGTTTGACAGCTAATGTAAACATTATTAAAATATTTTTATTAACTGAGACATGCTTCTTGAAAGTGTCCTCTGAGATGCCCCTTTTTGTTGAATAATTACCTTTAGAGTAAGTATTATATTATTATAATATTATTATATTATTGTATATGCTCTTGTGGACTTTCTAAAAAGACAGTTCTCCTTTAGGTAATTGTTTTCTGTCTTATATTCAGGTTTTGTTCAGTTTGTAGCTTTTAATGTGTTAAATATGCAGTGAAAAACTGCTTATTTCCAGAGTAAATTATTTGATTCTCAACACCAATATTCACCAATTAGCCCCATAAATGGTAAAAGCTCTAAACTCAGTTATAATTAGATCAGGTATGTTTTTTTGTTGTTGTTAAAAAGGAAATAGTCTTTTTGCCAAGACTGTCAGCTATAACAATGTAAAAGCCAAAGAAAATATTAACATTTTCACAGTACTTTGTTACTGAACAATGCAAACACTTTTCCTCTATATTAGGAAATCTCAGTAGGGTCTCCCAGAAGTATGTCTGGGTCTAAATTGCTACCCATTTCTCAACCAAAGGTAGCCTAAACAGCTTTGGAGAGGTTCATAGCACATCTTTTCTGTGGATTTCTGGATTGTTTTCAAAAGATTGGATTTGTGCTGTACACCTCCAGAGGCACCTGTTTGAGAGACTACTTCTTTCCCTGCAATAAATTGCTAGTTGTGGTCAGAAGAGGTGCTTTCACAGGAGGGCTTTTGTGCAGGTCTAATAGGATGTTTCCTTTGGGAAGCAGCATGGAGCTGGAGGACCAGCTTACACCACAGATGGGGACAGTCCCCCAGGAGTTGGGATAGGTATCACAGAATGTTAGGGGTTGGAAGGGACTTCTGGAGATCATCTAGACCACCACCCCCTCCCTGCAAGAGCAGGATGACCTACAGCAGGTTGCACAGGATGGTGTCCAGTTGGGTTTTGAATATCTCCCGAGATGGAGATTCAACTACCTCCCTTGGCAGCCTGTTCCAGTGCTCCACCACCCTCAAAGTGAAAAAGTTCCTCATTATATTAAGATGGAATTTCCTGTGTGCCGATTTTTGCTCCTTACGTCTAGTCCTGGGCACTACAGAAGAAGACTAGCCCCATCTTTAAGTATTTGTAAGTATTGATGAGATCCCTCTTCAGTCTTCTCTTCTCTAGGCTAAACAGCCCCAGCTTCTCACCTCTCCACATAAGAGAGGTGTTCAAGTCCCCTAATAATTTTAGTGGCCCTTCTCTGTACCCTCTCCAGAAGTTCCCTGTTCTTCTTAAACAGGGGAGACCAGAACTG